>CM046045.1:11894826-12127325 GCA_025215565.1 Flaveria ramosissima
GGTTGACTTGGCGGGGAGGTTGTATGATGAAAGAATCGTGGTGGTGGCTGAGGTGAGCAAGAAATATGGAGGTGATCAGAATTGGAACGGGAAGCGGTTTGGACGTGGCGGGGCCACTCCAACAAAGGTGCACGGGTGGAGGACCAGCGTGTGGTCACATCCGGTGCAGGTTCGAGCAGGTGTGTTACGTGTGGACGAGAGCAAACCGGAGAATGTAGAGTGGGATCCAATGTCTATTTCCGTTTTGGAAGAACCGGACATGTGGCGAAGAACTGCAGGGTGAGGAGGTGTAATACTTGTGGTGAGGAAGGCCACATGAGCAGGGATTGCAAGAAGCCGAGGGCTGAAGGTTCGGGAGTGAAGAAGGCTGGAGGAGAAGGACAGAGGGCGAGCACCAGAGAGTTCACGATGACACAGGAGGAGGCTAGGACGGACCCTGATGTTGTCTCAGGTATATTCCTAGTAAACCAAACTTTAGCCTCTGTGTTATTTGATTCTGGTGCTAGTAAGAGTTTTATTTCTGCTGCTTTTTATGCTAAACTGTCTGTTAATAGCAAGAGTGTAGATGCGCCCTTTGATGTAGAAACTTCCATAGGTAAGTCTACCAGGATTTCTGAGATGATAGAAGGTTGTGACGTGGAATTAGAAGGTCACAAGTTTCCTGTTAGACCCTTTGTGATGACCTTAGGCAGGTTTGATATAGTCTTAGGAATAGATTGGTTGGGAAACTATGAGGCGAGTATTGTGTGTCGCAAGAAGATGATTCGGTTGACAGCGCCTGACGGGAGTTTGGTGAATATTTATGGTGATCGAGTCACTACGATCCCGAAAGTGATTTCGATTGCGGTGGCGGGAAAGTGCATGAGGCGTGGATGTAGCGCCTACTTGGCCTACGTAAAGGATGTGGATACACCAACACCACAACTGTTTGATGTACTGGTTGTGTGTGACTTTCCAGATGTGTTTCCTAAAGACTTACCAGGAGTGCCACCTGACCGCAAGATTGAGTTTCAGATCGACTTGATACCAGGTGCCCAACCTGTAGCTAAGGCACCGTATCGGTTGGCTCCGACTGAGATGAAGGAGTTGATGGAGCAACTGCAGGAGCTGCTTGATAAGGGGTTCAT
This sequence comes from Flaveria ramosissima, assembly GCA_025215565.1. Classification (NCBI taxonomy): domain Eukaryota; kingdom Viridiplantae; phylum Streptophyta; class Magnoliopsida; order Asterales; family Asteraceae; genus Flaveria; species Flaveria ramosissima. The sequence continues at coordinate 11,895,954 of CM046045.1, forward strand.
TCGATCGAGTATCTCTCTGTGGGGTGCTCCGGTCTTATTTGTGAAGAAGAAAGACAGTAGCATGAGGATGTGTATCGACTACCGTGAGTTGAATAAGTTGACAGTGAAGAATCGATACCCGTTACCGAGAATTGATGATTTGTTTGATCAGCTTCAAGGTGCCAGTTGGTTCTCGAGGATAGACCTTCGATCTGGCTACCATCAGTTGAAAGTGAAGGAGCAGGATATTCCTAAAACAGCTTTTCGCACGCGTTATGGTCACTACAAGTTTCTCGTTATGTCATTTGGTTTGACAAACGCGCCAGCTGCTTTTAAGGACTTGATGAATCAAGTGTGTCGATGATGTTGGATAAATCAGTGATCGGGTTTATTGATGATATCCTGATTTATTCGAAGACCAAGGAGGAGCATGCCGGTCACATTCGAGAAGTGTTGGAGACATTGAGAAAGGAGAAGTTGTATGCTAAATTATCCAAGTGCGCATTATGCTTGCGCGAGGTTCAATTTTTGGGTCACATGGTGAATCTCGAGGGGATTATGGTGGATCTGGCAAAGGTGGAGGCGGTGATGCCATGGAAGTCTCCAAAGACGCCATCCGAGATTCGCAGTTTCTTGGGTTTGGCGGGCTATTACAGAAGGTTTATTCAAGACTTCTCTAAGATCGCTTCTCCATTAACCAAGTTGACCCGGAAAGATGTAAAGTTTGTATGGGGTCAAGCTCAAGAGAAGTCATTTGAGGAGTTAAAGGAGAGATTGACTCAAGCTTATGTTTTGTCGTTACCCGATGGAAGCGAAGATCTGATGGTTTATTCTGATGCTTCCTACTCGGGGTTAGGATGTGTGGTAATGCAGAGAGGAAGGGTTATAGCCTATGCATCACAACAGTTGAAGGTTCATGAGGTTAACTACCCTACTCATGACTTGTAGCTAGCAGCTGTGGTCTTCGCGTTGAAGATTTGGAGGCACTATCTGTATGGGATGAAGTGCACCATATTCACCGACCATAAGAGCTTGAAGTATTTCTTCGAGCAAAAAGACTTGAACATGAGGCAAAGGAGATGGTTGGAGCTCATAAAAGACTATGATTGTGAGATCCATTACCATCCGGGCAAATCCAATGTGGTGGTGGATGCCCTTAGCCGAAAAGAAAGACCCAAGCCGATTCGGGTAAAAGCTTACCAGTTAATCATGACCTCGGATGTGATGAAGCAAGTTAAGGAGTTTCAGGATGAGGCATTGAAAGAATATCGTCTTAACTTTGAAAGAATGAGAGGTCTGTGTTGGATCTAGAGAGGCTGTTGCAACCAAAACCATGTCACTTAGAAGATTTTGAGTACAACATACAAAGGACTTCCGAAGCCAAGTGTGGGACTTCCGAAGGAAGAAGGAGCTCTTCCGAAGTCTAAGTGTAAAATACACTTCCGAAGGAAAACTCCAACTTCCGAAGGTAAAGAAGTTACTTCCGAAGAATCAAGACTTGAAGACAAAGTTCTGAAGTCAACTTCCGAAGTATAAAGAAGTCCTTAAAGCCTCGGAAGCATAGAAGCATCTTCCGAAGTATAAGTGGCTTCGGAAGAACTTGTTCTTCCGAAGCCAGTTAACCTTCGGAAGACACTTCTATTATCCAGTAGACATAAGTATGGTCTGTCTGACAGTCCGCTGCAAATCTCTGAGATACTGCATGGCGTTTTCTCAAAAGCCATGTAGTTGACCATACTTTAATCTACTGTTTACCTTTTATGTTAAGTACAGTTGCCATCTTTAGTTGGTGACAAAAGGTAAGTCATGGACATGTCATGACTACCATATCTTAGATAATACTTTATCTAAGATACCTTAACTATAGCATTGTAGTATATGCTTTAGTCGTAGGTTTCCAGCTGGTATCAAGTATAACCGGCTGTAGGATCTAGTATATATAGTTTCTCATTGTAACTCTTGTAGTATGCTTGTAAGTGTCTTGTAATCTTGAGTTGAGAAGTAATATATACAAGTACCTTGAAAATACTCCTGCTTGTTCCTTTGATTACTTATTATATTATTATCAACTCTTGTTAAAGGCATTGCTTCATCTTGTTTGAGTGATATTATAAGTGAGTTTGAGAGAATTACAAGTGTTAAGTGACAAAACCCGATCCTGCAATTGGTATCAGAGCTTTTTAGGCTCTTGATTGTGAGATCTTACCATCCTAATCAACCAGTTTTTCACTCCTCCTTATACCTCACTCAAAAATGGCCCTCATCAAATCTGAAGTTGAAATGGGAACGATGACCAAAGCTCCCATCATCGACCCTGAAAACTTCAGGTCTTGGAGCAGAAGAATGGAAGGCTTCATCAGATACCAGGATAGCAAGATGTGGCAGTCCATCGTTAATGGCCCGTACAAGCCAAAAGTTGCTGGTGGAAACGGTGCCATGATCGAGAAGGCTGTTGAAGACTACTCCGATGAAGACAGGAAGAAGCTTGACATAGACAGCAATGCTATGACTGTTCTCATGACTGCAATCCCAAACTCCATCATGGTGGGGTTTGAGCATTGTAAGTCAGCCAAAGAACTCTTTGATGCACTTGCTCAAATGTACTCGAGCTCTAATGATTCAAAGAAGGACTCACTGAAGCAGCAGTTTGAGAACTTCACCTATGTTGCTGGAGAAACTTTTAGCCAGCAATATTTCAGGTATATGGATCTTATCTCCTCCCTCCAATCTGTGGGAATCACTCAAGAACTTAGAGACCTTACCAGAAAGTTCATGAGTGCTCTACCCAATGAGTGGACTTTCTACTGTGTCTCCATTAAGAGAACAGAGAATTTAAACACTCTCACCATGACCGAACTCTATGGGATCCTTGATGGATACCGTTTGGAAATGGAAAGTAAGAAGGGTCACCAAGCAAGCAGACCCTTGAGCCTTCCTGCTAGCAACGCTTTAATGGTTGCTGAAGGCTCAGGTATCTCCCAGTCTCAGCAGTACCTGTCATACACCCAGCAGCCATCTTGTTCATCTGGGCCTTACATCACATTCCCTGAGACTCCAAGGTCTCATCAAGCTCAGCAAAGCTCCTTTCAGGAGGGCTGTGCGTTTGTCTCAGGGAGTGGACACTCCAATGATCATCAATTCTGCTTTGATGATCTTGAGTGCTTCAGTCCAGATGACATAGAGTATGTGGACATTGTCCAGCAAATGGCTCTCCTAACCTACAGAGCGAAGAAGTTCTTTAAGAGAACTGGAAGGCAATTCCCTCAAAACCCAATCACTAGCAAGTTTGGGTTTGACAAAAGCAAGGCTAAGTGTTACAACTGTAACCAGCTTGGCCATTTTGCAAGGGAATGCAAGGCTCCCAAGTCCAACCGGGAACCTCACAGGCCTCCACACATCCTCTACACCAAAGCCCAATGGGAAGTCAACTGAAACAGCAGCTATGGCTCAAGAAGTTGACTGGAGCTTTATGGTTCAAGATGTGACTCCTGCTCAAGCACTCATGGCAGGAACAGATGAAAACAAGGTATATGAACATCTCTGTACCCCTGCTTGTATTGCTAAGGTTAAATTGTACCAGGACTACAATATGGAAATTAAATCCGATATTGAGTCTTTAAATGTGCTAAAATCTGACTTTAAAAGAGCTGAATCTGACTACCAAAATAAAATTGAGGAGTTAGAGAAAACTGTATCTCTTTTAAAACATGAACACACCAACTACAAGACTCAAATCAAGGATTTAATATCCAAATTGACTGAGGCTCAAGCCCAGCTTGTCACAGCTGAGGCTCAAGCCAGGAAGTATGCTATTTCTGAGCAAAACTTCCAAGCCATACTTGCATCATCCTCTCACTCCAAACTTTGCTATCAAAACAAAAGTGGGTTGGGAACCAATGAAATTGCTCCACCACACTCTTATGAGTCTATAAGACAACCAAGATGTGGTACTGAAGAGCAAGAGGTTCCATCTGTTGACCCACCTTGTAAAGAGTCAAAGAGTGATGCAACTGTGGAGACCATGACCATCACAGGGAAGGAACAGGTAATTGAGCCCTCCCCGACCAATGATGATCAAACCCTGACCACCAAAGCCAGAAGAAGCAGGGCTAAAGCAGCCAGAAAAACTGCCAAGAAGGTGGCTGAATCCAAGCTGAAGATAGACCCAAAGCAAAAGGGTGTATTCATATCAGCAGGATTCCAGGTGGTTGGACCTTCTGATTCAGGAAAGGAGTATAGTACCAGTACTCCTATCCTACCAAAGGATCAGAAGTTAAAGGGAAAGGTTGCTGATGAGGAGAAAAAGAACAAGAAACAGCAACCCTCCAATTCCCAGAAAATTAACATTGCATGCATAATGTGTGGTCTGCAAAACCACATGGCTAAAGATTGTTACTACAATCCTGCTAGCACACATTATGCAAATAATGTTAAAAGAGAAGGAGTCAGGGAAGGTTTCACATTTGGACCATATCAAATGGTTCAAGTGATGAAAAAGGGAAAGCTTGTTTCCGAAGCAAGGCTTCTCTCGGAAGAAAACTCTTCTTCCGAAAGGAAAAAGGCTTCGGAAGTGAAAGCTGCAAAGACTCACAAAAGAGTCCCCTTGAAACCATCCCAGAAGAAGACTGCTTCGGAAGAAAAGGTGGTGAAGGTCTCTTCCGAAAAGAAAGAAGCTTCGGAAGAATGCCAAGCTACAAAAGCTTCATCAAGCTCATCTTCTATGATCAACCAAGGGATGGAATGGAAGATCAAGGAAGATGCTGTAGCCCAAACCTCTTCTTCAAAGACATCTATTGAACCCCCATGCATAAATTTTGGTTCAATCATGTCACTCTCATTGGAAGAACCCAAGACCAATAAGGCTTGGGTTTCCAATCAAAACTAATTATCTCACCTTATGTGCAGGGACATCCATATGACAAGAATAACAACATTTGGATTGTAGATAGTGGATGCTCCAGGCACATGACAGGGAACAGATCTCTCCTTCAACAATTTCAACATTATGATGGAGGTCCTGTCCAGTTTGGAGGTGAGGCCGGAGGATATATTTCTGGCAGAGGAAGTATATCCAATGGAAAATTAAAAGTTGACAAAGTTAATTTTGTCAAACAGCTTGAACACAACCTGTTAAGTGTTTCTCAGTTTTGTGATCAAAAGCATCAAATGCTTTTCACAGAACATGAGTGCATCATCCTCAAACCTGGGATGACAATTCCTCAGGAATTGGTGCTTCTTAGATCTCCCAGGAGAGGGGATATGTACAAGCTTGATATGAACAATGCTTCCCCAATGGGAGAAGTATCATGCTTTCTTTCCAAAGCTGATAGTGATGAGTCAACACTATGGCATAAACGAATGTGTCATGTCAATTTTAAGACAATGAATAAATTGGCTAAAAATAACTTGGTACATGGTTTGCCTAAAAAGGAATTTTTCTGCAAAGATAACTGTGTTGCTTGCCTGAAAGGGAAACAACACAGGTCTTCTCATAAATCCAAAGTTGTTAACTCTATCACTACTCCATTACACTTATTGCACATGGATCTATTTGGTCCCACAAGTATAATGAGCATTGGAAGGAAATCATATTGCCTTGTGGTAGTTGATGATTTTACTAGATTTACATGGGTATTCTTTTTAAGAACTAAAGATGAAACTGCTGAAACTTTAAAATCTTTTATTCTTAAAATAGAAAATCAAGTTGATCACAAGGTTAAAATAATTAGAAGTGATCAAGGGACTGAGTTTAAGAACTTTGTTCTTGACTCATTTTGTAACTCAAAAGGGATTGCCAGACAATACAGTGCTCCTAGAACTCCTCAACAAAATGGTGTTGCTGAGAGGAGAAATAGGACACTTATTGAGGCTGCTCGGACTATGTTAGCTGATTCAAAGCTGCCTCTAACATTCTGGGCAGAGGCAGTCAGCACTGCATGCTATGTGCAGAACAGAGTTCTTGTAGTAAAGCCACATGGAAAGACCCCTTATGAGTTATGGAACAAGAGGCCACCGTTCATTGGCTTTCTAAGGTCCTTTGGCAGCAGGTGTACCATACTTAACACAAAAGACAATTTGGCAAAATTTGCTGAAAAGTCAGATGATGCTATCTTTGTTGGATATTCCTCCTATTCTAAAGCTTACAGGGTTTATAATATTAAAAACCAACAATTTGAGGAATCCTCCAACATTGTAGTTAATGAGCACACTCCTTGTGTTAGGGGGAATGGCCCTGATCATATTTTTGATTTAGAATTGTTTCCAAACTATTCTAAACCATCTTGTGAGAATGTTTCAGCTGGAACAGGTGCTCAAAGCAATTCTGATGAAGATCAACTGTTTGAGCTTCCCAGACCTGCTCCAAGTTCTCCAAGAGCAACAACAAATCAAGTTCCCACTATTGAAAGATCTGACAGTATAACCATTTCAAGAAATAGTGGAACTTCAACAAGGGATTCACCTGATGATCTTCAAGTCTCCTCAGGTGATCCTACACAACACCAAGCTGATGGAAGCAGCATTTTGAAGGAACAGGCAACTGTTAATGATGCTTCACAGCAAAGAAATGATGATGTTTCTCTTTCATTCAATCAGTCCTCATTGAATGAGATTGAAACAACAGCTGGACCAAGTATTCAAGCTCCGGAGCAAAATATGTCCAATTGGACTTATCTTTGCAACTGGAGGTGATTCCAAGACTTAGAATTCACAATACTCATCCAGCTGAAAACATCATAGGGGAAGTCTCTGAGGTGTGAGAACAAGGGGACAAACTCACAATGGGAATGTCTGCTTGTACTCATGCTTCTTATCCCAAATGGAACCCAAGAAGGTGGAAGATGCCTTGAAGGATAGTAGCTGGGTTGAATCAATGCAAGAGGAGCTGCTTCAATTCAAAAGACAAAAGGTTTGGAACCTATGTCCGCTACCATCTGGTCAAGTACCTATAGGCACCAAGTGGGTATTCAGAAACAAAAGAGATGACAGAGGCTTGATTATCAAGAACAAGGCAAGACTGGTGGTTCAAGGATACACTCAAGAGGAAGGAATTGATTATACTGATGTCTTTGCACCTGTTGCAAGACTTGAGGCAGTTAGGATCTTCCTTGCTTATGCTGCATCCAAGAATTTCACTGTCTACCAGCTTGATGTCAAGTGTGCCTTTCTATATGGGGATATAGATAGGGAAGTCTACGTATGCCAGCCTCCAGGATTTGAAGACCCACAGCACCCAAACTATGTGTGCAAGTTGGATAAAGCTCTATATGGGCTGCACCAAGCACCTAGGCTGTGGTATGAGACATTGTCTCAATTTCTTCTGAAGAATGGTTATACTAGAGGTACCATTGACAAGACTCTCTTCATCAGAAAGTCTGGGAAAGACATTTTGCTAGTTCAAGTCTATGTCGATGACATCATATTTGGTTCCTCAAATGACCAAATGTGCAAAGACTTTGAGAGCATTATGAAGAAGAAGTTCGAAATGAGTTCTATGGGAAAAATGGACTTTTTCCTTGGAATTCAGGTAAAGCAACTGAAGGAAGGGTTTTTCATCAATCAATCTAAGTATGTCAATGATATCTTAGAGAGATTTGATATGAAGGATTGTAAAGCAGCAAAGACGCCCATACCCAGAAACCATGATTTATGCCCTGATTCTGAGGGGGAGGATACTGATCAACATCAGTATAGAGCAATCATTGGTTCTCTGATGTATCTCACAGCAAGTAGACCTGATATCATGTTTGCAACCTGCATTTGTGCAAGATATCAGGCTGCTCCAAAGGTGTCTCACCTAATTGCTGTCAAGAGAATCCTCAGATACCTCAAAGGAGCACCTAAGTTAGGTCTCTGGTATCCAAGAAATAGTGATTTTAATCTCTATGGTTACTCTGATAGTGATTATGGTGGCTGCAACATCAACAAGAAATCAACATCAGGTGGATGTCAATTTCTTGGTGGAAGGATCATCTCATGGCAATGCAAAAAGCAATCCTGTGTCTCTACATCAACTGCTGAAGCTGAATACATTGCTGCTGCAAGTTGCTGTGCTCAGCTGCTGTGGATTCAAAACCAGATGATTGACTATGGATTCAACTTCATGAGCACTCCTATCCACATTGACAACAACAGTGCTATATCCATCACTGAAAATCCAGTGAAGCACTCTAAGACAAAGCACATTGATATCAGGTATCATTTCATTAGAGATATTCATGAGAAAAATCTTATAAAACTAATCAAAGTTGATTCAAATGAACAATATGCTGATTTGTTCACCAAAGCATTTGATGAACAAAGATTTAAATATCTCATTACAGCTATTGGGATGATAAACATTGACTAGTTAATCTCAATTGAAAACCTTTTCAATATGTAAAGTCTTATGTCAATACAATCTAAGCCCTGTTACAAAAGATCCTTTCTTATTTAACTAAGTATAAGTTCTTCCGAAGAGAAACTTGCCCTCGGAAGATATCTAGTATAACTTCCGAAGCAAATTTCTCATAGGATAATTTTCTTCTCGGAAGTGTACTAAGTCTCGGAAGAAGCGATTGAGTTTATCTCAGATCTACTTCCGAAGCACTTAATACATTCCACCTGAAAGCAACATGTGTTTTCGGAAGTAAGTTATTTACCTTCGGAAGTACATTTGCCTTCGGAAGAACTTTACCTTCGGAAATACCTTATACTCGGAAGAAAGATTTTACTGTGTAACGGAAATCTTTTGGGCCCCACTCTGTAAAAAGTAAAGATTTTGTTAATGATGTCGGATTATTTAAATGGTCTAACCTTACCGCCCCTGTCACATCATCCACTGAACCCTCACATCATCTTATCCAAACCACCCTTAAACCGCCATTTCACCCATTTAAATACTTCCGGTTAATCACTTACACTCTTTTTACCAAATTCACTGCCCTAAAAGCTTTCTTCTTCTCCAATTTACCTCTCTCAGAACTTTTCCTCTGCTATCTTTCTCAAATGGCTCTAAACCCTCAGCACAACCAGGTCGCACTCCTTGACTCTTCAAGGGATGCTGACTTCTCTGATATCATCTCTTTCTTAGCCCAATCTTCATACTACACAGCATTGACCGTAAACCCTACCATTTACTCCAAACAAATGTCCGAATTTTGGGCAAATGGTCGGATTGAAACCCTAAACGGGGTTCGTGTTATCAGGTCAAGTGTTTGTGGCCAAGAGTTGGTCATCACTGAACAAATCATCAGGGAGCATCTTGAGCTCCATGATGAAGGCGCACCGACGGAATTCCCCAAATCTGAGTTAGATAACTCTTATCTCCAAATGGGATACGGTGGAGATGTAAGCAGGTCTACAGTCTACAAATTCAACTTCTCCTACAAGTGGAAGTTCCTGCTACATGTGGTTCTTCACTGTCTATCTAACAAATCCGGGGGATGGGATCAAATTTGTTGGAGCGTATATTGTCATATATAGTGTGTCCGTCTCTTGTCGAATAGTCTAGACTTAATGTATAAACCTGATATGTTGTAAACACGTGAAACTGGGTCATTCGCAGGAGCATATGCGAATGAGACTCAGTCGTGCGATTGAGCCTTACTAATGGGCCAGTCGTGCGACTGAGAGATGCGATTGGGTCAATCGTACGATTGAACCATACGCATGGTCCAATCGCACGAATGGGCCCAGTCGCATCTAATATGGGCCGAAGCCTATATATACCAGTTTCAGTGTGTAGAGAGATAGGGGTTTGGGGAGGGAGTCTGCCCGGAGCCTAGGGCTGCCGGATGAGAGGGGAGATCATGCTCAATCTCCCCTTGCCAAGAGTCTTGGTTCTTATGTTGGAACGAGCTTGTAATCGTTAGGTTTTATCAATGAAACCATTATATTATAGTTCGTGTTATTGATTGTCTCTTGGTTTTTGCTGTTGTTTATCCTTCCGTCAAGACCATGCTCGGATGTTTACCGATCCAGTGACTTCACAATTGGTATCAGAGCCGGTTACTGCTGGAATGATCTAACAATCATTCTAGCAACCCGAGCTCTTGATTTCTGGATCAAATTTCAGATCTTGACGTTAAACCCACTTCGTGTTCTTCGTGTTTGCTCAGATTTGGTAACGTGTGTTGGTTTTATGTCAAAATCGAACTCGAAATCACGTTCCTATCACCCTTGCGAATCTGATGATGCCTATCTTGTTTCCGTTCATGTAAAATTCGTCAGATTAGGGTTTTTGGCAGCTTTGGCAGCTGCAGATCTGAAAATCTGCGTTCAGACCCATTCGTGCGACTGGACCATGCTAATGGACCATTCGTGCGACTGGACCATGCTAATGGACCATTCGTGCGACTGGACCATGCTAATGGACCATTCGTGCGACTGGACCATGCTAATGGACCATTCGTGCGACTGGACCATGCTAATGGACCATTCGTGCGACTGGACCATGCTAATGGACCAGTCGTACGACTGGAGTACGACTGGAATGCGACTGGAATGCGACTGGACCAGTCTTATGACTAGTCATGCTACTGGACCAGTCTTATGACCAGTCATGCTACTGGACCAGTCTTATGACAAGTCATGCTACTGGACCAGTCTTATGACCAATCATGCTACTGGACCAGTCTTATGATATCATCCATTCACATGAATGTGATATTTGTCCTCCACGTCATACGGATGAACGGTGTTCCAGACCAAAAAAAAAATAAAAATAAAATAAAAAAAAAATTATAAAAAAAAACAAAATAAAAAAGACAAAAACAAAAAAACAAAAAAGTCTGGAACTACCTTTTGCACAGATTTGAGGATGAGCAAAGCACATTCACCCTGAGATTCTTTTGTCAAATAAGTTCGATGTATACCCCATTATTCGTCGGACTTCCAGAATAGGTGAATGAAGTTGGAACACGAAAGAGAGAAGAGAAGATGTCAGCAGTCAGTGCTGATTTTGTGGGGTAGTCAGGAGCATCTGACTATTTATGGGCCAATCAAGTTATATTTATCCGCACAGAGAGGATTCTCATTCTTAGGGGGAATCCATGTATAGAGAGATTGAAGACGCAATCAGAAAGTGATGATGTGAGCCGGTTTCCGATGAAGAATCTACATGCATGCTGATTTGTTTGATATTGTCAGCTGTGGATTGGAACCTTCAACCTTTTGCCCAATACACCGTATGAAGACGCCAAGAGAACACAACGTTTATATATTGGGATATGCTGAATGTGAGGGGGAATTTCTGCAGGTGTTAATGTTAATCAGGTTAGCCTGTGTGAAGATTGAAGCAATGGAAAACTGTTCATGTCATTATCTGGAAAAATCAGTCATATGGGGAATCTTGATGCTATGATGGTATTCTGCAAAGTAAACGAAAGCTGTTGTGCCTAAATTCATTTTCAGGGATATGGTAGTAACCTGACGGAGTGGCAACGTTGGCTGATATGGTTTTCGTTTGATTCTATTGACAACCAGAGCAAAGATTGACTGAAGATTGTAAGAGGTGTTATCTACTATTCGCAAGCAACGTCCAAGGGGGATTTTGTTGGAGCATATATTGTTATATATAGTGTGTCCGTCGCTTGTCGAATAGTCTAGACTTAATGTATAAACCTGATATGTTGTAAACACGTGAAACTGGGTCATTCGCAGGAGCATATGCGAATGAGACTCAGTCGTGCGATTGAGCCTTACTAATGGGCCAGTCGTGCGACTGAGAGATGCGATTGGGTCAATCGTACGATTGAACCATACGCATGGTCCAATCGCACGAATGGGCCCAGTCGCATCTAATATGGGCCGAAGCCTATATATACCAGTTTCAGTGTGTAGAGAGATAGGGGTTTGGGGAGGGAGTCTGCCCGGAGCCTAGGGCTGCCGGATGAGAGGGGAGATCATGCTCGATCTCCCCTTGCCAAGAGTCTTGATTCTTATGTTGGAACGAGCTTGTAATCGTTAGGTTTTATCAATGAAACCATTATATTATAGTTCGTGTTATTGATTGTCTCTTGGTTTTTGCTGTTGTTTATCCTTCCGTCAAGAACATGCTCGGATGTTTACCGATCCAGTGACTTCACAAAATTCCCTATGAACTCGGGTGCTTAGTTCATGGGTTGGTACAAGGCCTGCGCTTCAACTACTCAAGATTTGTGCTGACTAACCTTATGGGAAATCTGCAAAGGGACATATTCTTTATGTATCCCAGATTTCTCCAGCACATAATCAACTGTGAGCTAGATCAGGGTAAGCTTGTCTGTGCAGCTGCTCTGTCTGCTCCCCAAATGAGGCCGACCATCTTCAAAGTCTTGAAGAGAGTGTCTACCAACTACACTGGAAGGGATACCGCACTACTTCCAGGTATGATTGAGCAAATGGCTCCTGGTGACATCCCTGTTAACCCCACAGGTGATGAACCCACACCAGCAACTACCCTCACTATTCCAAATCTACCTTCTCCTCCAATCACTGTCACCTACCAGAGACGTACGAAACGAACCCTTGATCAATCTACTCTGATTGAACAAGCCCCTCCTCTTCAAACCAAAAAGGCTAGAGTGGAACAAGGGGCTCCCACTCAGCCAGAGGTCCACCAATCCTTCACTATTGACCTCAATATGGGTCTTGAGTCTCCTCAGTCTCAGACCCATGAGCCCAAAACCCCAGCTGATAGCCCTCAGGGTGAGTCTCTATACTCCCCTGAGCAGCCACCAAGGGACAGCTCAATGCCTTTTGACATTGATCAAAGTCTCGGGTCCTTAGGTCTTCACCCCTTTTCTTTTACTGACCTATTGACTGGAGCTGGTGAAGAGACTATGTCTCTCAAAGGCGATGAAGTTGATCCAATACACCCTATTAAGGATCAACAGATCCTAGAGAAACCTCTTGTCTCTAGCCCACACCAGCAAAGCCCTACTGAGGTGAGTCCCACTGATGTGGAGGGGATTCATGTAGATTCAGCTGCCACTACTGAAGGAGCCTCAATGGATCCTCAGGATAGTGGTAACGATAGTCAGACTGAATCTACGGCAACCATGCCCTATGATGCCTTTGAAAGAGACCTCATTGTGCAAGGGAAACCAGGGTGCCAAGAAACCACATCTGGTGGTGAGGATGAACATACTAGGTATGTTACCTCATCTCCCCGTGATTCTTCAAAAGAAGATGAGGGAAGAATGCAACTCACCATAAGAGACCTACTTTCTAAAGTCTCAAACCTTGAATCAAAGGTTAAGACTTTAGAGGATAGGTCTGCCACTCAGCAACTTGAGATTGAAAGTCTCAAGGCCAAACTAGCTGAGAAACAGATTGAGAGATCTGTTAGGCATGTACCAGTTCAAGTCTCCTTGACCTCTTCCTCTAGCTCATCTACCTCTCAAGATGATGCTACCAAAAAGGGGGAGAATGTTGAGGAACAAAGCCAAAGACAGGATACCATCAGTCAAGCTCTTACTTCTTTGAGCTCAAGACAACAAGCTGCCATCTTCCCCGAGCCTCCTCCAGTTGTTCTTCAAGTGGATCAAAGGATGCCTCAGGATCTAAATAGGATCTTTAACAAGTTCCTTTAAGAGTCCCTAATTGAACAACCCAGTCCGGATATGTCTGTGATTTACTTTGGAGCTCAAGAGCTTCAGAGGTTGAATGCACCTCCTACCACTGTTGAGGAAGTTGGTCAACCTAAGGCCCAAGTGGAACCTGAGATTGATTTCGAAGGGGAAACTAGGACTGATGGCCCAGCAACTGAAACAGTTGGGACAGAAGGTGTGTTTTCACAGGCTTCCGAAGCACAATTCGAAGCCTCGGAAGAACCAACACAAACTTCCGAAGCTGAGATTGCTGCTGCGGAAGGACTATTTTCTCTTTCCGATGATCTAATAGTCACAGATGCAATTCTGGAACTTGCATCTGAGGTTAATAGGGAGGACTTTCTCAGCCAACCACTAGCTATTACATCTGCATTGACCTCAGCTCCTACCTCCACCACCCAACCTGGATCTTCTATCCAAGAACCACCAAAGTCTAGCACTTCCGAAGACATAAAAGGCAAGAGGAAGATGACTTCGGAAGAGCTTCAGGAAGAAGAAAGGTTGGAGAAGCTTAAAAGGAAAGGAAGACTGCCAACTGGGAAACTGTTAGCTGCAAGTACAAAAGCAGCTGCAGCCAACCAAGAGGCAATCAACAATAGAAGAAGAGTGGAGGTAATTGATAGACTTGTCAGTCTAGGGGCTGCTTCGGAAGATGTACTCCTGCTACCATTAGAGGAGCTGATAGAGCTTGAAAAGGCAACCTTGCTGCAAAGACAGCAAAAAGAAGAAGCTGCAAGGTTGGCCTTGGAAGAAGAAAGGCTGAGAAAAGAAAGAGAAGCTGATCTGCAGCTCAGGAGAGAAAGGATCACTTTCCTACTCTCCAGAGGATTCTCTCAAGAGGAGTTGTCTCCACACAATAGTGACACGATCTTATGGCTCTTCAACAAAGAGCAAGATCAAATGGAGAAGGAGAGAAAGAGAGCTGCAAGGGAGAAGCTGGTGGAGAAGAAGAAGAGAGAGAAGAAGAGGCTGGACTGTCTGCCGCCAAGAAGATAGGTGAGAAAGCTTGGATGAAAACTATCTTAAAGCTCATGGCTTCTCTGGCAGGCAAATGGGTCCAATGTCTGAAAAGACTCTCCAACGACATGTCAGTGACATCAAGGCTGACATTCGTGCGGGGAGAAGAAAGGAGATGTATAGAAGGGGACAGGGGATGACCTTCAAAGCCACCTCTCAGCCCAAAATCCAAACCCAACCTCAACCTGAACCAATACCCTTTCCCTTCCCAATCAAAACTGAACCTGAACCCTTCACCCCTGAACCTACACCATCACAACTACCAATTCCCTCACCTCAACCACCTAAACTACCCATCATCCAACCTAAAACCTTACCCAGAACCCAAACTCCTAAACCTACCCAACAACCAATCAAACCATCCCCTCAGCCTTCCAAACATCTCTCTATGGAGGAATTCAAGGCATCAAAACTAAGCTCATCAACTGCACTACTTTGAGCGACATCTCCTGTGAGGAGGATACAGTCAACCTGACTTATGTTGATGGATCCTCAAGTTCCCTCACAAGAGATGAGTTTCTTGATCTGCCCAGAGGAACTTTGGACCAAGCTGCAAGACTCCTTGGCCTCAATTCAGATACATTGAATGAGGAAGAAAAGAAGCTGAGGAGAAGGCTGGTGACTCTGCTGGACACAAAGAAAGGAGATAGGGTACCAAGACAACCTCTTGTACCCAGAAAGAAGATAGTCCAGTGGAGGTTCGAAGACTCTTCTCACAACTTTGTTGTTGAGAGAGAGAATGGTGAGATTAACAGGCTGAATGCCTCATCTCTGCTACACTTAAGCAGATTTGATATTGCTGAGTTAGCAGAGAAACCATTCTCCAACCCTTCAAACTCCGATGTAGTTGCCCACATCAGAAATCATCTAGGCAGCCTTCACATGGCCGAGCTTACTGCTAGAAGCAAGGTCGAAGAGGAGTTAAAACTGAGAGAGGAGGAGGAAAGGAAAGGATCAGCAACCAAAGGCAAAGCCTTTCTTCAAATGGTTGAAGGTCCTGAACTTGAGTCCATAGTTAGATGGGAGTATGACTACAACTCCCGTCAACTAACTCTCTTCAGGGGGTCACAACAAAGGGTACATGTCATTCAAAGTGATAGACTGGATCTCCTATCCATGAATGACTTGTACAAGCTTCTCAGCACCACTTCCGGGAAGAACAGAGAGACAGACAAATATCTTTTGTCCCTGGTGCTGAAAACTTTGAGAAGTAGAAATAAGTGAAGTTTTGGTAGCATCAGCCTAGGGGGAGTTTGTTGGATCTAGAGAGGCTGTTGCAACCAAACCATGTCACTTAGAAGATTTTGAGTACAACATACAAAGGACTTCCGAAGCCAAGTGTGGGACTTCCGAAGGAAGAAGGAGCTCTTCCGAAGTCTAAGTGTAAAATACACTTCCGAAGGTAAAGAAGTTACTTCCGAAGAATCAAGACTTGAAGACAAAGTTCTGAAGTCAACTTCCGAAGTATAAAGAAGTCCTTAAAGCCTTGGAAGCATAGAAGCATCTTCCGAAGTATAAGTGGCTTCGGAAGAACTTGTTCTTCCGAAGCTAGTTAACCTTCGGAAGACACTTCTATTATCCAGTAGACATAAGTATGGTCTGTCTGACAGTCCGCTGCAAATCTCTGAGATACTGCATGGCGTTTTCTCAAAAGCCATGTAGTTGACCATACTTTAATCTACTGTTTACCTTTTATGTTAAGTACAGTTGCCATCTTTAGTTGGTGACAAAAGGTAAGTCATGGACATGTCATGACTACCATATCTTAGATAATACTTTATCTAAGATACCTTAACTATAGCATTGTAGTATATGCTTTAGTCGTAGGTTTCCAGCTGGTATCAAGTATAACCGGCTGTAGGATCTAGTATATATAGTTTCTCATTGTAACTCTTGTAGTATGCTTGTAAGTGTCTTGTAATCTTGAGTTGAGAAGTAATATATACAAGTACCTTGAAAATACTCCTGCTTGTTCCTTTGATTACTTATTATATTATTATCAACTCTTGTTAAAGGCATTGCTTCATCTTGTTTGAGTGATATTATAAGTGAGTTTGAGAGAATTACAAGTGTTAAGTGACAAAACCCGATCCTGCAGTCTGGTTGCGGAGTTGGGTGAAAACACACTCGGTGTTAGAACCTGATTCGGGCGGATGTGGATTCCTCGTTTTGGGGATCTACGTGTGAAGATCATGGGTGAAGCTCATAAGACTCGGTACTCTATTCATCCCGGTGCTACAAAGATGTATCAAGACATAAAGAAAGATTATTGGTGGCCGGGTATGAAGCGTGATGTGGTGGAGTATGTGAGTAAATGCCTTACTTGTTTACAAGTGAAGGCCGAGCACCAAAAGTCGTATGGGAAAATCCAACCATTGGATATACCAGAGTGGAAGTGGGAGCACATCACTATGGATTTTATTACGAAACTTTCGCGTACCGTGCGGGGTTATGATGCAATATGGGTCATAGTTGATCGCTTGACGAAGAATGCTCACTTCCTACCGATCCGTGAGACGTATTCTTCCGAAAGATTAGTGGATCTGTTCATCAAAGAGATTGTAAGTCGCCATGGTGTACTGGTGTCTATCGTGTCAAATCGTGACACTCGGTTTACATCTAAGTTTTGGAAGAAATTCCATGATGCGATGGGGACGAGGTTACTTAGCACGACTTATCATCCTCAGACGGATGGTCAGTCGGAAAGGACCATTCAGACGCTGGAGGATGTGCTTCGGGCATGCGTTATTGATTTTGGAGGAAGTTGGGATGACCACTTACCGATGGCCGAGTTCTCATATAACAACAATTATTATGCCAGTATTTGTATGCCTCCTTATGAGATGCTATATGGTAGGAGATGCTATATGGTAGGAGATGCAGAACGCCTGTTTGTTGAGGTGATATCGGCCATAAGAGTTAGGGAGCGTCGAGGTAGTCGAGACTACGACTGAAAAGCCGGAAAGGATCAAGGTCTTCATGAAGGCAGCCAAAGATAGACAGAAGTCGTATGCTGATAAACGACGTAGACCGATTGAGTTCCAGGTGGGTGATAGAGTTATGTTGAAAGTCTCACCTTCGAAGGGTATCATTTGATTCAGAAAGCGGGGCAAGTTGAGCCCGAGATACATAGGGCCTTTCGAATCATTGCTCGAGTAGGAGAGGTGGCCTATAGACTAGAATTACCAGAAGAGTTCAGTAGAATTCACCCGACATTTCATGTATCTCATCTGAGAAAATGTTTAGCAGACGATGATATAATTGTTCCACTGAAGGATATCGAGGTAGATGAACGGCTCAATTATGTGGAGCAACTAGTGCCGATCATCGATCGTAAAGAGAAGAGATTAAGCAATAAAGTGGTTCCACTTGTGCGCGTACACTGGATGCACAGAAAGGGATCGGAGTCTACGTGGGAGATTGAAGAAGAGATGAGACAGCATTACCCACAATTGTTTGAGGAATAACAGGTTTCAGGGACGAAACCTATATAAGAGGGGTGGACTTGTAACACCCGGTTATTTCCTTTGAAGCCAAAGAAAGAAGAAAAGAAAATAAAGTCCAAGTTGAGGGACCAATCTTGCCAAAAAGAAGAAAACTTTGGAAGAGTGGGTGTAAAAGGGGCATGGCTGCCCACACCCCTCTCCCATGCTTGTTCAATCGGCCAAAAGAGAAGAAAAGGGAGAAAAAGGGCAAAAGCTTTGGGTTTCTTGGAAATCAAGTGCAAAAGTCGAAGTCAAGCGGGTTTGTAGGGAGCTTTAACCGAAAAGGGCTGTCAAGGTGAGTTCTAGGACCCCTCTTTCACACGTTTTTGACCGATTTTGGGGCTCGAATGCATACATACACTGTTTTTGGTTGTGATGGGTGTTGAACCCGTTCGTGTGTGTTTGGGTGTGTGTGCGAACGGGTGGGGCTCGTGTTTGGGCTTGTGATGCTTGAATGATGTTATGGTCGTGTTTCTAAGGCTTAGAATGGTTGGTTTAGGCTTAGAACATGTTAGAGAGGGTTAGGGGGCCGAAATCTGCAGTTCAGGTTCGAAGAGACTGCATTCTGCACCCAGCTAGGGCTCATGCGACTGGAAGCCATGAGACCGAATGGCGTGCGATCGGAGGCCATACGGCCGAAAGGCATGCGACTGAAGGCCATGCACCTGAATGCTATACGACTGAAGTCCATGCGCCTGAATGCCATGCGACTAAGGGTCATACGTATGGAAGTCATGCGACTGAAGGTCATGTGCCTGAAAGTTATGCGACTGAAGGCTATGCGACTGAGAGTCCATTCGCCCCATAGTGCCCATGCGTCTGGGGACTCTCCACATGCCTAAGTGTTCACTCGCCCCATTGTGTCCATACGCCTAAGTGTTCTCATGCGCCTGGAAGGCCATGCGACTGAATAGTGCCCATACGCCCAAATAGGGCTCATGCGCCCGAAAGAACTTAGTTTATTTTTCTGATTTTCGGGGGAAGGAGTAGATGTAGACTTTGACTTGGGATGTTCCCGGGGGTTCATGTAAGTTGACTTTTAAGGTCATAGATGATATGATGGGCATGAATGATGATGTATGATTGGTGCTTATGCATGATTGTATGTATGTGGTATGTTATGCCTGTATGATGGTGCCTTGTATGGCGATGTTTTGTATGGTTATGTTTATGTTCCATGTTATGTATGTTATCTTTCCCGTGACTGTAGGTGTTATAGTTTTGAAAGAAAGAATAAAGTATTATGTAACGTAAAGTGAAAGATAATAAAAAGAAGAACATAATGATAGAGTGCATGCATTAATGAAAGAGAAAGTAAAGAAAGGCTTGCAAGCAATATGTACGGAGGTGCACGACTCTAAAATGTCGTAAGCTCAACTGTGTGTGGTTTAGCTAACCCATAAGTGAAACACACCAAATTTTCTTTTAAAATATACTTTCACCAATTATATCAGAGTTTAGGTCCCAGTTTCAAACAAAATTTGTCACTCGTAGTGAAATACAATTTCATAACATATATAAAAGTATTACATGGAAAATAAACGTTTTCCAAACTTTTCCGACAACATTTCTTATATTAAATATTAAACGAGAGTAGGGTTCTTTCGTCAGTCCAGTCACGCCCGTGAAGCTTTAACCATCTATTGGTGTTTTTCCTGAAAACATTTAAAAATATTTTTATAAGATTTCGCTAAGTAAGTACACCTCTTTATTGTCGAAAACATATTTTCTTTTGTTGGAATTTAACATCCAAAATCTTTATTTACTTAATCCTCTTTACTTCTTTGGAATTCAACACCCGAATTCCTTATGGGTTTATTTTTAACCCTTGAGGATCATTAACTCATCTCTTTATATATGTGGAGTTCAACACCCAAACTCCTTGGAATTTCAAAACCCGAAATCCTTACATATATTTAACTCCCCTTTTATATATATGTAGAGTTCAACACCCGAACCCCTTGGGATTTCAACACCCGAAATCCTTACATATATTTTACTCCATTTTAAACTAGCAATACACATACTTGGACCCGTAATCATATAAAACATTTCTCCCATAATCATGTTTATCATAATAAATAAATTCAAATCCCATGTAATTGAACACGTTTCATCTCCACATAATTCATACAAACTCATAATATAAACATCATATATCATGTAGTTAAACATATAACATAAATTAGTTACGGGTCGGTGTACTTACCTCCTTGTATTAGTGACTCGAGTACAACAATTACTAGTCGCACTTGCTAATAACCGCTACTTCGAATGTACAGAATCACCACAATTAAACTTAGTCACCGTTCTTGCTAATTTCTCATTTTTTTTCCTGATGAGCTTCGTTTATATATGTATACATTTATAGTTTATTAATATCACCATAACACATGTCAGCCAATTCAATTTTTGTTAGCATGACTCATCAAAATATATGTAGATATGGCACTTTGAGGATCATTTTACACATTAATTGTGTAGCTAATATATATATATTATATCCATATATAATATATTGTAAGTTCACGTATACAACAATAATTATCTTGTTTAAATTTCTTGAAACACACCTCCACCATGTTTAAGTATTATTATTATTACTATTATTATTATTATTATTATTAAACAAAATCAACACTCGTTTAAATGTAACTTAAAAATATGACCCAAAATTTATTCGTTTAACAATTTCGAAATATATATTTATATATTTCCACAAAACAGGATGTTACAACTCTCCCCCACTTATTTAGGTTTCGTCCTCGAAACCTATTTATACCTCGAATAATTCGGGGTAATACCTTCTCATTTCATCTTCGGCTTCCCATGTGGTATCAGAACCACGCCGATGTTTCCATTGTACTTTTACTTGACTTATTTCTTTATTTCGTAGTTGCTTAATTTTACGATCAAGAATTGCCACCGGCTTTTCTATGTAGTTAAGCTTTTCATCCACTTCTATCTCATTTAATTGCATATATGTTGTTTCATCAGCTAAGTATTTTCCCCTCTTTCATCCGCCATATCTATAGATATTTATTTCATGTTATTTTTACTCTATCAAATTCTCCACTACAAGTACTTATTTAAGGCCTTAATGCTCCTAATGTTATTTTCAAGACTAGCAATTTATCTAAGGCCAACAAGTACTATATATGCATTTATAACATACTGCACATATACATATCATTTTTTTTTGCATATTTACTCCCCATCGCCACACTTACTCTTTGTCGTTTTCAATATGATATGATCATTGGAAATTCACAATGATATGATATATTACCCTCATACTGGCCAGGTATGAAAACAATATATTATACTCATTATAATTTTCCAACTATCATATCATATCTCAATCATACAAATTTCAGAATACACATATTTTCTCATATGTTTTCATGAAGCACCAATACAAACTCCCCATTTATCTGCTTCCTTGGACCGTTTCTAGATTGAACCATCTCGTTTTCATATCAGTAGCACTTATGGTTTGAGTCTAAGTATTATTTTTTTATACTTAAATCTCTCGAACCGTGCTCTGATACCAACTTGAAACACACCAATTTTTCTTTTAAAATATACTTTCATCAATTATATCAGAGTTTAGGTCCCAGTTTCAAACAAAATTTGTCACTCGTAGTGACATACAATTTCATAACATATATAAAAGTATTACATGGAAAATAAACGTTTTCCAAACTTTTCCGACAACATTTCTTATATTAAATATTAAACGAGAGTAGGGTTCTTTCGTCAGTCCAGTCACGCCCGTGAAGCTTTAACCATCTATTGATGTTGTTCCTAAAAACATTTAAAAATATTTTTATAAGCTTTCGCTAAGTAAGTACACCTCTTTATTTTCGAAAACATATTTTCTTTTGTTGGAATTTAACATCCAAAATCTTTATTTACTTGATCCTCTTTACTTCTTTGGAATTCAACACCCGAATTTCTTATGAGTTTATTTTTAACCCTTGAGGATCATTAACTCATTTCTTTATATATGTGGAGTTCAACACCCAAACTCCTTGGAATTTCAAAACCCGAAATCCTTACATATATTTAACTCTCCTTTTATATATATGTAGAGTTCAACACCCGAACCCCTTCGGATTTCAACACCCGAAATCCTTACATATATTTTACTCCATTTTAAACTAGCAATACACATACTTGGACCCGTTATCATATAAAACATTTCTCCCATAATCATGTTTATCATAATAAATAAATTCAAATCCCATGTAATTGAACACGTTTCATCTCCACATAATTCATACAAACTCATAATATAAACATAATATATCATGTAGTTAAACATATAACATAAATTAGTTACAGGTCGGTGTACTTACCTCCTTGTATTAGTGACTCGAGTACAACAATTACTAGTCGCACTTGCTAATAACCACTACTTCGAATGTACAGAAACACCACGATTAAACTTAGTCACCGTTCTTGCTAATTTCTCATTTTTTTTCCTGATGTGCTTCGTTTATATATGTATACATTTATAGTTTATTAATATCACCATAACACATGTCAGCCAATTCAATTTTTGTTAGCATGACTCATCAAAATATATGTAGATATGGCACTTTGAGGATCATGCCTATCCATTACACATTAATTGTATAGCTAATATATATATATATATATATATATATATATATATATATATATATATATATATATATATATATATTATCCATATATAATATATTGTAAGTTCACGTATACAACAATAATTATCTTGTTTAAATTTCTTGAAACACACCTCCACCATGTTTAACTATTATTATTATTACTATTATTATTATTATTAAACAAAATCAACACTCGTATAAATGTAACTTAAAAATATGACCCAAAATTTATTCTTTTAACAATTTCGAAATATATATTTATATATTTCCACAAAACAGGATGTTACAATAAGGATACATGTAGGGGTCCAGTCTTTGTGACTGACCAGTGATATAGTACATGGATTATAGTGGATACTCACCTCGGTGCTGGTGCCAGGCTATGTGCATTATGGAAGTCATTTATGATCTTCGGCCCAGTATCCGTTTTGTGCATACATTTGAGGTGTTGTATACAGTTGGGATCTTTGTCGCTTGCCCCGGTGCTGGTGCATGGCTATGTGCGTTATGGAAATCATTTATGATATTCGGCACAGTACCCGCTTTGTGCATACGTTTGGGGTATAGCTGATGACACTGACCCGGAAAGTGATAAAGAAAGAAAGAGTTAAAGAATGAAAGTGATGAACAGTAAAGGAAGATAATAATGATATTATCTATGTGTACGTACGATGTGTGATCATGTACAAAAGTATAGTATGATATGAAAGAAAGTACCGTATGGTTTTAAAAGGAAAGTAAAGTAAAGTTTTATTTTTAAACTAGAACTCACTCAGCAACGCTGACATTTATGTGTTTCCAGTTGGCAGGCAATGGTTGCTGAGGATGGCACAGGGCGGCTACTTGGCTCGTTTTGGATGGCATCCGTTTTTATAATATTTTTGTGATGTAATGCAACAAGTGATTTGTAATCTGATAACGATACATTATTTTGCAAAAGCAATTATAATGAGATGAAAATGTTTGTTTTAAAGTTCCGCTGCGATGTTTTATTTATATTAATGTAATTATATGTTTTATGTGCGATGATTGTCCAGCTGTAAGCGTCCCGGGAACGGGGCCTTACATGTATTTTTAAACACTTCACCTCCTCCTTAACTCAAAGATATACATAGCAATCCTTTCTTAATGGTCGTTCGACTTAGAGCCTAAAAGCACACAACGGATTTGGATGTCGAATTCTTGGATTCGGTTTGGTTTTTTGTTGCATTTTTATTTGTGGGATCAATTCCCTCAATTCGGGCATATTCATGTCATTTTTCATTTCTGTTGATCACTTTTTTTGAAATACCACAAAATGTCAAAACTTGTTTCTTCTACTCTTTCTACTTCTTCATCTTCTTTTTTATTTCTTAATTGGAAATAAATCATAAACATTTCTCTAATAAAAACGAGTTTTGTTGAAGGCTTTTTAGTTTAGTGACTTAATGGTTTGGGTGATGAAAATTGAAAACATTTAAGCTCGACAGGGCTAAATGGGATAATGTTTGGATAAGGATATTTGAAAATGGTAGAGGCTCATGTTGGGTTTTCAAAATACCTAGATCCTTCACGTAAAAATACTTATAAGATTTTGAAATGCATACCCAAACCAAGTGCTAATTCACATGTCACACAAGGCGCCTTCAATATATCCAATATGAAAGCAAAAATGCATAAATACAAAACTTGTTTAAGGTTTAGAAATAGGCTCATATAACAGATGGAATTGGGTATAAGTGTTTCATTTTATATGTTTGAGTATTTTCACCAACTCGTTTTGCTTTTAAGGATATCACAAAAAATTAAGGTTATTTTGATTTGCTTTATTCTCGAAAACATATAATTATACTTTGTTTTACTAAAACTTATTTAAAGTTTCCGGTGTTGTTGTCACATAAATTAAAACTAGAATGAATTTTTATAAAAGCTTTAACTTGGATCAATTAGTAAGCAAAGTATCAAGTATGTATACCTTTACCCACACTTAAACTTCATATTGTCCTCAGTGTGATTAACAATATATATTAAGTAAAGAAAGGTAAACAAAAACTACCCTGAAAGTGACAAGTCGAATGCGTGTGATCATTTCCTACAACCACCTTGAAAGAGCTCAAAAGAATGCATCGATATCAATCTAAATCATCACAAAATTATTAAAACATAAAATTAAAGTCTTAAGCACACATAAAAATAAACAGATAAAAAATAACATAAAGCCATGTTTTGATTACGAGTTCATGGCTAGACCTTTCCCACACTTAGTTCTCTATGAGGTGGAGGTTTAATTCCTCCGAGAAGATCTTTGTTGGTACATACATATAGGCCTAACCGATGACCATAGACTTTGAAGCTTAGTCCCTCACTGTTTCAATTCCGATAACATCATGTGATAGAGTTTTTTTTAATAGTGATGAACTAAAAACATAGGAAATATAAACAAGATAGTCAAATATAAGGATCTTCTTTTAAATTACCATTTTTCTCTGATAGCGGCGCAAAAACCTTGGTGTGTGCAAATATTTTATATATTTTGATAAATGGTGGTTTTTGCATAAATTCACTTTTAAATGGTTTTTACTTATACTTAACTACATAAACAAGAGGCAAGTGTACCAGTCGTGTGGTAATATAGTGTTGGTAAGAACCAAGTATCAATCCGTGGACACAATAAATCTACGCAACAACCCTTATAATTGACTATCAGATAAGGTTTTGATTTAGGAAATGATACGTTTGGTTTGAGGTGACTAACTATTTTTGTGGTTTTTTATAATGATAATTTAAATTGAAAAGAATATAAAAGATAGATTGAGACTTTTGGTATTTTTTCAATGAAGCAAGACTATCATCCTAATTTAGATTACACTTATAGAATTGTGATGAATTGCATGGTGTGATTAAAAATATAAGTTAAAAATAGTTATGTTAATGTTTATAAACATGATCCAACATGGATTTTTCGTAAACCGGCTCCGTAGTGACAAGGAAAGCCGCATCGAGTCACTTACAATGCTAACCTCCAAGCCCCTATTGATGAGGTAATACTTGTGCACCTTTTAACATATAATTTCTGAAAATATAACTTAATGTTAGAAAGAGAGTTGATCAAGATCTTTTATTAACATAAAAATAATTTTAAAAAACCATAATAATTACTTTATATTTCTTAGACTACTAAAAGGGAACCCACAAATGATCAGAAAGTTAAGATGATTTGATTTCTAATAACCATTTATAGTTTAATAGCCATGAATTTATTATGAAGATCAGTTTACAAATAAAAGTTAGTTCATATGTTTTTCAATCATATATAACATTCACAATTACAAATCATAAGTTTATAACTTCCCATTCAAATGTAGATGCTACCCATCGAAAGTTTACCCAAGATTACCATAACATTAACATAGCATAAGACACACCATTAGTTCATCACAGATTACATAATGTTTCACTAAATTAGGATGATAAATGAAGTTTATCTTATAATAAGCTTGACCATCACTACAACAAATATAGAAGATAGTAAATGATCGGTAAATTAGAGCAATCAAACCGATGATCTACTATGGTTGATGTTAAACAATCTCAAGCTTATTCAAAATGTTGAATGGACCTCCAAAGCCTTCTAAGGACTTCCAAAGGCTAGGTTCTCGAGAGGGAAAACCTTCACTTCACCTCCTATCCTTAAAGTTGTAAATGAACTCCTATTTATAGGTTTTCTGGAGTACCGGCGCATGCGTGTGCCTCAAAAGGCACAGCCCCGTGCTAGTACAATGTTTACGAAAATTGGTCAACTCGTACGCTAGGAAGTTGTTGGGGTACACCCCCGTGACTCATGGGGCACGCCCCCAAGCCTCCCGGGGCACACCCCCATGCTCACTTTTTGGGGGACAGTACTTTTGTCCTGTGAGACTGACAAACTTAAGGGTGTGCTAATTTTAGCATTGGTGTGTGTTTCAGGTTGGGCATGCAGGCGTGCGTCATGAGGCACGACCCCATGCTTGCACTCCAAAGTTTATTTTCTTTATTTTCTTCATTTTTAAGCTTATTTTGTTCATCTTGGTCATTTCCAAACCTAAAAACACAATTCAAACGATTTAGATATCAAATCGTCACTTTTACTAAGAGTTTTGGAAATACTTGATGTGTAATTGATATGTTTTATATGTCTAATTTGGAGCACATCCTTCATTAGTGAGTCTATTAAATTATAATGCAAGCGTATCAATTATTTGTTTTAAATCAATTTTAGCATATTCTTTATGATGAAAGTTTTATTGTAATCCCTTTTTAACCCTTCTATTTTTTCTTTATAACTTATTTCATTACTTTTAAATTTGTTGTTGATGTATTAAAGTGTTTCAATTTCTAAAACTAGAGTTTCATTGTGAGCTCGATGCCGTTGAACATTCTTTACATAGTTTGAAGAACGAAGATCCTCATATACCTCTGATTAGTTATGGAATATTCAAGGATGTTTGGGATACATTACCATGAAAGCTTTAAAAACATGTTCCTTCACAATATGTTCTTCATTAATTTGTAACGAAGTAGCCTCAATAGCAACTTTGCATTCTTTAATTTATTACAATCTGATTCAAAACTTCAACCTTCATATTCTACTCGAAATATTTTCCACAATCATATCTGACTTACTACAATCTCATCTTCAATTCTATCAATCATCATGTCTTCAACCTCTTCAACCTGAACTCCTGTCTCTTAAACAACTTCCTTGTCTGGATTAGGGTCGAACAAACCGTCCAATAAATCTCCTAACACAAACTCCGCAAATAAATTTTCCATTCCACCTACTTCACCAGCTTTCGCTTTCTGAAAATTTTCTCTCAAAACGTTTTCTCTTGGAAAAATTTCTCTTGAAAAAGTTTTCTCTTGCAAAAGTTTTCTTTTGGAAAAGTTCTCATGTGGAAATGTTTTTGCTTGGAAATGTTTTCGAAAATTTCAAATTTTTTCGCAAAAAGTTTTTGCAATATTCGAAAGTTTTCACAAAAAATGGTTATCATTGAGAGAACATCTAAAGTTTTCTCAAATT
This sequence comes from Flaveria ramosissima, assembly GCA_025215565.1. Taxonomy (NCBI): domain Eukaryota; kingdom Viridiplantae; phylum Streptophyta; class Magnoliopsida; order Asterales; family Asteraceae; genus Flaveria; species Flaveria ramosissima. The sequence continues at coordinate 11,923,696 of CM046045.1, forward strand.
ACAGCTACTTGTTTAATTCAACTCGAAAATTAACAGTTCAATCAACCAATTATCCAGAATGCTAAATAGACTCAAGGTAAAGTTAAATAGATTCATTTAATCACATATTTGTCTCTAAATTGATTCAAATTGGCCAAGTTTCATCTCGAAAGGCTCAAATCTCAAACTCGATCCAAGTCTTCTCTCAAAGAACCTTCAAATCAGCCAAAACTCAATCAATCTCCATCAAATTAACGAAATCAAACATCACTTCCTTCAAATCAAGCTCAATTGTGTCCTAAATCGATCAAGAGCACCAAAGCTCTTATACCAATTGTAAAATTTAGGAAGATGTACAATAGATTGATCTGAAAACATCAAACGTGGAATGAATGATAATTGAATTAGTGAGCACAATCACACATGTCAATATCAAATAGATAATAACAAGTAAATAAGTTTTCATTCTGATTGATGATTGCTCAAACTTTATAACATATAACAAATGACAAGTGTTACAATGCAAAGCTTTAACACAACTATATATACTAACCATAAAAGTTTTCTCAAGAGAATGTTTCGCATGAGCGGTTACAACTGTAAAGTTTTAGCATGAGAATGCTTTTGCATTAGCGATCACAACTGCAAAGTTTTCGCATGAGAATTGCAGGACCGGTGAAGGGTATGCACTTACAACACAACAAAACAGTGAGGAGAGTTTCTTAGAACACTTAACAGATCAAATAGGGAACTGTTTAACTTTTGCAAAAGATGCTAAGAACACAAGTAAATATGAGACAGAACAAGATGGCAAACAACACAAGTAATTAGTTTTCAAGAATGTTGTATATTGCTTCTCAAGTTCTATTACAAGTGTTACAAAGCATACGATAAAAGTTACAAATACTTGAGATACTTTATGCTACATCCTATAGTCGGCGATACTTTGAAAGCCAGCTGGATATAATTGACTAGACAACTATAATATCAAATGAGAATCAAAAGGCAGATTTGTCTTTTGACTAGTGACTATGACATGTCATAGCTCACATCCTAATATATTACAAAAAGATAAAAGTACATAAAGTAGAAAGCATGGACTCAAGACCTCAATGTACAGTTACCAAAAGCGTGGACCTTTCACCAACTCATGTAAGTTGGTGACTTTACAGAGTTGCAGCGGAAAGATGGTCCAACTTTATGGTAAAGTACATCAGATAATAGCATGTCTCTAAAAGTCTTCGGAAGAAATCTATCTTCACTCTTTGGCTTCGCAAGACTTTGTCTTTGAAGCTTCGGAAGACTTCACTTTTGGCTTCGGAAGATGTTGGTATTGGCTTCGGAAGATTTTACACTTAGAATATTTCTAGTGCATGGTGTAAAAATTCCGAAGCATTTCTACTTCTGTTCTTCAGTGCATGCATGCAGAGAGACTTTGGATGTTTTGGCTGCATCAGACTTATAGGAATCCTTACAAACTCCCCCTAGGCTGATGCTACCAAAACATTTAGAAGATCTTCAGATGTTGACAGTCCTCGGGATGATGATGACCATACCCTTCTTCATCAGATGGTCAGGATCACTTAGACTCTCAAAATATCTTCTCATCTCAAAGAGATCATGCAGAGGTAAATTGATTAAGTCTTGCCATGTGTAGACATTCTCAACACCTTGATCTCTGATCACATGCCATCTTTCTTGATTAGTTGTGAAGGTCCATGATAAGATGGGTCTCTCAGCTGCAAGAGGAGCCACTTGGATTGGAGTTGACTGGGTTGCCTCTTCATGCACTTCCTCAGATTTATCTGACTCAGCTTGAGGTGTAGAGGTGGATGATTCAGACTTCTTCTCTTTCTTTGATTTTGGTTTGAAAGCCATCATCTTCTTCCTCTTATATGACTTTAACTAAGAAGACTGGTCTGTAGCACCTTGTTGATCAGTCTTGTCTTGCTCAGTTGGGTGTTCCTCCCTCACAGGTTCAGAAGGAGAGGGAGTTTGACCCTACTGTGGATCAGAAGATGAAGCTTGCTGAGGCTCAACAAGAGGTCCAGGTTGTGTTGTCTCAGGTTGTTCAACCTTAACCTCCACTTCAAGTGGGACTTAACTTGGAGGGGAGTGTAAGTCAATCAGTTCTCCACTCTTGATCTTTTGCTTGATTACTCTGATATGCTCATCCATTGTGGATAGAGACATAGGGCCAAGTCTCCTTCCAGAGAATCCATACAACTTCAAAAAGCTCATCATCCTTTGTCTATCTGCAGACTTCTTCATACTCTTTTGGATGATGGCTCTTGACTTTGCAGCATCTTCCCTCATCTTTTTCTTTGTTGCCTTTTGTTCTTTAAGCACTTGAAGTTCAAGCTGTTTGAGATACACAAACTCAATGTACTCAAAGAACAAGGGAAGAAGTGCAGATGCCTGGTAGAGACCTGTGGCACTCAGGTAGTTGATCATGTTTTGCCTATCTGTTTCCTTGTCTACCTAAGGTTCTTGTGTAGCTGCCACATCCTCTTGCACATGCCTTTCTTGAACTGGGGAGAGAGTTGGAACATGCTTGTATAACCTTTTCTGTCTCTTCTCCTCTTTGAATTGGAGAAGTAGCCTTGCATCCTCTGTTTCCTTCATCTCTCTTGACACTTCCATGTTAGCCAGTTCATTTAATTGCTCTAAGGGGAGAGATATAATCCCATCTATGTCATAGTTCTTGGTCTGCATGTAAGTAATCCTGACTGCCCTCAACTTATCATCTTGAGTGTTTGGTCTGGGGGCAGCCCTGATTGCAGCTTGCATAGAGCCTAAATACCAAAAGGAACTTCCCCCCCTTAGCTTCCTCTTTTCTCCTCCTCCTCAATTTCCTTAGGAGTTAGAATCCTTTTCCTTTTGTCACCCACAAACCTTTGTAACACAAGGTGGAGAGAGCTTTGGCCTTCATTGCTTGGTGTAGCATCCAAGCTCTAGCTAGAGAGAGGTTGTGAGACACCTTCACCAGCAAGTGTTTCACTGAGGGAATGAATTTCTGAAGCAGTTGTTGGTGTGACAAGGCTCTCAGGCTCTATCACTGGGCCTTCAGCCAAGGTTTTCCCTTTTCCCCTCATGTTTCTCTTTGTTGCCTTTTGTTCTTTGAGTACTTGAAGTTCAAGCTGTTTGAGATACTCAAACTCAATGTACTCAAAAGACAAGGGAAGAAGTGTTGATGCCTGGTAGAGACCTATGGCACTCAGGTAGTTGATCATATATTGCCTATCTGTTTCTTTGTCTACCTGAGGTTCTTGTGCAGCTGCCACAGTCTCTTGCACAGGGCTTTCTTGAACAGGGGAGAGAGTAGGAATATGCTTGTACAGTCTTTTTTGTCTCCTCTCCTCTTTGATTTGGAGGACCAGCCTTGCATCCTCTGCTTTCTTCATCTCTCTTGACACTTCCATGTCAGCCAGTTCATTATGTTCCTCTAAGGGGAGAGATATAATCTCATTAATGTCATAGTTCTTGGTCTACAAGTAAGTAATCCTGACTACCCTCAACTCATATCTTGAGTGTTTGGTCTGGGGGCAGCCCTGATTGCAGCTTGCATGAAGCCTGAAGACCTAGAGGAACTTTCTCCCTTTAGCTTCCTCTTCCTCTATCTTTCCTCCTCCTCAATCTCCTCAGGAGTTAGAATCCTTTTCCCTTTGTCATTCACAGACCTTTGTGACACAGGGTGGAGAGATCTTTGGCCTTCATTGCTTAGTGTAGCATCCAAGCTCTGGCCAGAGAGAGGTTGTGATACACCTTCATCAGCAGGTGTTTCAACGAGGGATGAATTTCTGAAGTAGTTATTGGTGTGACAGGGCTCTCAGGCTCTATCACTGTGTTATCAGTTAGGGTTTTCCCTTTGAAGCTAATCTTAGGGTCTGCCTCAACATCCAGTTGACCAATGACATTACCGAATTGCCTTTGTCTCCTTCTAACGCTGAATTCTTCAGTAATTCTATCTTGAATCCTGAGTGCTAACCTGTCAGCTTGTCTTGATTGATTTGGGTTGACAAGTGGCATGTTGATCAGGTCAAGACCTTCATAGTAGTTCAAGGTCTGAAAATTAAATACTTCTTGCTGCCCTTGAACTTTGTGAAGAATGAGGGCTCTTCTATCAACATCATACCTCCACCCAATAATGTAATTTGAGATTCCTTGAGGTGGGGATGACATAGCCCTTGGAATGCCTTACCCAAAGAGACTCCTAATGATAGAGTCTACAATGTTCACATCAATGCGAACTTGAGGAAGTTGTTGAGTATGCACAATTGCAAGTGAGGATGGTGAGTCCTTAATGTCCATACTCCCTGAAGAACTCCCAGGTTCTGTGACTGTAATGACTTTCTCCCCCTTTTTGGTAGCATCACCCTCTTGCATAGGTGAGCTAGGAGTTAGGTCAATCACATTCACAGGTTCTTGTGTTCCTGGTTGAGCTTCCCTTAAAGGTCTCCCAGCTAGTTTTTTCCTGAGATAAGATATCTCAAGTTGCTGATCATTGACCCTATTTTGCAGGGTAGTCACCTGAGATTCAAGGTGACTAACCTTAGAAACTAAATAGGACCATGTTTTTGACAGTTTTTTCACCTTTAGTCTCAGATTCCACTCATCTTCATCAGAAGAATCATTGGGGAATGAGATGATTGGACTAAGGTCCTCTCTCTCACCACCAGCTTCAGGTTCTAGGGCTGTTGGATTTCCTTTGTACATTTACAGTTTCAGTAGAAGTGTTAATGGGCTGAGTTGCCATGGTTGAGGTCTTAATGATGTAATCACTTGCAGAAGTGAGAGCCGCTTCCATATAAATATCCTGAACAGGTTCAGAAGTATCCACCTCAGTGATGGGTGACTGATATGGGCTAGACAAAGGAGACTCAGGAGTACTCATCTATCTTTGAGTAGGGGAAGAGTAGAGAGACTCAAGGTACCCACTGAAACCAAAGTCTTCATCAGTATACAATGAGAGGTTAAGAATGGGTTGATTTAAGTCTAAAGGCTGCGGATGGTAACTGTCCCCTGAAGGTTGTTCACTTAAGTGTTTAGACTCAGAGTGAGGGCTTAAGGCAGTTTGGCTTATGAGCTCATCAGGGTGAGCATGAGGAACCTCACCACTGATTCTTGAGAAGATGGGAGTGGTTTGCTCCTTAGGGGAAGTGGGAGCTCTACTGTCCACTTCCTCTTGTATGGGTGAGTATATGGGGGCCTGCACAGACTCAATAGCTTGAGCAGGGGTTCGTTTGGATTTTCTTTGGTAGGTAAGGGTAATTTTTGGTGTTTTTGGTGATTGGGAGGTAGAAGGTGTGGGTTCAACACTAGCTTGTGTTGCTAGGTTGTCACCTTGAGCAATGAGCTCTAACAATTTTGGGACAAGGGCTGTTTCTACCCCTGAGAAGCCTACAGTTGGCTTCTTCATAATTTTAAAGATGTCGGGCTTCATCTGTCCCAATTTAAGAATATTATCTGTTTCCCTCAACTGTGAGCCCAGTTCATTGTTGAGAATGTGTTGAACATATCTAGGAAACATATAATACTCTAAGGAGTCCAAGTTAGCAAGCAAATTTGTATAAACAAACTGAGAGTACCTGAACTTGACCCCTTGAACCATTCCATGTACTATGAAGGAGAGATCCTCAGGAATCTGGTCCCACCCTCCATGCTTGTTTGACAAGCTGTGGATAACCACATGAAGCAGGTATTTCCACTGGGATGAGACCTTTCCTTTCCTGAAGGTCTTTACAGAGAAATCTCCCTTATAGCCTATCTGCTCAAAGGAATGATTTACAGCTTCCTTTGGGAATGACAACTCACCTTTTTCATCATCCAGCTGCAAGTGAGTGTTGATGATGGCTGGAGTGATGAATATTGTTCTCCCTTGTACTGTGGCAGATAGTGCCTTCTCCCCATCCATAATGACCTCTTGGCAGGTCTTCCAAAATTCAAGCACATGATCCTCATAGAGAGTAGGCCATTTGAGAAGCTTAAGGATGAAGAAAGATGAAGAACAAAGGCGGTTTGGGAGAATTTAGGTTTAAGGAATAGTGTAATTAAAGAAGATAGTGAAAGAGGGGGAAACTGTTGGGTATTTATGTGAAACAGGATTTGAGACAAAGTTAATGAAAGAGGATAAACTTTGAAATCCGGATGTCGGTCCCACCTCTGAAAAGTAGTTTACTTTTACCCAAAAAGTAGTTTTCTTGAAATTCGAGAAATCTTCCGAAGGTTATTTGCTTCGGAAGTTCTGAAGAAAACGCTTCCGAAGGAAAAGTGGCTTCGGAAGATATTTCAAAGGTTTTTGAGAATTTTGCTTCGGAAGAGAATTTACACTCAGAGATTTTTATTCTAAGGAGAATAAAAACTTCCGAAGGTAAATTGCTTTCGGAAGAAACTTGATCTTTGAAAACATATAGAGTACTTAAGTTGATTTTAAGCTTCGGAAGATGTTTCGGAAATTTCTTCCGAAGGTAAAATTACTGAAGCAATTATTTGTTTACTAAGACATAAATTTCTTCCGAAGGTAATTTTAAATCTTCCGAAAAGAAAAGAGATCAAAATTTTCAAAAATCTAGAAAAGTCTTTTGAAAAGATTTTCTTCCAAAGAAAACAAGGGCTTATAAAGGTGATGAAATAAACAACTTAGGACACACAGGTTTTCGAAATAAATATGATTAAGTTTTAAGAAAAGCTATTCAAAGTTAATCATCCCAATAGCTGATACAAGATATTTAAATCTCTGCTCATCAAAAGCTATGATGAACAGATCAGCATATTGTTCATTTGTGTTAACTTTGACTAGTTTGATTAATCCTTTTCAAATTTATCTCTAATCAAATGATACCTGATATTGATATGCTTTGTCCTTGAGTGCTGCACAGGATTTTCTGTGATTGAGATAGCACTGTTGTTGTCTATGTGGTTGGGAGTCTCCTTGAAGTTGAATCCATAGTCCAGCATCTGATTTTGAATCCAAAGCACTTGAGCATAGCAGCATGCAGCAGCAATGTATTCAGGCTCAGCAGTTGATGTAGACACAGGATTGTTTCTTACATTGCCAAGAGACTACTCTTCCACCAAGAAATTGACATCCCCTTGATGTAGACTTTGCAGTCATGTTGCAGCCACCATAGTCATTATCTGTATAAGCATACATATTAAAGTCAGAATTCTTTGGATAACAAAGGCCAAGTGATGGAGCACCTTTGAGATATCTTAAAATTCTTTTGATAGTGACCAGGTGTGACATCTTGGGGTTGGTTTGATATCTTGCACAAATTCATGTAGCGAACATGATATCTGGCCTGCTAGCTATGAGGTACATAAGAGACCCAATCATTGCCCTATAGAGATGCTCATCAACACACTCCCCCTCAAGATCAGGTCCAAGGGAGTGATTTCTGGCTATGGGTGTCTTAGCAACCTTACAATCAGTCATGTTGAACCTTTTAAGTATGTCTTGTACATACTTTGACTGGCTTATGAAGATGCCATAGTCAACTTGCTTCACTTGAATTCCTAGAAAGAAATTGAGTTCCCCCATGGCACTCATTTCAAACTTGTCCTTCATCAGCTTCTTAAAGTCTTTGCAGAGCTTTGGATTAGTTGACCCAAAGATAATGTCATCTACAATACTTGAACTAGCATTATGTCATTTCATGTTCCTTTGATGAAGATCGTTCCATCTATAGTAGCTCTTTTGTAGCCATGTTGACAGAGATACTGAGATAGAGTCTCATACCACTTCCGTGGTGCTTGGTGCAGCCCATAAAGAGCTTTATCAAGCCTACAGACATAATCAGGATGATCAGGATCTACAAACCCAGGTGGTTGTCTGACATACACCTTTTCATCAATCACCCCATAGAGAAAAGCACACTTGACATCAAGTTGGTAGACCTTGAAGTTCTTGGATACAACAAAAGCTAGGAATATCCTAACAGTTTCAAGTCTTGCTACAGGAGCAAAAACATCTATGTAGTCAATTCCTTCTTCTTGAGTATACCCTTGAACAACTAGTCTTGCCTTGTTCTTGATGACAACTCCTCTGTCATCTTCTTATTCCTAAAAACCCATTTGGTCCCTATGATAGTCTTCCTTTGAGGAGGAGGACATAGGTTCTAAACCTTTTGCCTTTTGAATTGAAGCAGCTCTTCTTGCATAGTTTCAACCCAACTTCCATCCTTTAGAGCCTCATCAATTTTCTTTGGCTCTATCTGGGACAAGAAACAAGAGTGAAGACAAACATTTGCTTCATGGGTTTGTCCTCTTGTTCTCACCCTTGAATCAACATCTCCAATGATGTTTGTGGTAGGATGAGACTTATGGATCCTCAGCTGAGGGATCACACCAAGTTGCTTAGATAGATCTAAATTTGAAAAATTATGATCTGGCAAGGTAGATTCACCTTCCACATCAGCACACTTATCAAGATTGATTTGATCCAATGAGCGTGTGACATCATTGATGTTGTCTTCAATGGAGTGGTTATCAGCATCAAGAAATTCCTGATCACTTTCACCACCACCATTTTCTCCAACATTTGAAGCTACTTCCTTTGAGTTTTGTACCTCTAAGCTGGAATTTGAAGGTACCCCAGAAGTGTCAGAAGGATTTGTTATTGATGTGGTGGTAGAAGCTTCATTTACAGGATTAGTTACCACTAGAGCTGAAGATGTGTAGCTTGAAGGTCTTCTAAGCTTAAATCTTGGGTCAGGATCACGTGTAGGTAGTATATCTGTGGATCCTGAAACATTATTACAAGATTTGTTAAAACAGTTGGTAATTAGATCAAGATCAAATAGCCAATCCGGACCAGAACCTTTCACACTAGGAGTGTGCTCATTAAAAGTCACATTGGCTGACTCCTCAACTAATCTATTTCTGAGATTGTATACTCTATAAGCTTTAGCTTGAGAAGAGTATCCAATAAAGTGTCCATCATCTGATTTCTCAGCAAACTTGGCAATTTGATCTTTGGTATTCAAGATGGTGCAAGGACATCCAAATGACCTAAGAAAACCAATAAATGGTTTTCTCTTGTGCCAAAGTTCATAAGGAGTCTTACCATGTGTCTTAACCACTACAACTCGGTTTTGCACATAGCAAGCAGTGTTCACTACCTCTGCACAGAAGGTGATGGGCAGTTTAGAGTCAGACAACATAGTTCTTGCAGCTTCAATTAGTGTCATGTTTCTCCTCTCAGCAACCCCATTTTGCTGAGGAGTCCTGGGAGCACTATATTGTCTTGTAATACCTTTTTCATCACAAAATGTATAAAAGATTTGATTCTTGAACTCAGTTCCTTGATCACATCTTATGGTTTTGACCTTGTGATCACATTGATTCTCAATCTTTAAGATGAAATTCTTCAGAATCTCAGGGGTCTCATCCTTAGTTCTAAAAAAGAAAACCCAAGTGAATCTTGTGAAGTCATCTGTGATCACCAAACAGTAAGAGCTCCTTCCTAGACTCATTACACTGGTGGGGCCAAATAGATCCATATGTAATAAGTGTAGGGGATTAATGATAGAATTTCTTTCCTTTGGCTTGTGAGATACCTTTTGTTGCTTCCCTCTCAGGCATGCAACACAGTGGTCATCACTTGTAAACTCTTTCTTTGTTATTCTAGTTACCAAATCATTCTTAATTACTTTATTCATGTTTTTAAAGTTTACATGGCACATTTTTTTATGCCAGAGGAAATACTCATCATTATTTGCTTTAGATAGAAATCATGAAACTTCTCTTGAGTGAGATGTTTCTTGCAAGTCCATCTTATACATGTTCCCTTTCCTAGGGGCTTTGAGCAGGATGTGCTCATGAGGAATGACCACCCTGGGCTTGAGAACAATGCACTCATGCTCAATGAAGAGCATGTTATGACTCTGATCACAAAATTGGGATATACTCAGAAGATTGTACCCAAGCTCCTTGACAAAGTTTACCTTCTCAATGTTGAGCTTACCATTTGTGACCTTGCCCTTTCCTGTAATGTAACCTCCTGCATCTCCTCCAAAACCAACTGGTCCTCCATCAATGCTTTCAAACTTTTGGAGTAGTGACCTATTGCCTGTCATGTGCCTGGAACAGCCGCTATCAATGATCCATACATTTCTGTTTGTCTTGAGCTATTCCTGCACAAAAGAGATGGTTAGTTACATTTGGAAATCCAAGCCTCATTGGTCTTGGGCTCATCAAAAGAAGTTGAAGACAATGCAACAGTAATTGATCCTATAGTCATGCTAGAAGGATCATTTGCTGATGTTGATGGAAAACTTTCAGCCACTTGGTCTTTCTTTGACTTCCACACCACCTTTGGAAGCTTAGACTTGACCTTCAGTACTTCAGAAGTTTTGATGACTTTGGAAGTTTTGATGACTGGACCTTCAGAAGATCTTGCTTTCACTGCAGCAGGCTTCAGTGCTTCGGAAGTATTCCTTTCTTCCGAGGCCAAATTTTCTTCCGAAGGCAAGTATCCACTTGTATTCTTCTTCATTTTGGAGCTTCCGAAGGAAACAGATTTTCCTTCCGAAGCTTGCTTCTTCTTTTCCAAACTCTTTGAAGTTTCCTTCTTGGTCATGTGGAGAGTACTCTTTGGATTGTAAACACAATCCTTAGCAAGATGAGAAGTACTCCCATACATAACACAGTCCATTTTCTTCCTTCTATGAGTTTTCCTTTGTGAACAAAGCTGAACTTGATCACTTTCCTTCTCCATCTTCATCTTTGCAGATGTTGTGGCAGTTCTTGTGGGGATAGAACTACCTTTGGAGCTAGATGGTTCAAGTTGTACAGCAGTGGTGCACAACTGATCAGCCTTCTTCTTGATGATGGGATGATTTGGGCATGAACCAGAACTCTTGTTGATGGAGTTCAAGTTGGTGTCTTCAGCCTTCACCACTTCAAATCCTGCAGAGATGAAGACTTGTTTCTACGCAGAATTGAAGGTGGCCTTGATCTTTTGAGCCTTTTTGGACTTTCTTTTGGCCTTCCTGATCAAGTTATTTCTCCTTGACTTGGTCATCCCAGCAGCTTTGCTCTCCTCAAAGGAATGGTGACCCTTCTTAGAATGCTCTTCTTCACTCTTCTCAGAGCCATTCTCCACCATCTCCTTTTCACCCTCTTCAGTCACAGGATCTATGAGAGAAAGCTCATGTTCACAAGTTGCAGGATCGGGTTTTGTCACTTAACACTTGTATTTCTCTCAAACTCACTTATAATAGTCACTCAAACAAGATGAAGCAATGTCTTTGACAAGAGTTGATAATAATATAATAAGTAATCAAAAGCAACAAGCAGAAATATTTTCAAGGTACTTGTATATATTACTTCTCAACTCAAGATTACAAGACACTTACAAGCATAGAACATGAGTTACAATGAGAAACTATATATACTAGATCCTACAGCCGGTTATACTTGATACCAGCTGGAAACCTAAGACTAAAGCATATACTACAATGCTATAGTTAAGGTATCTTAGATAAAGTATTATCTAAGATATGGCAGTCATGACATGTCCATGACTTACCTTTTGTCACCAACTAAAGATGGCAACTGTACTTAACATAAAAAGGTAAACAGTAGATTAAAGTATGGTCAACTACATGGCTTTTGAGAAAACGCCATGCAGTATCTCAGAGATTTGCAGCGGACTGTCAGACAGACCATACTTATGTCTACTGGATAATAGAAGTGTCTTCCGAAGGTTAACTGGCTTCGGAAGAACAAGTTCTTCCGAAGCCACTTATACTTCGGAAGATGCTTCTATGCTTCCGAGGCTTTAAGGACTTCTTTATACTTCGGAAGTTGACTTCAGAACTTTGTCTTCAAGTCTTGAACCTTCGGAAGTAGCTTCTTTACCTTCGGAAGTTGGAGTTCTCCTTCGGAAGTGTATTTTACACTTAGACTTCGGAAGAGCTCTTTCTTCCTTCGGAAGTCCCACACTTGGCTTCGGAAGTCCTTTGTATGTAGTACTCAAAATCTTCTAAGTGATATGGTTTTGGTTGCAACAGCCTCTTATGATCCAACAAACTCCCCCTAGGCTGATGCTACCAAAACTTCACTTATCTCTACTTCTCAAAGTTTTCAGCACCAGGGACAAAAGATATTTGTCTGTCTCTCTGTTCTTCCCGGAAGTAGTGCTGAGAAGCTTGTACAAGTCATTCGTGGATAGGAGATCCAGTCTATCACTTTGAATGACATGCACCCTTTGTTGTGACCCCCTGAAGAGAGTTAGTTGACGGGAGTTGTAGTCATACTCCCATCTAACTATGGACTCAAGTTCAGGACCTTCAACCATTTGAAGAAAGGCTTTGCCTTTGGTTGCTGATCCTTTCCTTTCCTCCTCCTCTCTCCGTTTTGACTCCTCTTCGACCTTGCTTCTTGCAGTGAGCTCGGCCATGTGAAGGCTGCCTAGATGATTTCTGATGTGAGCAGCTACTTCGGAGTTTGAGGGGTTGGAGAATGGTTTCTCTGCTAACTCAGCAATATCAAATCTGCTTAAGTGTAGCAGAGATGAGGCATTCAGCCTGTTAATCTCACCATTCTCTCTCTCAACAACAAAGTTGTGAGAAGAGTCTTCGAACCTCCACTGGACTATCTTCTTTCTGGGTACAAGAGATTGTCTTGGTACCCTATCTCCTTTCTTTGTGTCCAGCAGAGTCACCAGCCTTCTCCTCAGCTTCTTTTCTTCCTCATTCAATGTATCTGAATTGAGGCCAAAGAGTCTTGCGGCTTGGTCCAAAGTTCCTCTTGGCAGATCAAGAAACTCATCTCTTGTGAGGGAACTTGAGGATCCATCAACATAAGTCAGGTTGACTGTATCCTCCTCACATGAGATGTCGCTCAGAGTAGTGCAGTTGATGAGCTTGGTTTTGATCTCCTTGAATTCCTCCATTGAGAGATGTTTGGAAGGCTGAGGGGATGGTTTGATTGGTTGTTGGGTAGGTTTAGGAGGTTGGGTTCTGGGTAAGGTTTTGGGTTGGATGATGGGTAGTTTAGGTGGTTGAGGTGAGGGAGTTGGTAGATGTGAAGGTGTAGGTTCAGGGGTGAAAGGTTCAGGTTCAGTTTTGATTGGGAAGGGAAAGGGTATTGGTTCAGGTTGATGTTGGGTTTGGATATTTGGCTGAGGGGTGGCTTTGAAGGTCATCCCCTGTCCCCTTCTATACATCTCCTTTCTTCTCCCTGCACGAATGTCAGCCTTGATGTCACTGACATGTCGTTGGAGAGTCTTCTCAGACATTGGACCCACTTGCCTGCCAGAGAAGCCGTGAGCTTTAAGATAGTTCTTCATCCAAGCTTTGTCACCTATCTTCTTGGCGGCAGACAGTCCAGCCTCTTCTTCCTTCTTCTTCTTCTCTACCAGCTTCTCCCTTGCAGCTCTCTTTCTCTCTTCTCCATTTGATCTTGCTCTTTGTTAAAGAGCCACAAGATCGTGTCACTGTTGTGTGGAGACAACTCCTCTTGAGAGAATCCTCTGGAGAGTAGGAAAGTGATCCTTTCTCTCCTGAGCTGCAGATCAGCTTCTCTTTCTTTTCTCAGCCTTTCTTCTTCCAAGGCCAACCTTGCAGCTTCTTCTTTTTGCTGTTTTTGCAGCAAGGTTGCCTTTTCAAGCTCTATCAGCTCCTCTAATGGTAGCAGGAGTACATCTTCCGAGGCAGCCCCTAGACTGACAAGTCTATCAATTACCTCCACCCTTCTTCTATTGTTGATTGCCTCTTGGTTGGCTGCAGCTGCTTTTGAACTTGCAGCTAACAGTTTCCCAGTTGGCAGTCTTCCTTTCCTTTTAAGTTTCTCCAGCCTTTCTTCTTCCTGAAGCTCTTCCGAAGTCATCTTCCTTTTGCCTTTAATGTCTTCGGAAGTGCTAGACTTTGGTGGTTCTTGGGTAGAAGATTCAGGTTGGATGGTGGAGGTAGGAGCTGAGGTCAATGCAGATGTAATGGCTAGTGGTTGGCTGAGAAAGTCCTCCCTATTAACCTCAGATGCAAGTTCCAGAATTGCATCTGTGACTATTAGATCATCGGAAAGAGAGAACAGTCCTTCCGCAGCAGCAATTTCAGCTTCGGAAGTTTGAGTTGGTTCTTCCGAGGCTTCGAATTGTGCTTCGGAAGCCTGTGAAAACACACCTTCTGTCCCAACTGTTTCAGTTGCTGGGCCATCAGTCCTAGTTTCCCCTTCGAAATCAATCTCAGGTTCCACTTGGGCCTTAGGTTGACCAACTTCCTCAACAGTGGTAGGAGGTGCATTCAACCTCTGAAGCTCTTGAGCTCCAAAGTATATCACAGACATATCCGGACTAGGTTGATCAATGAGGGACTCTAAAAGGAACTTGTTGAAGATCCTATTTAGATCCTGAAGCATCCTTTGATCCACTTGAATCACAACTGGAGGAGGCTCAGGGAAGATGGCAGCTTGTTGTCTTGAGCTCAAAGAAGTGAGAGCTTGACTGATGGAATCCTGTCTTTGACTTTGTTCCTCAACATTCTCCCCCTTTTTGGTAGCATCATCTTGAGAGGTAGATGAGCTAGAGGAAGAGGTCAAGGAGACTTGAACTGGTACATGCCTAACAGATCTCTCAATCTGTTTCTCAGCTAGTTTGACCTTGAGACTTTCAATCTCAAGTTGCTGAGTGGCAGACCTATCCTCTAAAGTCTTAACCTTTGATTCAAGGTTTGAGACTTTAGAAAGTAGGTCTCTTATTGTGAGTTGCATTCTTCCCTCATCTTCTTTGGAAGAATCACGGGGAGATGAGGTAACATACCTAGTATGTTCATCCTCACCACCAGATGTGGTTTCTTGGCACCCTGGTTTCCCTTGCACAATGATGTCTCTTTCAGAGGCATCATAGGGCATGGTTGCCGTAGATTCAGTCTGACTATTGTTACCACTGTCCTGAGGATCCAATGAGGCTCCTTCAGTAGTGGCAGCTGAATCTACATGAGTCCCCTCCACATCAGTGGGACTCACCTCAGTAGGGCTTTGCTGGTGTGGGCTAGAGACAAGAGGTTTCTCTAGGCTCTGTTGATCCTTAATGGGGTGTTGTGGATCAACTTCATTGCCTTGGAGAGACATAGTCTCTTCACCAGCTCCGGTCAATAGGTCAGTAAAAGAGAAGGAATGAAGACCTAAAGACCCGGGACTTTGATCAATGTCAAAAGGCATTGAGCTGTCCCTTGGTGGCTGCTCAGGGGAGTATAGAGACTCACCCTGAGGGCTATCAGCTGGGGTTATGGGCTCATGGGTCTGAGACTGAGGAGACTCAAGACCCATATTGAGGTCAATAGTGAAGGATTGGGGGACCTCTGGCTGAGTGGGAGCCCCTTGTTCCACTCTAGCCTTTTTGGTTTGAAGAGGAGGGGCTTGTTCAATCAGAGTAGATTGAACAAGGGTTCGTTTGGTACGTCTCTGATAGGTGACTTTTATTGGAGGAGAAGGTAGATTTGGAATGGTGAGGGTAGTTGCTGGTGTGGGTTCATCACCTGTGGGGATAACAGGGATGTCACCAGGAGCCATTGGCTCAATCATACCTGGAAGTAGTGCGGTATCCCTTCCAGTGTAGTTGGTAGACACTCTCTTCAAAACTTTGAAGATGGTCGGCCTCATTTGAGGAGCAGACAGAGCAGCTGCACAGACAAGCTTACTCTGATCTAGCTCGCAGTTGATTATGTGCTGTAGAAATCTGGGATACATAAAGAATGTGTCCCTTTGCAGATTTCCCATGAGGTTAGTCAGCACAAACCTGGAGTAGTTGAAGCGCAAGCCTTGTACCAACCCATGAACTAGGCACCCGAGTTCATAGGGAATTTGATCCCATCCCCCGGATTTGTTAGATAAGCAGTGAAGAACCACATGTAGCAGGAACTTCCACTTGTAGGAGAAGTTGAATTTGTAGACTGTAGACCTGCTTACATCTCCACCGTATCCCATTTGGAGATAAGAGTTATCTAACTCAGACTTGGGGAATTCCGTCGGTGCGCCTTCATCATGGAGCTCAAGATGCTCCCTGATGATTTGTTCAGTAACGACCAACTCTTGGCCACATACACTTGACCTGATAGCACGAACCCCATTTAGGGTTTCAACCCGACTATTTGCCCAGAATTCGGACATTTGGTTGGTGTAAATGGTAGGGTTTACAGTCAGTGCTGTGTAGTATGAAGATTGGGCTAAGAAAGAGATAATATCAGAGAAGTCAGCATCCCTTGAAGAGTCAAGGAGTGCGACTTGGTTGTGCTGAGGGTTTAGAGCCATTTAGAAAGATAGCAGAGGAAAAGTTCTTGAGAGAGAGGTAAATTGGAGAAGAAGAAAGCTTTTAGGGCAGTGAATTTGGTAAAAAGAGTGTAAGTGATTAACCGGAAGTATTTAAATGGGTGAAATGGCGGTTTAAAGGGTGGTTTGGATAAGATGATGTGAGGGTTCAGAGGATGATGTGACAGGGGCGGTAAGGTTAAGCCATTTAAATAATCCGACATCATTAACAAAATCTTTACTTTTTACAGAGTGGGGCCCAAAAGATTTCCGTTACACAGTAAAATCCTTCTTCCGAGTATAAGGTATTTCCGAAGGTAAAGTTCTTCCGAAGGCAAATGTACTTCCGAAGATAAATAAATTGCTTGACTTCCGAAGATACATGTTGCTTTCAAGTGGAGAGTATTAAGTGCTTCGGAAGTAGATCTGAGATTACCTCAATCGCTTCTTCCGAGACTTAGTACACTTCCGAGAAGAAAATTATCCTATGAGAAATTTGCTTCGGAAGTTATACTAGATATCTTCCGAAGGCAAGTTTCTCTTCGGAAGAACTTATACTTAGTTAAATAAGAAAGGATCTTTTGTAACAGGGCTTAGATTGTATTGACATAAGACTTTACATATTGAAAAGGTTTTCAATTGAGATTAACTAGTCAATGTTTATCATCCCAATAGCTGTAATAAGATACTTAAATCTTTGTTCATCAAATGCTTTGGTGAACAAATCAGCATATTGTTCATTTGAATCAACTTTGATTAGTTTGATAAGATTTTTCTCATGAATATCTCTAATGAAATGATACCTGATGTCAATGTGCTTTGTCTTTGAGTGCTTTACTGGATTTTCAGTGATGGATATAGCACTGTTGTTGTCAATGTGGATAGGAGTGCTCATGAAGTTGAATCCATAGTCAATCATCTGGTTTTGAATCCACAGCAGCTGAGCACAGCAACTTGCAGCAGCAATGTATTCAGCTTCAGCAGTTGATGTAGAGACACAGGATTGCTTTTTGCATTGCCATGAGATGATCCTTCCACCAAGAAATTGACATCCACCTGATGTTGATTTCTTGTTGATGTTGCAGCCACCATAATCACTGTCAGAGTACCATAGAGATTAAAATCACTATTTCTTGGATACCAGAGACCTAACTTAGGTGCTCCTTTGAGGTATCTGAGGATTCTCTTGACAGCAATTAGGTGAGACACCTTTGGAGCAGCCTGATATCTTGCACAAATGCAGGTTGCAAACATGATATCAGGTCTACTTGCTGTAAGATACATCAGAGAACCAATGATTGCTCTATACTGATGTTGATCAGTATCCTCCCCCTCAGAGTCAGGGCATAAATCATGGTTTCTGGGTATGGGTGTCTTTGCTGCTTTACAATCCTTCATATCAAATCTCTCTAAGATATCATTGACATACTTAGATTGATTGATGAAAAACCCTTCCTTCAGTTGCTTTACCTGAATTCCAAGGAAAAAGTCCATTTTTCCCATAGAACTCATTTCGAACTTCTTCTTCATAATGCTCTCAAAGTCTTTGCACATTTGGTCATTTGAAGAACCAAATATGATGTCATCGACATAGACTTGAACTAGCAAAATGTCTTTCCCAGACTTTCTGATAAAGAGAGTCTTGTCAATGGTTCCTCTAGTATAGCCATTCTTCAGAAGAAATTGAGACAATGTCTCATACCACAGCCTAGGTGCTTGGTGCAGCCCATATAGAGCTTTATCCAATTTGCACACATAGTTTGGATGCTGTGGGTCTTCAAATCCTGGAGGCTGGCATACATAGACTTCCCTATCTATATCCCCATATAGAAAGGCACACTTGACATCAAGCTGGTAGACAGTGAAATTCTTGGATGCAGCATAAGCAAGGAAGATCCTAACTGCCTCAAGTCTTGCAACAGGTGCAAAGACATCAGTATAATCAATTCCTTCCTCTTGAGTGTATCCTTGAACCACCAGTCTTGCCTTGTTCTTGATAATCAAGCCTCTGTCATCTCTTTTGTTTCTGAAAACCCACTTGGTGCCTATAGGTACTTGACCAGATGGTAGCGGACATAGGTTCCAAACCTTCTGTCTTTTGAATTGAAGCAGCTCCTCTTGCATTGATTCAACCCAGCTACTATCCTTTAAGGCATCTTCCACCTTCTTGGGTTCCATTTGGGATAAGAAGCATGAGTACAAGCAGACATTCCCATTGTGAGTTTGTCCCCTTGTTCTCACACCCTCAGAGACTTCCCCTATGATGTTTTCAGCTGGATGAGTATTGTGAATTCTAAGTCTTGGAATCACCTCCAGCTGCAAAGATAGGTCCAAGTTGGACATATTTTGCTCTGGAGCTTGAATACTTGGTCCAGCTGTTGTTTCAATCTCATTCAATGAGGACTGATTGAATGAAAGAGAAACATCATCATTTCTTTGCTGTGAAGCATCATTAACAGTTGCCTGTTCCTTCAAAATGCTGCTTCCATCAGCTTGGTGTTGTGTAGGATCACCTGAGGAGACTTGAAGATCATCAGGTGAGTCCCTTGTTGAAGTTCCACTATTTCTTGAAATGGTTATACTGTCAGATCTTTCAATAGTAGGAACTTGATTTGTTGTTCTTGGAGAACTTGGAGCAGGTCTGGGAAGCTCAAATAGTTGATCTTCATCAGAATTGCCTTGAGCACCTGTTCCAGCTGAAACATTCTCACAAGATGGTTTAGAATAGTTTGGAAACAATTCTAAATCAAAAATATGATCAGGTCCATTCCCCCTAACACAAGGAGTGTGCTCATTAACTACAATGTTGGAGGATTCCTCAAATTGTTGGTTTTTAATGTTATAAACCCTGTAAGCTTTAGAATGGGAGGAATATCCAACAAAGATGGCATCATCTGACTTTTCAGCAAATTTTGCTAAATTGTCTTTTGTGTTAAGTATGGTACACCTGCTGCCAAAGGACCTTAGAAAGCCAATGAACGGTGGCCTCTTGTTCCATAGCTCATAAGGGGTCTTTCCATGTGGCTTTACTACAAGAACTCTGTTCTGCACATAGCATGCAGTGCTGACTGCCTCTGCCCAGAATGTTAGAGGCAGCTTTGAATCAGCTAACATAGTCCGAGCAGCCTCAATAAGTGTCCTATTTCTCCTCTCAGCAACACCATTTTGTTGAGGAGTTCTAGGAGCACTGTATTGTCTGGCAATCCCTTTTGAGTTACAGAATGAGTCAAGAACAAAGTTCTTAAACTCAGTCCCTTGATCACTTCTAATTATTTTAACCTTGTGATCAACTTGATTTTCTATTTTAAGAATAAAAGATTTTAAAGTTTCAGCAGTTTCATCTTTAGTTCTTAAAAAGAATACCCATGTAAATCTAGTAAAATCATCAACTATCACAAGGCAATATGATTTCCTTCCAATGCTCATTATACTTGTGGGACCAAATAGATCCATGTGCAATAAGTGTAATGGAGTAGTGATAGAGTTAACAACTTTGGATTTATGAGAAGACCTGTGTTGTTTCCCTTTCAGGCAAGCAACACAGTTATCTTTGCAGAAAAATTCCTTTTTAGGCAAACCATGTACCAAGTTATTTTTAGCCAATTTATTCATTGTCTTAAAATTGACATGACACATTCGTTTATGCCACAGTGTTGACTCATCACTATCAGCTTTGGAAAGAAAGCATGATACTTCTCCCATTGGGGAAGCATTGTTCATATCAAGCTTGTACATATCCCCTCTCCTGGGAGATCTAAGAAGCACCAATTCCTGAGGAATTGTCATCCCAGGTTTGAGGATGATGCACTCATGTTCTGTGAAAAGCATTTGATGCTTTTGATCACAAAACTGAGAAACACTTAACAGGTTGTGTTCAAGCTGTTTGACAAAGTTAACTTTGTCAACTTTTAATTTTCCGTTGGATATACTTCCTCTGCCAGAAATATATCCTCCGGCCTCACCTCCAAACTGGACAGGACCTCCATCATAATGTTGAAATTGTTGAAGGAGAGATCTGTTCCCTGTCATGTGCCTGGAGCATCCACTATCTACTATCCAAATGTTGTTATTCTTGTCATATGGATGTCCCTGCACATAAGGTGAGATAATTAGTTTTGATTGGAAACCCAAGCCTTTTTGGTCTTGGGTTCTTCCAATGAAAGTGACATGATTGAACCAAAATTTATGCATGGGGGTTCAATGGATGTCTTTGAAGAAGAGGTTTGGGCTACAGCATCTTCCTTGATCTTCCATTCCATCCCTTGGTTGATCATAGAAGATGAGCTTGATGAAGCTTTTGTAGCTTGGCATTCTTCCGAAGCTTCTTTCTTTTCGGAAGAGACCTTCACCACCTTTTCTTCCGAAGCAGTCTTCTTCTGGGATGGTTTCAAGGGGACTCTTTTGTGAGTCTTTGCAGCTTTCACTTCCGAAGCCTTTTTCCTCTCGGAAGAAGAGTTTTCTTCCGAGACAAGCCTTGCTTCGGAAACAAGCTTTCCCTTTTTCAACACTTGAACCATTTGATATGGTCCAAATGTGAAACCTTCCCTGACTCCTTCTCTTTTAACATTATTTGCATAATGTGTGCTAGCAGGATTGTAGTAACAATCTTTAGCCATGTGATTTTGCAAACCACACATTATGCATGCAATGTTAATTTTCTGGGAATTGGAGGGTTGCTGTTTCTTGTTCTTTTTCTCCTCATCAGCAACCTTTCCCTTTAACTTCTGATCCTTTGGTAGGACAGGAGTACTGGTATTATACTCCTTTCCTGAATCAGAAGGTCCAACCACCTGGAATCCTGCTGATATGAATACACCCTTTTGCTTTGGGTCTATCTTCAGCTTGGATTCAGCCACCTTCTTGGCAGTTTTTCTGGCTGCTTTAGCCCTGCTTCTTCTGGCTTTGGTGGTCAGGGATTGATCATCATTGGTCTGGGAGGGTTCAATTACCTGTTCCTTCCCTGTGATGGTCATGGTCTCCACAGTTGCATCACTCTTTGACTCTTTACAAGGTGGGTCAACAGATGGAACCTCTTGCTCTTCAGTACCACATCTTGGTTGTCTTACAGACTCATAAGAGTGTGGTGGAGCAATTTCATTGGTTCCCAACCCACTTTTGTTTTGATAACAAAGTTTGGAGTGAGAGGATGATGCAAGTATGGCTTGGAAGTTTTGCTCAGCAATAGCATACTTCCTGGCTTGAGCCTCAGCTGTGACAAGCTGGGCTTGAGCCTCAGTCAATTTGGATATTAAATCCTTGATTTGAGTCTTGTAGTTGGTGTGTTCATGTTTTAAAAGAGATACAGTTTTCTCTAACTCCTCAATTTTCTTTTGGTAGTCAGATTCAGCTCTCTTAAAGTCAGATTTTAGCACATTTAAAGACTCAATATCGGATTTAATTTCCATATTGTAGTCCTGGTACAACTTAACCTTAGCAATACAAGCAGGGGTACAGAGATGTTCATATACCTTATTTTCATCTGTTCCTGCCATGAGTGCTTGAGCAGGAGTCACATCTTGAACCATAAAGCTCCAGTCAACTTCTTGAGCCATAGCTGCAGTTTCAGTTGACTTCCCATTGGGCTTTGGTGTAGAAGGATGTGTGGAGGCCTGTGAGGTTCCCGGGTTGGACTTGGGAGCCTTGCATTCCCTTGCAAAGTGGCCAAGCTGGTTACAGTTGTAACACTTAGCCTTGCTCTTGTCAAACCCAAACTTGCTAGTGATTGGGTTTTGAGGGAATTGCCTTCCAGTTCTCTTAAAGAACTTCTTCGCTCTGTAGGTAAGGAGAGCCATTTGCTGGACAATGTCCACATACTCTATGTCATCTGGACTGAAGCACTCAAGATCATCAAAGCAAAACTGATGATCATTGGAGTGTCCACTCCCTGAGACAAACGCACAGCCCTCCTGAAAGGAGCTTTGCTGAGCTTGATGAGACCTTGGAGTCTCAGGGAATGTGATGTAAGGCCCAGATGAACAAGATGGCTGCTGGGTGTATGACAGGTACTGCTGAGACTGAGGGATACCTGAGCCTTCAGCAACCATTAAAGCGTTGCTAGCAGGAAGGCTCAAGGGTCTGCTTGCTTGGTGACCCTTCTTGCTTTCCATTTCCAAACGGTATCCATCAAGGATCCCATAGAGTTCGGTCATGGTGAGAGTGTTTAAATTCTTTGTTCTCTTTATGGAGACACAGTAGAAAGTCCACTCATTGGGTAGAGCACTCATGAACTTTCTGGTAAGGTCTCTAAGTTCTTGAGTGATTCCCACAGATTGGAGGGAGGAGATAAGATCCATATACCTGAAGTATTGCTGGCTAAAAGTTTCTCCAGCAACATAGGTGAAGTTCTCGAACTGCTGCTTCAGTGAGTCCTTCTTTGAATCATTAGAGCTCGAGTACATTTGAGCAAGTGCATCAAAGAGTTCTTTGGCTGACTTGCAATGCTCAAACCCCACCATGATGGAGTTTGGGATTGCAGTCATGAGAACAGTCATAGCATTGCTGTCAATGTCGAGCTTCTTCATGTCTTCATCGGAGTAGTCTTCAACAGCCTTCTCGATCATGGCACCGTTTCCACCAGCTACTTTTGGCTTGTACGGGCCATTCACGATGGACTGCCACATTTTGCTATCCTGGTATCTGATGAAGCCTTCCATTCTTCTGCTCCAAGACCTGAAGTTTTCAGGATCGATGATGGGAGCTTTGGTCATCGTTCCCATTTCAACTTCAGATTTGATGAGGGCCATTTTTTTTGAGTGAGGTATAAGGAGGAGTGAAAAACTGGTTGATTAGGATGGTAAGATCTCACAATCAAGAGCCTAAAAAGCTCTGATACCAATTGCAGGATCGGGTTTTGTCACTTAACACTTGTATTTCTCTCAAACTCACTTATAATAGTCACTCAAACAAGATGAAGCAATGTCTTTGACAAGAGTTGATAATAATATAATAAGTAATCAAAAGCAACAAGCAGAAATATTTTCAAGGTACTTGTATATATTACTTCTCAACTCAAGATTACAAGACACTTACAAGCATAGAACATGAGTTACAATGAGAAACTATATATACTAGATCCTACAGCCGGTTATACTTGATACCAGCTGGAAACCTAAGACTAAAGCATATACTACAATGCTATAGTTAAGGTATCTTAGATAAAGTATTATCTAAGATATGGCAGTCATGACATGTCCATGACTTACCTTTTGTCACCAACTAAAGATGGCAACTGTACTTAACATAAAAAGGTAAACAGTAGATTAAAGTATGGTCAACTACATGGCTTTTGAGAAAACGCCATGCAGTATCTCAGAGATTTGCAGCGGACTGTCAGACAGACCATACTTATGTCTACTGGATAATAGAAGTGTCTTCCGAAGGTTAACTGGCTTCGGAAGAACAAGTTCTTCCGAAGCCACTTATACTTCGGAAGATGCTTCTATGCTTCCGAGGCTTTAAGGACTTCTTTATACTTCGGAAGTTGACTTCAGAACTTTGTCTTCAAGTCTTGAACCTTCGGAAGTAGCTTCTTTACCTTCGGAAGTTGGAGTTCTCCTTCGGAAGTGTATTTTACACTTAGACTTCGGAAGAGCTCTTTCTTCCTTCGGAAGTCCCACACTTGGCTTCGGAAGTGCTTTGTATGTAGTACTCAAAATCTTCTAAGTGATATGGTTTTGGTTGCAACAGCCTCTTATGATCCAACACAAGTTCCACACCTAGGAGATCTTACAAACAAGATTGTGTGTGGAGAAGCTATCTCATAAGATCCTAGTCCCTGCTTATTTTGATAACAAACTTTTGCATGCAAGGATGAGGATATTATGTTCTTGAAGGTCTCTTCTTCAAGAACACATTTTTCTGCCCACTTGGCTTTGCTGATCACAAGCTCAGCCTGGCATTCAGTTAACTTAGTAATGAGGTCTTTGATCTGAGTCCTGTAATTTGTATGCTCATGTATAAGAGTTGAAATGGTTTTCTCTAAGTCCTCTATCTTTAGTTTATAATCATTTTCAGCTTTTTTAAAATCAGCTTTTAAGATATTTAAGGACTCAAGATCAGATCTCATTTTTAAGTTATAGGACCTGTATCTATTGACTTTAGTAATGCATTCAGGAGTACAAAGATGTTCCAATACCTTGGCTTCATCATGGTCTGCCATGAGTGCTTGGTTTGGAGATGCATCTTCTATTTGAAAGCTCCAGTCAAAGCCTCCTTCTTCAACAGCAACTGCAGCTTGCTGCTTTGGCTTCTCATTCTTGGGGGGCTTTCTTAGTGTAGTTTGGTCTGGTTTGTGCTTGGCCACCATTTGTCCTTGGTGCCTTACACTCTCTTGCAAAGGGTCCCATCTGGTTACAGTTGTAACACTTTACTTCACTTTTATCCAGTCCAAACTTTCCACTGGCTGCATTGCTTGGAAACTTTCTCCCTGTCCTCTTGTAGAACTTTTTGGCTCTGTGAGTGAGAAGAGCCATCTGCTGGACTATCTCCATGTACTCCAGATCATCTGGATGGATACAGTCCAAATCTTCAAGGGTGAAGAGAAAGTTGCCTGAGGTTTCATCAGCAGAGACAAAGGCATGAGAAGAACTTGTCTCTTAGAAGGGACTTCCTTGAGTGTAGCTTTTCCTTGGAGTCTCTAGGAAGGTGATGAAAGGGCCCTTTTATGAGTTGTCAGGGTAGCATATAAGATGATGTTGTGGTTCAATGTTTTTCCTCTCAACCACATGGAGGGCTGAACTCAGTTGATTGCTGGAGTTACCAGATGAGTATTGCATGTTCATCTCCATCTGGTAGCCACTAAGAATACCATACAACTCTGTAAGAGTAAGAGTCTTAAGGTTCTCAGTCCTCTTGATAAAATCACAGTAATGTGTCCATTGTCTAGGAATAGAGGACATAAACTTCCTTACAATGTCCCTGTTCTGAAGAGTTACTCCAACATCCATTAGAGTATCCACAATCTCAACATACCTGAAGTATTGTTAAGTCATGGTTTCACCTACCTTAAAGGTGAAGTTTTCAAACTGCTGCTTCAAGAGATCCTTCTTGTTCTCCTTTGCTTCAGTAGATCCCTCATACATCAGCTTCAGTGCTTCCCATAGTTGCTTGGTAGTTTTGCACTTCTTGAAGCCTCTATAGATGGAGTTTGGAAGAGCAGTTTGAAGGGCTGTCATGGCTTTCTAATCAATCTCTATTCTCTTCCTGTCTTCTTCAGAATAGTCAGCCACAGCCTTAGGAATCATACCACCACTAGTAGCAAAATTGGTGCTTGGTATGTAAGGTCCTTCAACAATAGAGTCCCACATACTGGAGTCTTGAGACTTGATGAAGCCTTCCATTCTTTGACACCAAGTATCAAAGTCTTCAGGAGTGATTAGTGGAGACTTTGTCATAGTTCCAGTTTCCATATCAGCTTTAGTAATAGCTGCCATTTGAGTTGTTCAGTATTTTGTGTGTGTGAGGGATCTTAAGATGGTGAGTCTTATATCAAGAGCCCGAAATGCTCTGATACCAAATGTAAGACCGGTGAAGGGTATGCACTTACAACACAACAACACAGTGAGGAAAGTTGCTTAGAACACTTAAAAGTCTTTAGAAGAAATCTATCTTCACTCTTTGGCTTCGGAAGACTTTGTCTTTGAAGCTTCGGAAGACTTCACTTTTGGCTTCGGAAGATGTTGGTCTTGGCTTCGAAAGATTTTACACTTAGAATATTTCTAGTGCATGGTGTAAAACTTCCGAAGCATTTCTACTTCTGTTCTTCAGTGCATGCATGCAGAGAGCCTTTGGATGTTTTGGCTGCATCAGACTTATAGGAATCCTTACAAGAATGTTTTCTCCCCACAATGTTTTCGCTCCAATGGAAGTTTTATTATGAATTTGATTTTTGATTTTCTGAGCCTCAAATCTTGACCTTTGTATAACCTTTCACCAAGAAGCTGCTAAACATCTCAAATGGCTTCTTCTCTATATCTTTTCTACTCTCCATAAGCTCATCATTCCTTTTATATCTTGTGCAAATAGTAAAACACAAATCCTTTACGTTTTGTATACTTGGCAAACTTTTTAAAAATCTCTATCGAAATGCCATATAAATAGCATGATACGCTTTAAGATGTCTAGCTGCTAGTTAGTTTTCAAGATCATCATATTCAGTTGCGGTATTTACACGACCACCATCTGAGTCCTTGTGGCATGGTCGGTAAGGACCTTCTTGAATGGAAGTCCAAAGAGTGTGATCATTGAAATTTAAAAAGATTTCATCTGATTCCTCCAAATTTCAAATTTAAAAATGGACACAAGTAACGTTGGCTTGCTACCAGACCACATGTCATTACTTGAAAAAGACAGATGATTTTCACCAAAAATTAGATTTCAAATAGTAAAACTGTTGATGGGAGGCCAAAACTTTTGATCATGGGCTTGGTCAAAATAGAACACTTAAGATAAGATATCTTAAATTGAAAGTTTGACTTTTGATACTCAAAGACTTTCTATTGAAAGAAGTCAGTCAAAATAGACAACTTATGATGCATACTGATAAGACTTACAAATTAAGAAACAAAATAAGACAAGTGTCCAGCAAGTATCAAAAGTAAGAACTTTCAATGTGGTAAGTCAATAGAAAGTATAACTTGTGATGAACTATAGTCAATAGAAAGTATACTTTTGATTGAAACAACTATATAGTCCTTGAGGAAGGAACATAAACTTCTAATGAGACAAAAAGGACAAATTATATGGCAGACCAACACTTTCTATGTAATGGACCAATTTCAATGTCCCTTGGATACTTTTAATTAAATAGCTACAACTCAAATCTCTATGTTACTTTTTCAATAACGATAAACACAACCTACAAATATCCATAAGTCTAGAAACAAGAGATAAGAACATCCATCTACAAGCTATGCACCATCATGCAACTGAATTGCTATCTAAGAAATAATTGGAAATCCCTCTAATGTGTGCGTAAAAGCTATGCACCATCATGCAACCGATTGCGATGCAAGAAAAAGTTGGAAATCACTCTAATGTGTGCGTAAAAGCTTAAATATCTTGAAAAATGCCAATAGAATACTATATAGCACTCAATCATCATAAACATCATGATCATGCATATAATACACCAGATTGATCAAAAAACCTTAATATAATCCAAGAATTAAGAGCCACAGCTTTGATACCAAATTTAGGTCGCAGGAATCAAACACACAATTTAAGATCAATGCACATACACACATAGGCATAATCCATGTGTATATTGGGTGTAAACTGATTTGATACATAAAGAAACAACAAAGAGAATATACAAATGATAAAAAATAAGCATCCATAAGAAAAATACTCAAGATATAGTCATATTTACTCTAATGTGTTGTTACACAGAAAGGTTCATACATACATCAAATCGTAACAACTATAAGCTATTTATAGTTAATAGTAAGCCCATCGAAACTTCAATCCTTTAATTATAAGCATTTTCTCTCATAAGTACAAGTTTTTTCGATGGTTATAAACTCAATTAAAAGTACACTTTTAATTATAATAAAATACTTAGACAAAATTACAACATAAATGTTAATCAAAATACATAACACTATAATATAGATGGGGTTTCGAGTCAAAAAGGTTTAATCTTGAATTTGATTTCTTAGATCTAAATGGAAAGTGGAAAATTAGAGAGGGAAATCTTCTCAACAAGCCAACGTAACATTAGTACGTTTAAAGCTTGCATGTTTATGTGGATTTAGGCTATGTATGATATTATCTAAAGCTAGGTTATAATTGATCATGAAAAAAGTTGGATCTTGGTGTGTTTTGTTTCAATTAGGAAAGAGACCCATTATTAGGGTTGTTTAAAGCTTGAATAAGGTGAGTTTTAACCTCCTCCCCTTTATGTGTTTAGTTTTTTTTGGGGCTGGTATGCATACACAACGTTTAAACATTAAAGTATAATGATCGTTAGATCTTAAGGTTCATAGCTTAATAATTATACACGTTGAACGTTTTTGGTTATATTTACACGTTGAACATTCTTGACTATATTTACACATATGAGCTTGTATAATAAACCTTGAATGTTCATGCTCGATCTGTAATGAATGATAAAGAACGAAATTAATCATGCTATATTAAATAGTAGGTGATAGTGTCCCTTATTCATGCACGATTACACTAGTTTAAGTGAGTTTATTAAGTTCTTGTGAGTTATCACTAATATCATGCCCGTTAGTATCTCTTCATGCGAGTTTACAAGATAGCCTGTGAGTTTACACATTGTAAAGCGAGTTTACACATAAGTACTCTTAGTTCACACCTATGTAATGTGGGTTTACAAAGTTTCACCAAATTTTAATGTCAGATTTCACTAGTAAGTTTTAGAATTTATAAATTTGACCATAAAGAAAAGAAATCCTAAACTTTGGTGTTGTGCCATGGTTATTTTACATATGTGTAGTGCAAAGTATGAAGTTAAAGAACTACGATATACATAGTTTAAGCAATAAACTGCTAAAGTATAACAGTGTAAAGTATGTAAAGGTGTTATAGTATTATAAAGTGGAAATAAATGATATGATAAGTGATGGTAACATAAAGGATGAATGATTGATCTTGTTAATGTCTTGCTGTAACACCCCGAAAAGTAAAAACGAGTCATCAGAGATAATGGGCTTAATTAATGGGTATATAATAGAAATAAAGGAAGGAGTTTGGATTATGGGCTAAATTAGCCTTATGGGCAAGAGCCTAAGTGATTAAAGGCCCATAATCAGCCTCGTAACCCACCTAATCAGTCATCATCTTCCTCATTTGCAACCCTAGCCACCAAGTTCTAGAGAGAGAGTAGAGAGAGAAAGTGAAGAAAACTCAAGATTTGGAGCTTCAAAGGTTAAGGGATTGAAGATCTGGGTGATTGAGCATCAGACCACAAGAAAGGAGCAAGAAATCAAGGTAAGAATCAGCCTCTAAACCCCTTTGTAGATCAAACCCGAATTCTAGGGTTTTGGGTTTTGAAAAGTTGCAAAGAATCGTATAAAGGTCATATTTTTACGTACGAAATCATGTAAAAAGCTTAGATATAGCTTCGTGGATGATAAACTAAGGATCTGGACGTAAAAAGTTGCAATTTTGCGTTAAAAACGGGCTGGTTCGTAATTTTTATGCGTTCTACGAAACTGTCTGTGCATACAGCAAAATTGTGTGCTCAAGCTGCAAAACTATGAGTTTCTTTGAATCTATAGTTTCGTAGGTAATTTCGCAGTCATCGAATTCCAACGAAACTTGGGCGAAACTGCTATGCGAAGCTGGCAGCAAAACTGGCATGCGAAACTAGCAGCGAAACTGTCAGCGAAACTGACAGCGAAACTGCCAGCGAAATTGGCAGCGAATCTACTTATCTGGCAGCGAAATTGGCAGCGAATCTAGGCAGAAATTGCGATCCTAGCTTAGAAAGCTTAGGTTAGGAGTTTCTCATAGTGACCTAGTGAGTTCTAGATCCCTTTATTTACAAGTCTTTCCGTGTTTTGGGGCTATTATGCATACTAAATATACGTTTTTAATGACAAAGATATCAAGAGGTATTAACAGGAAGATAGATTTTTCTATAACAAAATGTGCTATATAAATGTTGAAAAATATAATTTCTTCATGCTGACATGGCAGCCCGGCCCCAACCAGGGGCGTTGCCCCTTGGACCCCACTAGGGGCTGCTACCCCTATGACCCCGTTGTTAGGGGATGCCGCCCCCGAACCCCCGTTGTCCCCCGGAGGGTCGGATATGTTTTTATGATGAATTGTACTTGGTATGTTATGTACTTAATACGTTAAGTATTATATATTAAAGTGTAAGATAATACTAATGAGAAGTAGAACTTAACGAATGTTACATGGGCATGTATGATGATGAAAGTCTTGCAAGCACTATGATGGACTTCACTTATGTGAGTCCGATGTATGGTGATGATGTATCCGTGTTCATGAGCAGGCTATGTGCCTTGCAGTGTGGATCAACTGTCAAGGGTTAGCTACCGTTTTCATGTGTACCGACAAGGATCGACATTTGTAGTCGATCAACATTTGGCTTTTGTTGTGTGCAATCTTGTTTATGATAAAGTGAAAGATAATGAAAGAATGAAAGATAATGAACATGCTTATTAAGATGCAAAATGTTATGTATTATGATGTATGTGTGGTCATTATAAGAAGGATAAAGTTTATATTTTCTTATATTAACTAAAACTAGAACTCACTCAGCAAAGGTGACTTTTATGCATAATAGTTGGCAGGTAGATGATGCTGCTGAGGATGGCACGAGGTGGGAAGCTACTTGGATGGCAATGGATGGCAACCTTGTTTATGAAATCTTTTATTTTAATTTAAAACAAAGTACAATGTTTTTATTCTATTTGGATGACAAATGTATGATTGCAATATGACTTGCAAGTTTGAAATGAATGTTTACATTAATTCCACTGCAATGTTTTTGTATTAAAGTGATTTTTATGCTATGATTACCAACTATGAGGCTTCCCGGGAAAGGGGCCTTACAAGTTGGTATCAAAGCCAAAGTTTAAGAGAATTGGGTAAACTGTTTTCAAAACCTAAACTTAAACTGAAAATGGAACCAAAGGAAGGATGCCACCCAAGTAGCCACTTGCCATCAAGTAAAAGTTTTCAAGTAAAACCGGAATTATGTGTGTGTGCTATTTGCTTTATGTGCTTATAGATTTGAATACTGATATGTGTTAGGATAGTGATTGCTTGGGACAGGAGGGTAAGGTAAGCAGTTAATCACACTTGGCCACTGTAATTAAGGACTTACCGTACTTATAATGATCTGAGCAATTATCTTGAATGACCTTGTTTGTGTTTAAATCTTATAGGCGTTAGAATTTATGGCTGGTAGAAATCTGCGAAGGCAACCCGAGGAGGTTCTCGTGGCGGGCGTACTACTAGGCCACGTGTCACCCGGAGCAAAGCTAAGGCTCCCGAGACTGTTCACGAGGAGTCAGACCTCCATAGTCACCGGGAGGGAGAGGGATCAACCACCCTCAAATCTACTATGAAGAAGGCTATCGCTGATGAGGTCTACAATGTTATGCAAAATTTCTTACCCTCAGTGGTGACCGAGGTGATTAAAGCAGTCAAGGATGCGGAGAAAGCTGAGAAGAAAGAGAAGAAAAATGAGAAGGATTTAAGAAAGTCCACTGGGAGGACTATTGAATCCGAGGAAGAGCCATCAAATCCTAAGGTGGTAGTCCATGATGATGACAGTGATGAGGAGTCCGAGAAGAGACTACTAAGGGGTGCAACTATAGGGCATTTCAAAGGTGCAAGCCCCCGACCTTTGACGGTAACGGTAACACTACTGCCGCTCACCATTGGGTCAGAGAGATGGAAGTTGTATTGGACATCAGCGAGTGTCGGGAAGATTGAAAAGTAAAGTTTGCCACTCATTCTTTCGTTGACTTAGCGTTGTGTTGGTGGGATAGCATTGTCCAGGCTGAGGGAAAGCGGTCGATAGCCAAAATAAAGTGGTCTGAGTTGAAGGAGTTGTTGCTGGAGGAGTATTGTCCCTATCGGGAGTTACACAAGATTGAAAAAGAGCTCTTGTATTTGGAGGCTGGGAACATGACTCATCAAGAGTACACCTCCAAGTTCAACGAACTTGCAAGACTTGTGCCAGACATGGTAACGCCTGCATCCAAAAAGATCAAGAGATACATGCAGGGTTTGCCGGTGCATATCAGGAGAAACATGATTGCGGCCAGATCGGGCATGTTAAGGTCTGTGGTGGATTTAGCTGGGAGATTGTATGATGAGAGGGATCTGATGACCGTACAGAAGAAGGTCGAGAAATAGAGTGGAAACAAGAATGGGAATGGGAAGAGGTTTAGAGGTGACAACATTAGGGTTCAAGAGAAGAGAATGAGGACTGAGGATCTGTCAGGGATGCGAGGAAATAAGGGTGAAGGAGGTGTTTGCAGAAAATGTGGAAGGGTTCATTCAGGGGAGTGTATAGTTGGAACATGCAAATGTTTCAAATATGGGGGTGAGGGCCACTATGTTAAGGACTGCAAGGCAGCAAAAAGTTACTAGTACGGAGAGATGGGACATTTGGGAAGGGATTGTAAGAAAGGAATTTCAGAAGGATCAGGAGCGGCTAAAGCTTGGGATAAAGGAAAGGGTGAAGGTTCGAAGGCAAAGGGAGTGCATTCAACATAACTCGTGAGGAGGCTAGGGCGGATTCGGAAGTGGTTTCAGGTATGTTTATGGTGGACCATGAATATGCTTTTGTGCTCTTGATTCTAATGCTAGTAGGAGTTTTGTGTCTGCTGCCTTTTGTCATTTGTTACATGATAAGAGTAGGGAATTAGACGAGCCTTTCTTTGTAGAAACAGCCATTGGTAAGTCCACCGAGGGGACTAAGGTGGTCAAGAATTGCCTGATAGAGTTAGAAGATTGTAAATTCCCTGCTAGGTTGCATGTTATGACCTCAGGAGGTTTTGATGTGGTGTTAGGCATGGATTGGTTAGCTAACTATGAAGCAAATATAGTATGTAGTAAGAAAACAATACATATAACAGCGCCTGATGGTAGTTCTGTTACGGTTCGTGGGGATAGGGTGTGCGGTGCACCGAAGGTCGTGTCGATGATCACAACTGAAAAGTACTTGATATGTGGGTTCATCGCCTACTTGGCCTATGTAAAGGATGTGGATGCGCCGGAGCCACAATTATCCGACGTACCAGTGGCGCGCGAATTTCCTGACGTTTTTTCTGAAGACCTGACCGGTGTGCAACCTGACCGCGAAATCGAATTCCAGATTGACTTGCTATCAGGAGCACAACCCGTCGCTAAAGAACCGTATCGTTTAGCTCCTTCATAGATGGTAGAGTTGAGGGCTCAGTTACAAGATTTATTGGATATAGGCATCATCCGACCAAGCATTTCCCCATGGGTGCTCCGGTTTTATTCGTCCAGAAGAAAGACAGCAGCATGTGGATGTGCATTGATTATCGCGATTTGAATAAGCTTACTCTAAAGAATCAGTATCCGTTACCGAGGATCGATGACTTGTTCGATCAGCTCCATGGTGCCAGCTGGTTTTCGAGGATAGACCTGCGATCAGGTTACCATCAACTGAAGGTGAAAGAACAAGACATTCCTAAGACAGCATTTCATACGCGTTATGGACACTATGAATTTCTCGTCATGTCCTTTGGTTTAACCAATGCACCAGCTGCCTTTATGGGTCTTATGAATCGGGTATGTCGGCCGATGTTGGATAAATCGGTGATAGTGTTCATCAACGACATTTTGATTTATTCAAAAAGTGAAGAGCAACATGCCGATCATATTCGAGAAGTATTGGAGACGCTCAGAAGTGAAAACTTATATGCTAAGTTCTCTAAATACGCATTTTGGCTACGAGAAGTTCAATTTCTGGGTCATGTGGTTAATCCTGAGGGGATCAAGGTGGACCCTGCGAAGGTTGAAGCCGTGATGCAATGGGAATCTCCAAAGACGCAATCTGAGATTCGCAGTTTCTTAAGCTTGGCGAGTTACTACAGGAGGTTTCCTAAGATAACCCTTTGACTAAGCTAACCCGTAAGGACGTGAAGTATGAATGGGGTACAGATCAGGAGAAGGCCTTCCTAGAATTGAAGATGTGGTTAACTCAAGCCGCTGTCTTGACATTACCTGAAGGGAACAAGGATCTGGTAGTGTACTCGGATGCCATATGTGCAGGATTGGGTTGCGTGTTGATGCAACAAGGAAAGGTGATAGCCTATGTTCTAGACAATTAAAGGTCCATGAGGCCAATTATCCAATCCATGATTTGGAGTTGGATGCGGTGGTGTTTGCATTGAAGATTTGGAGGCATTACCTGTATGGGGTGAAGTGCACCATCTTCACTGATCAAAAAAGTTTGAAGTACTTCTTCGAACAAAAGGACCTCAACATGAGGCAGAGGAGGTGGTTGGAACTAATCAAGGATTACGACTGCGAAATTCAATATCATCCGGGAAAAGCCAATGTGGTTGCTAATGCCCTTAGCCGGAAAGGACGGCCTGAGCCGATTTGGGTGAAGGCTTATCAGATAATCATGACACCTGATGTTATAAAGCAATTAAAGGAGTTCCAAGATGAAGCATAATGGGCGACAAAATCAATTCTGAAAGGATGAAGGGACAGGTTTTAGGATTGGGAGAAAACACCCTAGCTGTTAGAATCCAATATAGGTTGTCATACCCCAACCTTGACAGTAGTTTATCACTCTTTCTAGAAATCCCTAGGTAAGCATAACTAGATCGTAGGATTTATGCGAAATGCTTACCTTAGCACGAAGGCTTTTTTCCAGGAAAACCAGAATATAGGTGTCTATGTATCACACAAAATTTCTTAGGTTCATGAAATCAAAACCTCGATGAGATTTTCATAGATTAGACATATTATCTAAGGAATTAAACCCACGATATAAAGTGTACGATCCCACGTGTCGTCGAGAATAAGTCTAAGAAGTTTCATTCGTCGGGGAGAATTAAAGAGTCAAGAATAAGTCTAGGGGAGACAAGCAACAAAGTGTAATCAATTACATGGCAACCTATCTAAAGGCATCAAATTGCACATAAGAAGGCATCCCTAAAGAGATAGCATCATGTAGCATGCAACAATTTATATTTACAAGAATATCAAGATTATTCTATAAGGTTCATGCATAAACTATAGTCTAGGTCACCATTTCTAATAACCTAAATCCCTATAGTTATGGGCTCTGATACCAATCTGTCACACCCCAACCTTGACGGCGGAATCGTCGAGATGTGAGGGTTAAGATTGTTCACAGCCACATAACGCTATCATTTAATCCAAATATTATTATCATAAGTTTCAAATGTAAATTACAAACATAAGTCTCAAATAGGAAAACAAACATAACATAAGATGAAATAATCTAAAACAATTCATTTATTAATCTAGGTCCAATCCTAGATGTGTGTAAACTTCAAATATGACATCAAACTTGAGCGTTTCCTGAAACATGTTAAAAATAAAGGGTCAACATAACGTTGGTGAGTTTTCCATAGTTTTCATACATACATATATAAAAGATGGCAATTTATATCATAGGTTAGTGAGAAAAATAACTAGGCATGTATGACAAATGTAACAATCAAACCTGACAGATTACAAGATTAAACGATTAGCTAAGTGTACTTGGATTAACCAAGCAGGCTTGTCAGGCCATAGATCTATGACGTCGTCAGGCTAGCAATAGTTAATGATTGTACATATAATAGTCATCACATGGTAATTACTAAAGTTCAACTAACCACAACAAATAAGATGAATTGCCCAAGTGTTTACAAGATTAAAACGAGTTTACAAGTGCAATGTTCATAAGGTAACATGTTTCACCCCAAAGTGTAAAAATAAACAAAAAGGGGTATGGAAAAAACTCACATGGCAAATAAGTATAAGAATGATGATTAATAAGAAATAATAATAAACGTTCCAACGCAATCCTTCACAAGGTACCTAAGAATATATATATTTACAAGATTTAAGTTTAATAATAAATTTAATGATTTAATGAGATCTAGGGTTTCAATAAGAATTTTGGGTTTTTCATAAATAAAATTTGTGATTAAAATCATAAATATTTATTTTATTACAATGAAAGAAAAATTAATTAATCTTTTTATAATGATTTTTGAAACTAAAAGAAATTAAATCCTTATAATGATTTAATTATAAAATATAAATAAAATTTTATAATTAACATAATTAATCCATATTTAAAGATAACGTAATGACTAATAATAATTTAGTGGTTTCACTATTTAAAGTTTATTTTTATAAAATAAACTAATTATAACATTTGTTAACAATATTTTATAAAAAAAATGTTAATGTGTTTACAGAAATAAATTTACAAAAAATAGTTGAATAAATTTAAAAATAAACAAAGGTTATAAAACTGATTTTTATAATTTTTAGAGATTTTATATAATTTTTTAAAGGCTGGAAAAGCCCAAAAAAATGGTTTGAGGGTGCCCGTGTTCGAACCCGAGACCTCAAGCCCAGAGTGCAAGCGTGTAACCAGTAAACCAGGGTCGTGGTCGTGGTTTACTTTGGTTTTAAAACATTAAAAACACAGATTCAGAAAATTCCCCCAAATCACATAAACCCTAAATTCGTTTAGATCCAAATTAAAGATCAATTCGAGTTTGTAGGTGATTATAATCATGGGGCTTTTGTTCCCCAAATGAAATCGAGCTTATTGATGTATAGAACTTACGTGATTGAGTTCGAAATGGAAAGTCTTAATTTGTAGACAAGGCCGCGGCTATGACACGAGTAGATTCAGTAGCAATCGATGATAGTATTCCAATTAATTGCACAGAAAGCTTCCACTAAGCTCGATGACCGAAAGCCCTCTAACAATTTCAATAATTGAAGCCCAAATGATGGTGTTCAAGTGTGGTGTAGGTCGAGACAGAGGATGATGATGAAATTCGATGGTTAAGTTTGTTTCAGGTGCAATTGAGAGTTAGGTTTGATTAGAGATAGATAGACGTTCGATCTGGTTGAATTAATTGAGTTATTATTGATGGTTTACGCTGTAACGGCTATGAGTTCAATAGTATTTCTGTTGTGTAATCGATTGACACTTGTAACCGATGATTAAACGAAATTAAGATGACAATCAAGTTCGAAATCGTTCTTAGGATGTTTTAAAACGATTTGGGGTTAGTAAACGGTTGATTTCGTGAGTTTTAGAGGTTCGCCGGACTTCGGCCGGAGGGTGGCCGGAGTCCGCCGGAAAAACGGGGAGAGAGAAAGAGGGAAAATGGTTTGGGTTTTGTAATTTTACACCTTTAGTCCCTGTGATTTTTACTTTATTATTTTATGCCAAAAACTTCTAGATTAAGTTTCTAAAATAACAATATAACCCCCTAGATTAATTACTTTAAGTTTTAACAACTTCAAGTTTATTAATTTTTACAAGTTATTGTTGTTATTATTATTATTATTATTATTATTATTATTATTATTATTATTATTATTATTATTATTATTATTATTATTATTATTATTATTATTATTATTATTATTATTATCATTATTATCATCATCATTATTATTATTATTATGATCAATCTAGTAGTTAAATTATTAAATTTTAAATTAAAAAATTAATGACAAACAAAGGAACAAGCATAAGTAACCCTCATCATTCCATAAATGGCATAAATAGTCCTTACAAGAATATAACGACCTTAACTTTTAATTTAACTAAAAAAATACGAGATGTTACATGGGCGATTGTGGATCCCTCGCTATGGGGACCTCAGGGGAAGATTATAGATGGGGCTCACAAGACTCGATGTTCCATTCATCCCGGTGCCATGAAGATGTATCAGAATTTGAAGAAAGACTACTGGTGGTCGGGGATGAAGAATAAAGTGGTTAAGTACATAAGCAAGTGCCTAACTTGTTTGCAAGTGAAGGCAGAGCATCAAAAGCCATACGGAAAGATCCAGCCCTTAGAAATCCCTGAATGAAAATGGGAGCACATCACGATGGACTTCATCACGAAGTTACCTCGCACGGCGAGAGGGAGCGACGCGATCTGGGTGATTGTCGACCGTTTAACAAAGAGCGCCCATTTCCTACCAATTCATGAGACATATTCCTCTGAGAGGTTGGCAGAACAATTTATCAAGGAGATCGTGGCTCGTCACGGCGTGCCAGTGTCTATTGTTTCAGATAGAGACACGCGATTTACGTCCAAGTTCTGGAGGAGGTTTCACGACGCAATGGGGAGTAGACTGCATATTAGTACGGCTTACCACCCCAACACGGATGGTCATTCGGAAAGAACGATTCAGACATTAGAAGACATGCTACAAGCATGTGTAATCAACTTTGGAGGAAGTTGGGATGAGCACTTACCGTTGCCAGAATTATCATATAATAATAGTTACCATGCCAGCATTGATATGCCACCTTATAAGATGTTGTACGATAGGAAGTGCAGGACACCCGTATGTTGGGGTGACATCGGGTAAAATGAATTGGGAAGCCTTGAAGCGATTGAGGTTATGATCGAGAAGTTAGATAAGATTAAAGCATTCATGAAAGCCGCAAAGGATCGCCAAAAGTCTTACGCTGATAAGAGGCGTAGACCAATAGAATTCGAGGTTGGTGATAAGGTTATGCTCAAGGTATCTCCCTAGAAAGGGATCATTAGATTTCGGAAACAGGGAAAGTGGCTTACAGATTAGAACTGGCTTACAGATTAGAACTACCCGATGAGTTGAGTGGAATTCACCCTACGTTCCATGTATCTCATTTAAGGAAATGCCTGGCAGACGATGATATGGTTGTACCACAAGAAGACACTGAAGTGGATGAACGGCTAAATTATTTAGAGCAGTTGGTGGCCATCCTTGATTGGAAAGAGAAACGCTTACAGAATAAGGTGGTTCCGCTGGTACGAGTACAGTGGAGACACAAAAAGGGACCGGAATCTACGTGGGAGACCGAGGAAGAGATGAGGCAATATATCCTCAATTGTTTGATGACTGACAAGTTTTGAGGATGAAACCTAAATAAGTAGGGGAGACTTGTAACACCCTGAAAAAGTCAAAATGACTCATCAGTGATAAATTAATGGGTATTTAATAGAAATAAAGGAAGGAGTTTGGATTATGGGCTAAATTAGCCTTATGGGCAAGAGCCTTAGTGATTAAAGGCCCATAATCAGCCCCGTAACCCACCTAATCAGCCATCATCTTCCTCATTTGCAACCCTAGCCACCAAGTTCTAAAGAGAGATTAGAGAGAGAAAGTGAAGAAAACTCAAGATTTTGAGCTTCAAAGGTTAAGGGATTGAAGATCTGGGTGATTGAGCATCAGACCATAAGAAAGAAGCAAGAAATCCAGGTAAGAATCAGCCTCTAAACCCCTTTGTAGATCAAACCCAAATTCTAGGGTGCAAAGAATCGCATAAAGGTCACATTTTTACGTATGAAATCATGTAAAAAGCTTAGATATAGCTTTATGGATGATAAAATAAGGATCTGGATGTAAAAAGTTGTGACTTCGGGTTAAAAACGGGCTGGTTCGTAATTTTTATGCGTTCTGCGAAACTGTTTGTGCATACAATGAAATTGTGTGCTCAAGCTGCGAAACTATGAGTTTTTTGCGAAACTATAGTTTCGCAGGTAATTTTGCAGCCATGGAATTCCAACGAAAGTTGGGCTAAACTACCATGCGAAGCTGGCAGCGAAACTACCATGCGAAACTGGCAGCGAAACTGGCAGCGAAACTAACAGCAAAACTGCCAGCGAAATTGGCAGCGAATCTAGGTAGAAATTAACCCATTTGAGTGTTAAATTATCTTCAGGCAGTGTATTGTGATCCTTGCTTAGAAAGCTTAGTTTGGAAGCTACTCACGGTATCCAAGTGAGTTCTAA
This sequence comes from Flaveria ramosissima, assembly GCA_025215565.1. Taxonomy (NCBI): domain Eukaryota; kingdom Viridiplantae; phylum Streptophyta; class Magnoliopsida; order Asterales; family Asteraceae; genus Flaveria; species Flaveria ramosissima. The sequence goes on from CM046045.1 coordinate 11,963,414, forward strand.
ATCCCCCTTATTTACAAGTCTTTCCATGTTTTGGGGCTATTATGCATACTAACTATACGTTTTTAATGACAAAGATTTTAAGAGGTTTTGACAGAAAGATTGATTTTTCTATAAGAAAATGTGTTATATAAATATTTAAAAATAAAATTTATTCGCGCTGACCTGGCAGCCCGGCCCCAGCCAGGGGCGTTGCCCCTTGGACCTCACTAGGGGCTGCTGCCCCTAGGACCCCGCTGTCAAGGGATGCCGTCCCCGAACCCCTGTTTTCCCGCGCAGGGTCGGATATGTTTTTATGATGAATTGTACTTGGTATGTTGTGTACTTAATAAGTTAAGTATTATATATTAAAGTGGAAGATAATATTAATGAGAATTGGAACTTAACGAATGTTACCCGGTCCCGTATGATGATGAAAAGTCTTGCAAGCACTATAATGGACTTCACTTATGTGATTCCAATGTATGATGATGATGGATCCGTGTTCATGAGTAGGCTATGAGCCTTGCAGTGTGGATCAACTGTCGGGGTTAGCTACCGTATTCATGTGTACCGACAGGGATCGACATTCATTGTCGATCAACAGGGGGCTCTTGTTGTGTGCAATCTCATTTACGATAAAGTGAAAGATAATGAAAGAATGAAAGATAATGAACATGCTTATTAAGATGCAAAATGTTATGTATTATGATGTATGTGTGGTCATTATAAGAAGGATAAAGTTTATATTTTCTTATATTAGCTAAAACTAGAACTCACTCAGCAAAGCTGACTTTTATGCAAAATAGTTGGCAGGTAGATGATACTGCTAAGGATGGCACGAGGTGGGAAGCTACTTGGATGGCAATGGATGGCAACCTTGTTTATGAAATCCTTTATTTTAATTTAAAACAAAGTACAATGTTTTTATTCTATTTGGATGACAAATGTATGCTTGCAATATGACTTGCAAGTTTTAAATGAATGTTTACTTTAATTCCGCTGCAATGTGTTTGTATTAAAGTGATTTTTATGCTATGATTAACCAACTGTAAGGCTTCCCGGGAAAGGGGCCTTACACTTGCCAACATGTAATAAAAAGGTCATGTAATAATATGTTAAAGGTCTATGTTATATGTTATGACTATTATGATCATCTCTTGCCTAAGAGGAAGAAAGGGGTAGGTCCTAAATTTTTATTAGGAATGGAGTTTAAGCCTTGCTAACATGACACGGAAGATATGATAAGTCTTGCTAAGTGGCAAGAAAGGTAAAAAAGTTATTTTCAAGAAAGGAATAATGACAAGTCTTGCTTATGTTGCAAGAAAGTAATAATAAGTCATGTTTTGATAGAAGAATGAAGTAAGAAAGTATTGTATTGGTATGAGCATGCCTCCATCTATTACTAGCATGTGATGTGAATGATGAGGTTACGTAGCTTTACTTGGCAATGTAGTTTTAACTATATTATGGTTATGGTTATTTTATGATCTAATATGATGAAATGTTTATCATTTCTATACAATACTATAAAATGCTAAGTTATATTTTAAAGTTGCAACTAAAACTCACATAGTAATACTAAATTTAATTATAAATATCACTATAAACCATGTAGGTGATGATCATTGGCGAAGTATAGTGGAGACCGGTGGGGTCGACCCCCCCCCCCCCCTCTTTTTTTGTCGGTAGTATTAAATTTTAGTCCGGTAGTGTAACTTTTTGACCCAGTAGTGTAAATTTTTATATAAAAATCGAGTTCGCCCCCGCCTTCCTACGGGAATGTTCAAGCTCCACCACTGGTGATGATTAAGGATTGCATCTTGGCATGGAAATAAAGGATACTAGCGTATCCTACTAAAGAAGTTTATGTGCTTGCTAAAGCATTCTTATGTTATCTTAAAGATAATATTATATAATAACTTTAAAATATTCTCCTTCTTATGTTTATCGAAAGATGTTCTACCTATGCAATTTGTAAATTCGACAATTAGGTCCATTGGGATCGGGGCATTAAAAGTAAGGACCGGGCTGCTAAAATGGTTCATTAGGTTGGTAAGGGAAGCAAAATGAATATTGAGAAAAGAACATAGAAGTTTTAAATAACAATGATGATACAAATGAAGAGCTTGCAAGGGGATGCTTATGCCAAATCTGTAAGGGCTATAATACTCTACCACTTAATTACGAGAAAGGTTCTATTTCCGCAATGTGGTGAATATCTGAGATGGAAGCTATTATTGAATTATTAAATGCAGGGCTAATCGGGCTGTGAAGTTTAAAGCTCATTCTTTTTTTGTTAATGAAGCAATTAATTAACATTGTCAAACAGATAAAGGAATGTTCTTCGAATGAGATTGACAAAGTTGAAAAAAGAATTTATGGGATTCAACGCAGGAAATCTGACTTGTAGGAAATACGCATCTTGGATCAATGAGATGGCTACATTGGTTCCTTATCTCGTACTTACTGAGGAAATAATATCAACATGTTATACTAAAGGGTTTACAACTAAGGTTCGAACCTATGTCAAGGACAGTGGTCTGAAGACTTTTAAGTGAGTGGTTGAATTGAGTGGAATCATTTATGATGATCTGATTGGAGAAGAACAAGTGGGTGAAAATCCTAGAAAGAATTAGAATGATAGTGCTAAGAGGCCTCGAGCTGACAAGCCTAATACTTATGCTAAGAGGCTAAAGATGAAAAGTTATAGTGAGTTTTAAAAGTGTGAAAATGGAATGATGGTAGGTGTAGACTAGGAACAAACTTATGCTACTTATGTGTGAAGATAGGGAACTTATTAAAATTTGGAAAAAAAGAGCCCAAAGTATTAAAATTGTGGTCAGGTTAGACGTTACAAAATGGATTGTAGGAATCCAAGATAAGGCTTTTACCATGAAGCGGGAAGAGGCTAGATTTGATCTTGATGTGGTGTAAGGTACGTTTCAGGTTAACAACATTTATGCATATATGTTTTTTTATTATGATGCAAGCAAGAGTTTCATAGTTCCTTTATTTTGCATTGTGTTAAATAGTATAAGTAAAAGATCGATCATATCTTTGAAGTAGAAACCACCATAAGTAGGTCTACTAGGATAACTAAGATAATAAATGATTGCTAAATAGAATCGAAAGGTCGTAGATTTTTTGTTAGGTTACTTATTATGACCTTAGGAGGTTTTGTTGTTACATTAGGAATGGATTGGTTTGCCATTTATGAGGCTAATATAGTTTGTCAAAGGGAGATGATTTGGTTAAAAGTACGTAAGGTATTCTAGTTACGATTTATGGTGACACAGTTTGTCTGGTACCAAAAATTACTTTTACAAATAAGGTAAAAAGGTTCATGATATGATGGTGTAGAGCTTATCTAGCATATGTTAAATATGGTAAAGCTAAAACAAAAGATTTATTGATCTGCCCATGGTGTGTGACTTCCATGATGTTTTGCCTAAAGACATGTCTAGAGTACCACTTGATTAGGAGAAAGAGTTTCTGATTGATTTGTTGCCTGGAGTACACCATGTCGCTATAGCATTGTATCACCGATAAAGGCTTCATAAGGCCAAACATTTCACCTTGGGATATCCGGGTAATGTTATTAAAGGAAAAAGATGGAAGCATGCGAATGTGTATAGATTATAAAGAGCTAAGCAAACTAGTAGTAAAGAACATGTATCCATTACCTAGGATTGAGGATCCATACAACCAGTTGAATGGAGCATGTTTATTCTCAAGGATCGATTTATGGTCGAGGTATCATCAATTAAAGGTGAACTAGCATGATATTCCAAACATAGTTTTCCGTACATGTTATGGGCATTACAAATTCCATGTGATGTAGCTTGGCCTGGCAAATGCTTATTCAGCATTCATGGACTTGATGAATGGAGTATGTCGATTGATGTTAGACCGATCGGTGGTCGTTTTCATTGAGGACATTTTGATATACTTATCGAATGAAAGTGTTATGCTTATCACACATGAGAAGTGGAAGGAACACTAAGTAAAGAAAAGTTACATGTCAAGCTTACAAAGTGTTCCTTCTCGTTACATGAAGTACAGTTTTTAGGGATGTTATGCGGAAGTAGAAGTCGTTATACAATACGATTCTCCTAAGACATTGTTAGAGATTCGTAACCCCTTAGGATTGGCCGCTTATTATAAGAGATTTATCCAATACATCTTAAGGAATTCTTCATTATTGACAAAGATCTTTATTAACATCACTAGAACCCTACCAATCCAACTAGCCAAACCATCCCCATAAAATCCAACTCTAGTTCGAACACCACCCATATCTTTCATTTCTTTGAGGTCATCAGCATTTTAATTTATTCTTGTAAGTTAAAAACTTCAATTCGCACCTCATAGACTTTAGGAAATACAAGGAGAAGATCCCATTATTGTGTCAGATTTGAACATTTCAATTATCATGCTTTAATGTATGATTATTATACATTTGTCATCTTTCTCTATGTGTTTCTTTGATGTCATGAGTAGCAATCAAAGTGTGGGTTCATGAGCTAGTGTAGCCCTTCATTATGTGTATGAGCTAGTGAGATAATACCTCACTTGCATCTAGTGATTGAAAGTAGGTACTCAAACTTGTGTTCCAAAGCTCAACATACACTTCCATAACCTTTTGCACATGTTTAAACATCCTTGTAATTACCATGTGCTCTAAGACCAAAATTTTTAGAATCCTAAAGTGAGAGTAAAACACCATGTCACGTGGATAACTTAATTTGTTAACTATTTCAAATAATTACTCTTGTAATCAAAATATATGCATCTATCATATCAATATAGTTTAACTTACCTTTTACATAAGTCCGCATGGGAAAGTTCACAAATTCTCTTCCATTGTTGGTTCTTAAGCCGTAATGACACATGTAGGTTGTTATAGTAGCTATTCTCAAACTTTTCTCAAATTTTATTTTTTACATAAGTATAAAGTTTTGCAATAGTTCACAAAGATCTCTTTTGATGTACTGGTTAGTTTCATGTGCTCTACTACCCGTATCTATCCCCTCTACCATCATCCTTGGTTAGGTTTTTTTGGTTATTCTTTCTTTTACTTTCATTATTTATACTATACCTTTTATGTTTTTTTTTCAAATGATGAGATTATGCTTCTGTATATAAAATAGGTTTTTAATGAGCATATGAATTCATTATAAATATTTTTATTTAGCCTTTGACCAAATAATATTAGTATTATTATTAATATTATTTTTGTTATATTTTTTTATTGTACTTAAGTTACTTTATGAAAATTGATAGATATGTTTTTGTTACAATTATTAGTCGGTATATCACATAATTTATGTATATATCTAAACAAACTATCTTCTTGTAAAATCGTTGGGACATAAGACGTCGAGGTATTCTTAGGGTTTAAAAATTTTATGATAGTTCGATACTTAAAACATGATGATGATTTCTTACTCTTTTGTGTTAATATGGTTTTCAGAGCGTTACGAAAAGATCATCCCGCGGCAACGCGCGGGGGTTAAATCCTGGTTAACATAAAAATGGTTTAATATTTAAAAAATAATGCAAAATTTGATTTTGTTAATATTCTTTTAGCTAGATGTTATTTATACCCATAAACGTTAGTTTCAATGCTAATAATTTGTTTATAGTCATATTGATCGAATTAAATAATCACAGACATTATTTTAGACTATCTATTTTTTATTGAATATCATCAAATTTATTATGTTTGGCATATTTTCGATATTCATCACTCAACTATTACCATCAGAATTACTTATTTTCTAGCTCGTAAATTCATCGAACTAATCAATTTGTATTGCACATACTTATGTATTAATATAACTTTTATTATATTTATTGAGACGCTTAAAAATCAAATGATGAACGAGCCACACTTCTAATAAGTTTATTTATTTGACGGCATTTTTCCTTATTAAGTAAGACATATCATTCACGTATGTAATTATTAAGACAATCTTTTGACGGAAAACCGAAATTATGTTTTAGAGATGTAACTATACAAGTAACTTTTCATTCTTTCATTTAAATAAATGTTTGAATATATGTTTGATCTTACTATTTTCTACTGGCCAATTCAAAACTTAAGTATCTATTATATATTATCTACTATATCTAATAAAATAAGTTTTATTTTACCACTTGTAATTCTTTTAACCCACTTTTTGTCACTTGCCATTCTTGTAGACACACTCACATCATTTTTCCATCCAAGAGGTTATTATACTAATTTAAATACTCAAACAAATTTTCTCTTTCTTATTAAAATCAATTTTATTAATTCTTACATTTCTCTCTCTTATTTAATTTTGTTAAAATCAAACTATCATTTTAGAAATAGATTTTATTAAGTAAATTAAAAATCACATCTTTTTATTAAAATATAAATTGTAAGAAAACAAAATTTTTATATAATATAAAATTTTCTAAAACACTAAACCTTTTTGAAATAAAATATATTTTAAATCAATCATTTTTAAAAAAAAATTATAAAAAAGGTAAAATTTTCTAATAGCAGGCTTATTAAAACAAATAGAATAATTACAGAGTGCACTTTTTAATAAACAAGATTTTCATAAATAATAATTTATTTATAAAAAATCTTAAAGTGAATGTTTTAAAATAAAATAATTTAGATAAGAGAGTTAAAAAAATAATATAATTGTTTAATTTCTTGAACTATTACGTATATATAATTTTAATCATATCTTACATTAAAATATCATGTTGTAACTCTTCGTGTTTATTATTAATTATAATCCGTTTAATAAATAGGTTTGTAGACTATCTGTCTGTCTGTCTGTCTATCTATCTATCTATCTATTTATCTATAATTTAAAAAAAATTAAGATAAGGCGTGACATAATAATCATACTATTTTTTTTTCTCTCTATTATTAATAATATTGAATATTAATAATATTATTCATTCAATTTTATAATTAGAAAATGTATAAATTTAATAAATCAAAACCTATTTTTTAATCAAAAACATAGTTTTTAAGAACAAAAGTTTTATAAAATACATAATAGAATAAGATTTTTTAAAGAAATTCATTTTTCTTAAAACAAAATATTTAAAAACCATAACTGTTTTATAATACAAAAATTTTAAAAATACTTTTTTGTTTATTTATTTAAAATAACTATTTATACATAATTATAATCATATTTTATCTTTAAACATTGTTTTATAATAAATTAATTTTTATTGCTAATTATTTAATATTTTATTTATTTAACTCGTGATACTAACGTAGTATTTCAATATAGAAATTATTCTATTTGTGATCTATGTCACCATGATTTATTAACTAAATGATTTTATGAAAAAAAAAATTGTCTTTTATGAAAATAGCCTATGAGGTTTGCTTAGAGTTCCATAGACAACTGCGATTGTACTTAACACTTATTAATCATATTAATTTTCTCCATCATTGGCAACAAACTATTAAATTTCTTTTCCTTTAAAAACACTTTGAAAAATGGATGCACCATTTATTGAATTACTTATTACCATTTATTAATTTATTTATTAAGTTTTTATCTACACATAACTACTATTAATTAAAACAGTATTATTTATTAAGCTTTCACAATAATTGTATACTAATCTAAGAACTGAAGTAACCACCACCTAGTTTAACCAAGCCAGAGTCAATATTACTTGAAACTTTTTTCATTCATATCAACAAGGATTAAAAGAAAAAGATGATTCTACACATACCCTCTTCTGACACATTTTTACTTGTTATATTATTTTTTTTAACTTTAAAATTAATACAATTTAACCTTTTTGTTTTATTTTTTGTCTTTTTTATTCTTTTTATCATGAATTTTTTAATCATATTAATTTGTTCTTTCTAGTATCTAAAAATTTAAAATTTTAAATTTATTTAAACTTTCAAGATAACTTACAATATTTTTTTGCAGGAATTACATCCTTATTAATATATTATTTTATTATTTTTTTAAAGAAAATATATTTATTATTTGATATGAAATTTAGTATAATAAAATAATTAAGCTCTGGCATAATACTATATATTTATTTAAACCCAATAATATAATAACAAAAAGAGATTATGCTGCAATATAATATTTTATTTTTACATTCTTATTTTTATCAACGTTTCATTGTGAAAATTTTAATACGCTTGTTTTTTATATGAACTTTCAGGTATAGTCAATGCATTTGATCTAACGTTGTTTTACGTAAAGATTTTAGTTAAATGCCACAATGCACAAAGCCTTGATGCATGCTAGTTGAATTCTTTATTTATATATGTATTGTTTGTCAAGTCATATACTAACTTAGATTAGTATTGTTTTCTTTAATTTTTTTTATTTTGTAAACAAACATCTATTAAAATTTAAATACCAAACATAATTAATTATAAGAACTAGAAGATTGTTTATCAAATATATATAATTATTACATATAGTATTATTTTATAACCTAAAAAACTATTTAAAAATAAATAAAAATTTTGTAAAGGTTAAATATGAAAAATTTTAAATATAATATTTAAGGGGTGGAGTATGACAAGTAGAGAAGGAGGGTATGCATATCCTCTACCAAAAAGAGAAAGTATCAAATAAAAATACTTCTAAAACTAAAAGTGTAAAAAGAATTTCAATCATTTATCTCTTTAAACAATGGTTGAGATCAATTTGTAGGGAAAAAGTTTGTTATATGATATTTTAGGTATAGCCACTTTTGTTGACTTTTTTCAAGTTTCCTTATTTTTTTAAACGTTCACAAATTTTATATACAATATTATTTTTTATAAAAAATACAACATAAAAACAAGCGTTTTATTATATTTATAACGAGTATAATATTTTTATATAAAAAGACAACATTTTTTTACGTTTTTAAACACATTGCTCATCATTGTGTCTTTATGCAGTTCATTGTGTCTTTTTTTTAATTTATTGTGTCTTTTTTAATACTATTGTGTTTTTTTAATTATGAATTTTATAAACATATAATGGTGTAATAACATTGTTATGTATCTCTACTATGTAAAGCACATTTATAAATTAACAACTAATTAATCTAATATATTAAAAACAATGATAAAATTACACAAGATATCATTATGTTTTTTTATAATTATTATGTTATCTTTAACACTCTGAGTTTTAAAAAATACATTGGTAAAATAACATGATTGTGTACTTATATTTGTAAATCATAATAATAAATAGCAATAAGTTTATATAATCTATTAAAAATAATAACAAAAACAACACATTGTGTTATCTTCAACACTATGTGTTTTAAAAAATACATTGGTGAAAATTTTTCGTTGTGTATTTTTAATTGTAAAACAATGATCGATAATAAGTTTATATAATCTATAGAAACAATGACAAAAACAACACAAAATTATTCAAAACTTAAAACACAATATGAATACATATAACAAATGATGCAAAATATATGACACAATTAACGTATAAAACACAATGAGCTGAAGTATTTGACACAATGACCAAAATGACGAAAATGTCCTACTCTTTAAAACAATAGAATGACACGTGTCAAGCGTACAATACGTCTTAAGCTTTTTAGATTAAGAATCCTTTTTACTATAAACTTACCCAAAAAAATCCTCAAATTTTGCTAAAATTATTACATTCATGTAAATAGTAAGTCAAGGAAACTAAACCTATAAATGCATGGAAGGTCAATTTATACAACTCATTAAACAATTTCATCTCTTGGTTTCATATTTTATACTAGGAAATAATTAAAGGTGGGCTTTTAGAACTAACCGCAAGAACAAGATTAAAGGAACACTTAGTGCATGAGATTGTAATTGTGTGAGACTCCTACTTACTTGGAGTCAGGCGGTTGTCGGGTTAAGGGAGTCTGATATACGTATTTTTAGCTTCCATTTCTAAAATAAATAAAACCTATCTTTATTACTTAAACAAATAACCTACAAGTCATATGATAGCAACCTTGTTGTTGGTCCAAAGTCTTCCGATAAAAAGGCCAAGAATTAAAATAATTATTTGATGTATGTGAAATAACTTTTTAGTTTAGCAATATAAACTTTGTATCTTCGTACTAGTTGAGGTTTAAAAAAGTCAAGATCATTTTTACTAGCATTAATTAGTCTTTGGTTATGTAAGCACATCATCAATAAGACGCCTTACAAAATATGAAAAAAATATGACTAGTCAAATGACATATTAAATAACATTCATCTTTTGAAAAGTTAAAACTTTAAAAACCTTCTAATAAGAAGACCTAAATCACATAAGAATATTTTCACTTCTCACCCTCACATTTTAATATATATATATATATATATACATATATATATATATATATATATATATATAGATATATATATATATATATATATATATATATATATATATATCATATATATATATATATATATATATATATATATACTATATATATATATATATATATATATATATATATATATATATATATATATATATATATATATATATATATATATATATATATAAACAATTTGCACAAGGGTTTAATTATGAACCCTTTATTACTGCAATAACTATGGTAACACTTCAAGATCAATCAAAATCATTATTATTATTATTTTGTTATAATAACATCATTACACATAAACAAATTTATGTTTTTTTATGTATATGTGTAAATTTGTATGCGTAACAAATTTATAATAGTGTAATTACACTTTTATCTGTATGTATTTTGGTGCTGAGGTGGTATGGTGCCACCGTAAGCCGTAACCTTGCGCGAGGTGATTTCAAAGTTGAATGGTCATAATCTTTTTTAAAAAACATTTTTTTTATTTTACTAATTTTTACACACTTGTAACTCTATTCCTTTCAAAGTTTTATCTTTAAATGAATCGACCCAACAACAATCCTATGCTTTGTCCCTCACCACCATTAAATTAGCACCAATTTGATTTGAACATGTTTTTTCCTTCTCACAATTCTTGTATTCAGGGTAGAACCAACAATAACATTCCCAAAACCAACCTTTTTCCCTACTTGTTTTGTAACCCGAACCAACCAGATTATTTATCTGAGACACAAGTCTAGTCATTCAGACGGATTAAGAGCTCTAAAAACCTAATACTATTGCTCACTTATATATTCATATGAGAAGGAAGATTTTAAAATCTTGATTACTAAAATTGATATTAAAGTTCTCATTTTTGTAACGGAAGCATGACTTAAAAAGATTAACTTTTAAGCAACATGATATTAGTTAATGATTATTATTTATTTATAATTATTATGGAATGAGATTCACATGTATTTTTATCACTTGGGCAATTCAGTGTCTACTACTTGACACAAATCGCTTTTATAATGGCAATGCACGCTACATGTTTGATATATTTATAAGTGTATCATTGTGCGTAGCTTATGAACAAAATAAAATTTCAGTTTCCTTAAGAATATATACTTTATGATCGGTGTCATTTTAAATTGGTACGAGAATGCTTACAAACTTAATATTTGTCCACATGTGAACAGCGAACTAACATTGTTTAACATGCAAACCATTGTCGACGAATCTATAAATCCATATACGAATAAAAATGTGAAATGGATTGAGTTTCAAACAAATAAAATTATATAAAAATATATCCACTTAAATTTATAGTGTTAGTTAACATGTAAACCAATTTTCATTTTCAACTTCTTTATTTTTTATTTGAATAAAAGTGCATAAGCATGGGTTCGTTTTCCATTCGAGTGGTTCACGTATGAACTAAAAAAGGAAAAGTAAATTTTCATCAAATGGACAATCAAGTTCTAGATGAAGATGACAAAGGATGCCTCAAGCATGATGAAATCCTTATAATTAGTTTATGATTTATAGTATGTATTAAAAACACTTGGTTGACAAAGTGTGTATAGTTGATTCTAGATAACTGTAAAAATCCCAATCAATTGGAATGCAGATATAAAAAGCAGACAGATATATAGTGTGATTCACAATTTAACTAGCTATGTTGCGAATTGAAATTTAAATCTATAATCTATAACATATAATAAAATAAGGGTTTTTTTAAACATGTATTATTATTCTAGCATATCAAGTGACACGTGTCATCATTCTAGCATATTAAAAAAAATTATTTTCCGCCTCTCTTATAATAAACTAGGTTAGTCCCCATGTAATACACGGATTGAATAAACAGAATATTAAATTATTATTAATAAAAACGTATGCATTATAAAATCATGTTTGAAGATAAAATATGATGTTAATTACGTATAAATAGTTACTTTAAGTACAATATTTTAATGTAAAATATGATTAAAATTATATATACTTTAGTTCAAGAAATAAAAAAATAAAACCATTTTTTAACTCTCTTATGTAAAAAGTCACATTTTTAAACATTCGTTTTAAGATTTATTATAAAAAATATTTTTTATAAAAATATTGTTTTAAAAAAATCTGATTTGTAATTATTCTGGTTGTTTTAATAAGATTGTTTTAAAATATTTCACCTGTTTATAATTTTTTTAGAAAACAAAACGACTTAAAATATTTTATTTAAAAATGTTTAGTGTTTTAGAAAATTTCATGTTATATAAAATTTTAGTTTCTTGTTATTTAGATTTTGATTAAAATATGTGATTTCTAATTTGCTTCATAAAATTTATTTAAAAAAAAGATAGTTTGATTTTTTTTAAATTAGATAAGAGAGAGAGAATCATAACAATTAATAAAATTAATTTTGAGTAAATTACAAATTTTGTCCTTTAAGTTTGTACCAAATTTCAAGTATTGCCCTTAAACTAAGGAAATTACAAGAATTGTCTTTTACATTTAAGTTTTATTACACGTTTAGTAATTCCCCTAACGTCCATTTGATTTAGTCGTTAAGTCTAGTCACATGTTTGGCACATGAGGGTAAATTGGTAATTTTACCCTTATTATTAAAAACCAAAATTATTATAACTCACCACACCCACCTACCTCATTCCTTTTCTAAACACACAACATCCCACCACCATTTCACTTTGTTCCATTTTACCCCCTCTTTCTCTATCTCTCTCTCTTTCTCTCTCTTCTCTGTCAATCTATCATCATCTCCCACCACGCCATCATCTGCTATCATCGCTACCACCGCAGAGGCACCTGAAGACAGTGGTATAGTGTGTGGATCTTGGTCACGTGAGATAGACTCCAACCACAGATCTGAAGTATTAAAGCCGACCCATTTGAAGTCGTAAGGGTAGACTACTCACGGTGATGGTTGTGAAGATGGGAGTATGGAATCAACGATACTTCACATTTTACGATTGAAGCTAGTGTGTTTGGTGTGTGGATTTGGGAATCAATGGCAATGTATATGGTTGGGTGAAAAAAGGGTAACGATTGTGATGAATATAGTGTTGAAAAGGAAGCTATGGTGATGAATCAGTATGAGAATCTGGCGATGATGAAGATGGAGTGGGAGGTGGGAGGCGGCGGGAGGTTTAGTCCCTGCGGTGAGGAGGGGAGGTGGTTGCTGCGGTGGCTGGATAGGTGGGGCGGCGATGGAGGTGGGGCCTGCGGTGGAGGTGGGGGCTACGGTGGAGGGTGGGGGGGCGGCGATGGATGTTCTGTGTTAGAGAGAGAGAGGAATGGGTAGTGTGGATGTTGTGAGTTGTTGGTTTTTTATAATAAGGGTAAAAGTCAATTTACCCTCATGTGCCAGACATGTGACTAGACTTAACGACTAAAACAAACGGACATTAGGGGAAAGGATTAAACGTGTAATAAAACTTGAATATAAAGGACAATTCTTGTAATTTTCTTAGTTTAAGGACAATACTTGAAATTTGGTATAAACTAAGGACGAAATTTGTACATTTACTCAATTTATTTTCCTAAGAGAGGAGAAAATTGTATGAGTATCTCAATATTCTAATCCCTTTGGGAAGGAAAAAATTTATTTTGTGATGTCTAAAAAAAATAACAAGTGGAAAAACATAGGTTAAGAGAAGAACAAGTGGCTAAAAAAATTTGCTTTATTAGAAGTTATAGATAATAAAATTATAATCACAATCAATTTGACTTTCCTTTCTACTAAAATAGGTTAAACCAAAAATATCTAATTTGTGTTTTTGTTCTCTCTAATATTAATGGATAATTATTTAAGGGGTTATGGATTTAAAAATTTAAAAATCCAACTTTCATTTATTGGCAGGGATTAATGTTAGGACCTGGTATTTGAACGAAATACCTAGTGATTAGCGTGTTAAACCAACTCAAATAGTGCGGAATCCTATTTGATTGGCGATCCAATCAGTGAGAACACACGAAGAATCAATCAAGAATTGAATCTAACGTTAGAAGTCGATTAGGAATCGATCTAATGTGTTCTGTGAACTTGGAGAACGATTTGGGAGGTCTCTGGACGGCTAGGGTACGTCTGGAATCGTAATGGTATGAATGCTTACGTTTTTCCACGAATTGGGTCTATTTATAGGTTAGTATTGTTCAATCGTGCGACTGGCCATAAGTATGGTTCAGTCGTGCGATTGAACCATGCGGTTGATTCATCCGCACGACTGAGTGTTCAGTCGTGCGACTGAGCCAATCTTATGTGTCAATCATACGACTGATCCAGTCTCCTGGTTCAGTCGTGCGATTGAGTCAATCGTATGAAGTTATTCATGCGTGTGGTCCATTCGCATGGGCCATTCGCATGAGAACTTCATTAAGTTAAGTTTGAATGTTTTAATTAATATAACATTATGTGTAACCATTCAAACAATCATAAACCCAATCAATTCAATCACGACTCATTAATGAAATATTAAACATTACAAATAACAAACAATCCATGTCATTTCATTAATCAATACAATTACATCATAATCAGACAGACAAGATCTATTACATTACAAATCATGATCTAGGGACATACATGCATCAACAAACTCCCCCTTGGACCTAGATCTATCTAATCTCTTGTCTTCTGCATAACCTCCTTATACTTCTTGTACTTCTCCTCTTTGGTGACTCCTGCGTGAATCTCAAACGCAAAGCAGAGTCGTATAACGTTTTGGAACTGGAGGGCTTGTACAATATCTTGCGTGTCATAGAACAGTGGCCACTTGTATAATGTATAGACATCATTAGCAGACAAGTTAGTTAGCCACATCGGGTCGAATACCCTGATTGTATCCATTTGTCCCTCTTTATTAGGACTATGACCGCTTCAGCTGTTCTCCAATCATAGTACCACCATTTGAAGTGTGGAGTGAAGTCCTGTGGCATTTCCCTGAGAGGGATTCTCGACATAGTGCGCGGAGGACTCCACTTCAACACAATCTTGGGCTTGCCAGTAATGGCATCAACCTCAGACCTTCTTATGTACCTAGTAGGCTGTTGGGGTCTGAAGTTAACCCATCTGGTGTGGTACTCCTTCTTAAGGGCAGCCTCGAACCAGCCTGACATTTCCTTGGGTCAGCATACAAAAGCTTTAGCTTAGCCAGCTGGTTGAGCTCAAAACCAGGTAGAGTCTTCAGATCATGTGGAAATCTGAAGTACTCTATGCCCTGTTCCTCTTAACTGCATACGCGTTAAGATCATCAAAATAAGCCCATGCTATAATCCTGCCTGACACCTTGTGGTGTTTTGACTCTGTAGAGCTTGGTGTAGGCATCTTTCTTTGGTGCAGCACGTTGGGCTCTCACTTCTTCAAAACAGGCAGCCCACTCAGCCTTTCGAATGTCTACGTCATCATTTGAGGCTTGGGCTGTTCCTTCTGCCTTTCAGTTTCCTGCTCCATCTTGTTCAGTACCTCAAAAGTATCACTGACTAGGGACTCACCCAGATTGGGGACCACATTACCCTCGTTGTCAGCATACTGAGGGTACTCTTCTGCAGTGATATCTTCGACCTCGACTTCATCAACATCATTTAGCTCTTCATCACTAGTCGAATCAACTGTTGGAGCATCTTTGACTATTTCATCCGGATTGAGTCTGAACATCTCTGCCAGTTGCTCGTTAGATAGGTCATGAATTATTTCCCCTTCTTCAGGGGTATAACTCACAGACCTTCTTACAATCCCTTGCAGATCAAGAATCATGGTTAGTTGAGTCTTGACCTGTTGAAGGGGAGCAATATCAAACTCATCTTTGAAAATTTGGATCTGTTTGATTTAAACATTCAACACATAAATCATTAGTAAGTAATCAAACAGAATTACATTAACTTAATATATAAACATTCAAAACATTGTTTTCAGTACATGATTCAAACACAAAATAAATATAAATAAAACATCTAATCTGTACTTTTGTCTTGAATCATGGTCTCATCGCTCGGAGGAGCAGAGGTGGTAGCTGACTGGTCCTGTCGATTCTTCGATCTTCGTTCTTGACCTGAAGCAGAGGCCGATGCAGCCGCATCCCCTCCTTCTGCTTCGTCATCATCATCCTTTCCCTCTGTCCTTTCTTCATCTGTCTCCTCCTCATCCTCATATCCTCCTCATCCTCATCATCATCTTCATCATCGTCATCACCATCTCCATCATCTCCATCACCCTCCTTTATCTTTAAGGGCTCATCCTTTGATCCCTTTAACCGCAGCATGATGGTCTTGTTGGTAGTCTCCAACTCCTCTATACGTTTGGCTGATTGGGCATGCTGCTCCTGGAGTTGGGACATCTCTACTCTCTGTGCATCCATCAGCTGGGTCTGCTGCTCTATCACCCGAGCCTGCTCTGCCATCTGCTGAGACTGGGCAGCAGTCAGGTCGGTCAGCTGGCGAATCTGTGCAGCTTCTCTCCTCATCTGCAGCTAGCAAGCGCATCACCATACGGTTTAGCGCCGACAGCTGTTCCTCTACCCGATTGGAGGTAGAGGTGATCCATACATGTGTGAGGACTGGGCTGACGGTCCTGCATGATGTGAGGTGGTGGTGGTGGTAGTGGCTGTGGTGAATATGGGTCGGTAAAATGGTGAAGGTGATGTAGGTGTAAATGGTATGGTGGTGGATGGGAAATGTACAGTGGTGGTAGGTAAGGTGGTGGCTGTGGTAGCAGTGGTGGATGTGGTGGCTGTGGTGGGGGTGGTATATCAGTGGAGGTGGTAGTGGTGGCTGTGGTGGTGGAAGTAGAGGCTACAGTGGTAACGAAGGTCAGTCGACGCTTCTTCTTCTTCAGTCCATGGGGCTGAGCCATCCTCTTCCTCCTAGTCCCAGTGGAAGTGGATGCTCCCCCTGCAGCTCTGCCTGCTGAACCCGGAGCATAGCTCGGGTCAGTCTCTGTCTCTCTGGAGTCTCGAGGGTGTTCACCAACCACCCTTAGCCCGTGTTCTGTGGGAACAACCTTGCTTCCCACAGTCTCGTGAGGGGCTCCTCATCAGACTCCTCCTCCTCCTGATCACCAACAACAAACTCCTGATGAAAACCGGCCGTCTCAGCAACACTCTCCGGCAGGGGCAGACCCGGGGGAATAACATCTGACTCAGTGCCTCTAGTGGAGCAGGCATATCATCCCCGGCGTCTCCGCTATCATCATCATCTGAATCAATCTCTGGGAGGAGCAGCCTCTCATCATCAGAGTCACTGTCCTCATGACGCCATTTGCGTCTGCCTGGCGCCACATACCTCTCGTTGGCCAGGTGGCCAATCAATCTCTTCACTTGGGGCTTCACCTGCTTCCCCCTATAAACTCTCATCCGGCCCAGAGTCGTATCATCCATGATCTCTAAAGCCAGCATCATGACTCTCTTTGGGCAGATGTGGCAGCTTCTCGTTGAAGATGAGCTGTAAGAACCTGGGGTACATACAAAACCCCTCCTTTCCCTTGGCCTCCAAGTTCTCCACCAATAGGAGAATATCATCCAGCTCAGAGTGGAGGAATATCATGCTAGAAAGCTGAAGGGGTGGTTCAGCACCAGGCCACGTAGGCATTTGGTCTGGTCTGAGAGGTCGTCGAACCCACCCCTCTCGATTGCAACGCACTTGAGGATCACGTGTGCTAAGTACTTGTACTGGGGGCTCAGGTTGCTCTTGTTGAGCACACCTGTGAGTTGATGTCCCAGCGTACTTTATCCTCAGAAAGCATCCTCGCACTGTCAGTGGATGTAATCTAGTAGGATGATCAGTTCATCCCCAAACTCTAGGACCCTCTGGATGTCGGCAGCAGTGATCTCAATATCATGGCCCAGTATAGAGCTCCTAATGCTGTAGGGCTCACGGGAGCGGTCCACAGAGGCATTCTCCCAGAATGCCTGATGGAGTGATCTGTATGGCGTGCAAGGAGTGGAGATAGCCTTATGAATCCGGGACCGTCTAAGAAAGGCTATAATGTCGGTAAACTCGGCCCCGTTCCTGGTAGTGTGATCCAAATGAGCACAGATGTTGTGCTTGGATTTATGGACCATCTCTCTGCCATTTCCTGAAACATACATGACATAGAACCATTAGTACATAAGACATGAAAATTCTGTTCTAAGTGTAATGTTGAAACTCATTCTGATTCATTCGTGCGAATGAATCATGCGACTGAATTCAGTCGTCTGTTCTTTCATGCGACTGACTCATTCTGGTCAATGTGACATGCGATTGGGTTCAGTCTGCTGACTGAGTCTGCGAATGGTTCAGTCGGCCGACTAAGCTCAATCGCATGTTTCATTCGGGCGATTGACCCCATCGCAAGTTTCAATCGTGCGATTGGAGTTCATCCGGACGACCAGTCGCCTATCCTAGTTCAGTCGCCAATCGTTCGAATCTTCAACAAAAACAGTGTTTTAACTCAGATAACCGGTTCAATAGACTCGCATTCTTGTTACTAATAACCTATTAGACTTAATTTTAACGTTTTGCTTAGTTTTGTAGGTTATTAGGTCTTCCTAGTCTCGGTTCTTGTTCACAGTCGAGTATTCAAAATTAGGGTTTGAATCTTTCATGTTTGGAAAGATGAGTCTTCAAACTACCTGGATAATCAATAGCAAGAGTCAGTGAATGAAGATCAAGACGAAAACAAAGTCTAATGAAAATTTGGCAGCGTAAAGTACGGTAGGGATGCGATTTGAGAGCGATTGGGGGTGGTGAATGAAATGCGATCGACTGTGCCCTTTAAATACTGAAGCTGAGTTCAGTCGGCCGACTGGCCTCAGTCGTTCTGTTCATTCGGGCGACTCAGGCTCAATCGTGCGATTGGCCTAGTCAGTCGCATGCTGTTGACCGACTGAGGTTCAGTCGGTCGACTGACTCAGTCGTGCCTTTCATTCGCATGTTCAGTTGACCGAATGAGTCTCAGTCGGTCGACTGACTCATTCGCCCCCTTCCAATCGGTCGAATGGGCCATTCTGATAATCCATTCGTGTGAATGGCTCATTCTATGTCCATTCGAGCGAGTGAAAGCCATTCGCATGGTTGGTCCATTAGCATGGTCCAATCGTGTGAATGGGTCACACTTAGTTAATTTTCTGCAATTTTACAAATTTACATTTAAAACCCTTTTAAACTCTTGAAATTAACGTTATGAGCTTTTGATCATCTCAGACATGATCATTTTATCTTGAAAACATTTTGATCACCTCAGACGTGATCCTTTTAAACACTTTGTCACCTCAGACGTGACTGTTTTAAATTTTTAAAGCACATGTGGTCATCTCAGACATGACCCTTTTAGTGAGTTGATTCCTACTGATTTTCCTGATGTAGTCCGACAAACTAATAAAATTAAAATTAAAAACGACTAACTAACTTAGAAAATTTAAACTAATTACTCAAACAAACTTGTTTTGGCTTTTGTGAGAGATAAATCCTAAGATAGACATCTACGGGATTTGGTTCGGAATAGACAGCTTCAACTTGGATTGACCACACCTGGACCAATTCAATTTTGGAATCATACAGGCAAGTCAAATCATTTGGGACTTGTTATCAAAATCTTTTGATGCTCAATTCTCGGTGTTCATCCAGAGTCGTTAGCAACTTAAGGAAATCATACTGAAACTCTTAGATTGTCACATTGATTTGAACTTTTGAGAATTGTAGCCACAATGATTGTCAATATGTTTGTCCACTTAAATCCATACACAGACTTTTGACACAGGCTGGTGACTGATTTAGGTTTAATTATTTCAACTAACATTTGTGGATCCCACACTTATATGGTAATCAACATTCCTCAGGAGCTTTTGAGCGGTCTACGGGTATTATTACAAGAAGAGACTATTCTTAGAGCTTTCAAAGAGAAGCCAGTCCTCAGGTCAGTGCCATCGCACACCAGAGAGGCGGCAAACAACAATGAATTCTAGAATATCTAGGTTATGCTTATCCTCAGGTCAGTGCCATCGCACAGCAGAGAGGCACACAACCTATCTCCTTGTTAGAGTAGCTTATTTTATTTTACACAAAATGCACCAACAACATAAGTCATTAGCTTTATAGCATTTGTCTTTCATTTTTCTTTGCTTTGCTCTAATTATGGTCATCCGCACACATTTGTGGCGTTTAAATGCTCATTACCCCTTATTGGAATATTGTTGATTGTGTTAACCAGTGAAAGATGGAAGCCCACAGTCAGTTGAACAACTTAGTTTGATCTTGAGATCACCAGTCAGGTCTAATCATCTATTGTGTCAAATCTACCAACATATCATTTGTGGTCTAGCAACCTCTAGGTCTACTTTCTTTGTGTTACCTTCGGAGTTACCAGTTTTCTATCATCTTCCCTTTGTATTGCCTAGACTACACAGACTTATACTTTAAATTTTTGCATCTTTTCAAAACTTAAAATTTTAAAATCCCTCTTGATTTGTTCCTGTGTACTATTATTTTCCAAAGGTATTGAATCGGTATCACAGATACGATCTACCTTATGTCAGCTATTCACTCATTCTCCCTCGTTTTTTTTAATGTTAACTTGCTGACATATTCTCCCCCTAAAATACTAAAATCATTACTGGTTTAATTATTTTAGGATTTTAATAAATAGCAAAATAACATGAGTTTAAATTAAACCGACGAAAATAAACAAATCAAATAAACTAAAATGAAAAACTTTAACTAAACTACATCGGACTACACATTATTATCATCAGGAATTACCTCACTTTTCTTTTTAACGCCGTTGACCTCTAGCAAATATTGAAAACGTGGTTTATCAAAGGCTTTAGTATAGAGGTCAGCGCGTTGAAATCAGTATTAATTTTAACCACATCAATTAAGTTCTTTTCAAAACAATCTCTTATGAAATGGTATTTAATACCGATGTGTTTGGTCTTAGGATGTTGAACCGGATTTTTAGTTACTGCAATTGCAGCAGAGTTATCAACAAAAATAGGAGTAAACGAGAATTTTAAACCGTAATCCCGCATTTGCTGTTGAATCCAGATGATTTGTGAACAGCAACTTGCAGCAGCAACATATTCGGCTTCACAGGTTGACAATGCAACCGATGTCTGCTTCTTACACTGCCAGGTAACTAATCTTCTCCCAAAGAATTGACACCCTGCTGATGTAGACTTGTAGTTCATCTTGCAGCCCCCGTAATCCGAGTCACTATACGCGGTAAGCTCAAAGTCATCATCATGAGGATACCACAATCCAAGTGTGGGTGTACCCTTCAGATAACGAAAAATCCTCTTGACCCCGATCAGATGGTTGACCTTAGGTTTAGCCTGATATCTAGAACATAAACATGTAGCATACATAATATCAGGTCTTGAGGCAGTGAGATACATAAGGGATCCAATCATTCCTCGGTACATCGTGGCATCTACAAGATCTCCATTCTCATCAGGTGCTATATCGTGATTCGTAGCAAGTGGAGTCCCAGCAGCAGAAGCATTCTCCATGTCAAAGCGACTGAGAATGTCTCCTACATACTTGGTCTGATGTTGAAAGATCCCATTTGGTGTCTGATCCACCTGTAACCCGAGAAAGAACTTCATCTCCCCTATAGCACTCATCTCAAACTCTTCTTCATCACTGCTTCAAACTCTTTGCATAACTCTTCGTTCTTTGAGCCGAAGATTATGTCATCAACATAGATCTGTACAAGCAGTAGGTCGCCATCCTTTTCTTTAATAAACAGTGTGCAGTCAATACTCCCCTGCGAAAGCCGTGTTTCACAAGATGAGTCGAGAGTTTCTCATACCAAGCTCGAGGAGCTTGATGAAGCCCATATAAAGCCTTGTCGAGCTTGTAAACTCTATCCCGATGATAAGGATCTTCAAATCCCTCGGGTTGACTTACATAGACTGTTCCCTGATTTCCCCAAGAAGGAATGCACTCTTCACATCTAATTGGTAGACTTTAATCTTCATGTACGATGCATAGGCAAGGAAGATACGAATGGCTTCCATCCTTGCCACGGGTGCAAACACCTCATTGTAGTCAATCCCCTCGACTTGGCGAAACCTTGAACCACCAGTCGAGCTTTGTTCCTGATAATGACCCCTTGGTCATCCTTCTTGCATTTTAGTACCCATTTGGTGCCGATGACTTTAGCACCTTTAGGTCTATCAACCAGAGTCCATACACCTAACTTCTTGAACTGCAGAAGTTCTTCTTGCATGGCACTCACCCACGCCTCATCATTTAGTGCCTCACTGACATATTTTGGCTCTACCTGCGAGACAAAACATCGATAAGCACCATCATGAATGTAACCCTTCTCCATAACCGAGGCGTAATCAGCTGAGTATAGCTGATTTCGGGTTTGTACTCCTGATCTAACGTCCCCAATAACATTTTCAAGGGGATGATAGACGTTTAGTCGTGATCCTGGAGTAGTAGGAACAGTCACCTCAGAACCGAGATTATGAACATGTGGTTCTGCATCTGAGGTAGTTGGAGTTTGAGGTTTCGAAGTCGAAGGTGCATCACTTGTAGATGCTTGTGGACTTTCAGGAACTGGAACCTGTTCTTCCTGACTGTTCTGGTCATCTGCTTCAGCTTCATCTTCAGAGGAGGAGTCACTGTCATCGACTACTCCCCCTGACTGATAGATGATTCTCCCTGTGTGCTAGATGGTGTATTCAGGATATCATACATCATCCTAGTAGCTAACTCGTCATCTGAGGGAGAGAGAGGGATGTTGAAAGACTTGAAGAATCCATCATAGTCGAAAAAGTAGGCGGGTCCTTTGCCTGTAGGTGGTGTGGTATATCTCTGAACGTCGACATTACACCACACTTCTACAAGACCCGTTGAGTTGTTGTAAACTCGCTTGTTCGGTATGTTGTATCCTAGAAAGATTCCTTCATCCGCCTTCTCGCTGAATTTGCCTTCTTGTGTCTTCTTCAGAAGTGTGCACGGCGCGCCAAAAGGTTCAAGATACTCCAAATTCGGTTTGCGTCTTTGTAGTAGCTCGTAACATGTCTTTCCGTGGCGCTTGACTATTAGGACTCGATTCAGTGTATAACATGCATTCGCCACTGCCTCATTCTAGAATTGGATAGGCAGTTTCGAGTCCGCCAGCATAGTCCGTGCTGTCTCTATCAAGCTTCTGTTCTTCCTCTCAGCAACACCATTCATCTGAGGCGTGTAGGCAGAAGTGAATTGATGCACAATTCCTTTTTCCTTGCAGTATGCCTCCATCCATTGATTCTTGAATTCTGTCCCGTTGTCTGAGCGTACTTGTCTAACTTTTAGCTTGTAGAGAGATTCCAGTGTGGTTACTAACTCCTTGAATGACTCAAATGTTTCTGATTTGGATTTCAGAAACATTACCCAAGTGAACCTTGAGTAGTCATCAGTGACCACAAAACAGTACAAGTCGCCTGCAATGCTCTTTGTACTGACTGGACCAAACAGATCCATGTGAAGAAGTTCAAGAGGAAGTTCTATTGAATGAACTTTCTTTTCCTTATGAGACTTCTTTGTCTGTTTGCCTTTCTTGCAAGCTACACAAAATTCAGGAAGTTGGAAGTTCTTGACATTAACTCATCTCACCAAATCCTTCTGAATCAAATGATTCATCTTCCTTTGACTAATGTGTCCCATTCTCCTATGCTAGGAGATGGAATCCTTCTCAGTAGCTTTAGATAGAAAGCACTGAACCTCATGATCCGTTGTAGCAGCTGTTGACAGATCCAAGACATAAAGGTCTTTATATCTTGAAGCAGTCATCAGAACTTGGTCCTCTGGGATCACGTAGTCTTCTTCGGCACGTAACACTTCTTGTTGTCGAAGATGACCTTAAATCCTTTATCACAGATTTGGGAAACAGAAAGTAAGTTATTCTGAAGTTGTTGAACGTAGTTCACCTTATCAAACTTAACTTTCTGATTTCCCACTTCTCCCTGAGCTGTGATATAGCCTCCCTTGTTTCCAGCAAAGGAAACATGCCCTTCTTTTATTTGCTTGACGTTGGATAAAAGGGCTCTATTTCCTGTCATGTGCCTGGATGCTCCGCTGTCTACAATCCACGTGTTAGTCTCAGCGCTGTATCGAACACCCTGCACATACAAAGTAAATGAATTAGTTTAGGTTAGGAACCCAAGCCTTTATGGCTTGGGTTTCCCAAAGGCATCACACATCATAAACTCCACCCATTGACCCTTAAAGGGTGAGGGTAGCTCAGGTTCCTTCTTGTCATCAGTATCAGACACGCAGGATGACTTCTCTTTCCATAAGCCAGATTTGTGCAAGGCCTGTTTATGATAAACAGTCGTCTGGCTTACAGGTTGGACTTTAGGTTCACTAGCTCTTCTAGGTGGAGTCAGAGAACTCCTCTTAGAAGACCTAGGTTTAGAGTCCTGAAGATCAATCTTCTTCCTAGGTGTCTGATAGAAAGGACAATAGGAAGCAATGTGTCCACATTCTCCACAGTTGTAGCATGACCGGCTATCCATTTTATGAGTAGACTTTCTTTGTGGAGAAGTTCGTGACACTCTACTAACATCACTCACTTTAGGTTTTGACTCTTGTGCGTTAGATGTTTTCTCTGGCTTAACAAAATTAATTGTTTTAACCTGTTTAACATCTTTCTCTTTTTGGTTAACTGGTTTTTGACTTGAAGCATGTGAAAAATTAACATTTGAAGTCCTTTTAGGTTCTGATTTGACTCTGTTTGACCCTGACTTTAAGTTAATTTTTCAAATTCATTTTCCAGATTAACACAAGGCAATTTACCCTTTGCCTTTGAAGTGGCCTCCTTTTGTTTGTGTCCAGATTCAGTAGATGAACATGAGGTATCTGGATCACTAACAAGAGGAGTAGACACCACGTGATCCTTGATGGGGTTATTATTTACTGGTCTAGTCTTAGTGTTCATCAAGGTCTCAGGTGGTGGTGGAACCACTTTGTAACCCAATCCCTCCCCGTTATTCCTTTCTCTCACTAAGTGTTGAACTATATGTGAAGAACTAGTCCAACTATGCAGTTTCTGTTTTAATGAATTTACTTCTACTTCTAGAACTGCCTTTTGCTTCTTAGTGTCTTCTAGGGAGTTTAGATAGTACCTAATGTCATTTGCTTGGTTAAAGGCAACTACTTCGGTTTCCCTAAGCTGTTTAGTCAATAGGTCTATCTTTTCTTTATAACTATGCTCATTTTGTTTTAATACTCTATTAGCCTCAGTGCACAGTTGCAAGTCTTTCACTAAGTTATCATTATGATCTAATAACCTAGAAAATTTTTCATCTATGCTATTCCTAAAAGTATCACAATCAGAACAAGCATGATTATTAAACATTTGGTCAGTAGTACTTACCTGAGTTGGTTCAGAAGAGCTAGCCATCAACGCAGCATCAGATGTCTCTGGTTCTGGTGATTCTGTCTTTTCTGTCTCTGACGTGGAAGTCTCCTCCTTTGGCTTGTAACTGACCTCGGCTGCAGTTGCTTCTTCATTATATGACATCGCTATCTCAACTGCTAGATCACCTTCACTCGCAGAATCATCATCAATATCTTCTACACTTGCAATGTTTGATTCCCCTGGTGAGACAAACCTAAAGCTCCAATCCTGTCCTTCATCATCATGAGCAGTCAAGGCTTTTGGATCCTTGTTTGATGAAGTAGAACTGGAAGCTTGCTTGTCTTGGCGAGTAAAGGACGAGAACGGGTTCCCATTACCCGTCTTCTTTGGCTTGACACATTCTCTTTTGAAGTGCCCCTTCTCTCCACAGTTGAAGCAGGTCACTTTGCTCTTGTCAAAACCAAATGTGGTATCCTTAGTAGCTACCAAGTTCTGTCCAGTCTTTTTAACAAACTTCTTCGCCCTTCGAACAGCACTAGCTAAGGCCCACATTATATCCATCCTCTCAAGCTCCATTTCGTCCACCTGCTCGTAGTCCTCATCTGCCAGATGGCAGTTTCCAATCTTCCCGGCAACAAGTCCATCATATGAATGAACTACTGCAGCTAAAAGATCCATATGCTCTCGAGCTACTTCTACGGTCACATTACCGAGGTTCTCGGTCTTCAGTTTGGTAGCACTTGCTTCTGATCCAATATAGTGGGTACATGACGACCCTGACGTGTCTGATCCAGAAGGAGAAGCATGTGAAGGACCTGACGAGCTAGACACAAAAGCAGTCTGGAGAGGTGCTCCAGATGTCTTAGCTTGAGGCGTGGCGTTGTACAAAGCTGGATTCTGTGTGTACGAAGACTTCTGAGCTCTATACTTCATCCTTAGTGCTTCTTCTCGCAACTTAAGAATGAAGTCATTAATATCCAGCTTTGCAAGCATTCCATTCTGTCTCAGGTTAGACACGAATGAAGCCCACTTATCAGGCTATCCGTCTGCGAAGTTACTCACCTTCTCTTCCATGGTCGTTTCCACTCCATGTGTATGCAGTTCGCTCATCAAGTGGTAGAATCTATCTATGACGTCGTCTAAACTCTCGTTACCAATCGATGAGAAGTTATCGAATTCCTTCTTTAACTCCTTTGCCTTGATTGCCTTCAATGAAGCATTCCCATCATACCTCTTCTCTAGCTCATCCCACAGTTTCTTGGACTGCTTATTCTCTGAATACTGGTGGAATATGTCTTTGGGGATAGACTGAGTGATCAATGCATAAACCCTTTTCTCTGCATTGTACTTGACTTTCTGTGCGTCCATCATCCCACCTAACGTTAGCTTAACTCCATCAGCTCCCACCGGCGTACTATACCCAATCTCAATGGCTTCCCACAGATTAGGATCTACTCCATTGAGGTAGATCTCAAAACGTTGTTTCCAGTGGGGAAACTCATCTAAAGTCAAGAGCTTTGGTGGTTTACTGTGATTACCCACCTCACTCTCAAGCAGCAGCAGGTTCTGTATCCTCGAGTCCTTCCCAGCAGTAAAGGCTGACACTGATCTTCCATGGCGAATAACTTTAAGTCTAATCAAACAAACTTTCACTGATGCGACTGAAGGATGCGAATGGTCTAGTCATGCGTATGAACTCTGCGACTGGTTCAATCGTGCGGCTGAACTGGGCGATTGGTTCAGTCGTGCGAATTAATCTGGTGCGTATGAGCTATGCGAACGAACGGTTCAGTCGGCCGAATGAAGGTGCGACTAGGTCCAATCGTGCGAATGAGCAATGCGAATGGAGTCCAGTCGTGCGAATGGGTCACTCGTGCGACTGAAGCTGCTGTTTTGCGAAATTTTCTAGGTTTGACGGGTTTCAGCCGTAAAAATTCGAAATTTCACAAGTCCTAATTGCCTAAGTCCGTAGAAACCAAACTTCGATGAGCAGAGAACGTCCAAGATCACTTTTGACACCAAAGATTGCGTTTTTAGTGCAAAAACACAAACTTTTATGCAATCTTGATTGAATCAACACGTAATCAAGAGCCAAAGCTCTGATACCACTTGTTAGGACCTGGTATTTGAACGAAATACCTAGTGATTAGCGTGTTAAACCAACTCAAATAGTGCGGAATCCTATTTGATTGGCGATCCAATCAGTGAGAACACACGAAGAATCAATCAAGAATTGAATCTAACGTTAGATTCAATTCTTGATTGATTCTTCGTGTGTTCTCACTGATTGGATCGCCAATCAAATAGGATTCCGCACTATTTGAGTTGGTTTAACACGCTAATCACTAGGTATTTCGTTCAAATACCAGGTCCTAACAATTAATCCTGTGACATCTGGTAAATTTCCGTTACCAAACTCCGTTAGTTCCGTTAAGTCTTGCATACACGTGTCGTAAGCACACACTAGTTGTCGTTTAACTTTGGTGACCTAATAATAATTAATAATGTTAAATTAATGATAATCTAATTGACAATGTGATTATAGTGTTATGTTTATGTGTTTGCATGTTTTAAATGTTTATTAGGAAATTAATCGCGTAAAGTGGAAACGTGCCTATTTATTCGTATGTCTTGTGTTTTTATAAAGATAAAATATATAATGATTATCATTAGTTATTATCTTTATATTAATAAGTTAAAAACACTTTACAAAGAGTTTAAAGTCTAGTTTTTATAAAATACAAATTACAAGGGCTTAAATGGTAAATATGCAAACTAAATTAAACAAAACAACTCCAAACCCTAGCCACACCTCAAATCGGCCGCAAACACCTCTCTCAACCCTCTCCCTTTGCGAAATCAGCCTAGAACAAGCAAGATAACTCGAAATTGGTTCGATTTCAAGGCCTAGGATACGTTGGAATCATCAATTGCAAGCAACTACACGTTTAAAGGTTAGATTTTACAAGTTTTTGTGGGTTTCTTGTTAGGGCCGAACCCTAATTCGTTTTTGTATGATCATGGGGTCGAAATTGATGTTGTTTGATGATGTTAGTATGTTAGTTGATTGAATACATGTTGTTTAACGTTGATTATGCATGAATTGTATGTTTTTAATGGATTGATCATGAACTTTGATTTGAGGCAAACCCTAATTCGAAATTGTTGATATTATGGATGATTGATGATTGTTTGATGAATGTATGATGATTAGTAGGTTGTATGAATGCTAGGATACATTGATCTTGCAAAGAATTGATGAATTGAAGTAGGTGTTCATAGGTTACTAATAATAGTAACTTTATTTTCATGACATGATGAATTGATGATGGATTGATGTTGTTGATGTGTTTAGGATGATGATTGGGTGATAGATTGTTGATATGAATGCAAGAAACCTTGGAATAGATGTTGTTGTTCATATCTTGCCAAAAGTGGAAACTTTTGTTCATGATGATTAGTAGATTATGATGATTAGGTATTGTTGATCATGTCTAGATGTTGTTATGAGCTTGAGATGGTATAATTGTGATGAATTCATGAATACATTGAGTGTTTGATAGATGTTGGAATATACTTTCCCAAAAGGAAACTTTATTTGCACAAAGTTTGTAAGATGATAGTTTGAACATGTTTGGGATATTAGGAGCATGCTAGTATGTTCATGGATGAATTCTAATGTGTTAGAACATGTTAATTTAGTTGTATGAATGTTTGGATAATCATGGGTGATGTTTGGACTTTGATGATCATGTATGATATTGATGTTGGTTAGTAGTTAAGACATCATGTTTGGGACTGGAAATTGATTGTTGTGGAGTATGTTGAATGCAATAAACATGGTTAATGAATGTGAATGTGATCATCATACACGCGTGCGAATCTGAGGCCCCTACTTAGTAGGATTGGCAGGGTTTAGGATGTGAAGTCGTGAGTGGCTTCACATGGCATGTGGTGCGTGATTTGATCTTTGTGTGGCATGTTAATTATGTTATAACTAGTGGACATGTTAATGTTCTAGATTCGCATGACTTGTATGATACTTGGTTGTATGATGATCTAAGTGATACACCTGGATAATGTAGCATACATATGAACCATTTGAATGTTAAACATGTATGATATATGTGTATGATTGCTTGAATGGTTTACAACACATAAAGTCACCAACGGGTCAAACGGGTCAACTGAGTCAAATGTATTTATTTTCTGAAACCTTGAGTCTTTGGTTGTAGTGTGCTTAGGGTTTCACATGTTCTCTGTTTGCACGTACTCATATACTTATATGATCTAGGTAACCTCTGAAGGTTGTCTGTCCACTCTGTCTGTCAAGTAAAACTCTAAGTATCTATTACGCATATCAGGTGAGTTCATGCCCCACTCTTTACTTAATCTCTTTTGGGGGAGATAGCATACTGGTAAACTACAAACGCTTTATATATATATTCCAGTTGTGCATAATATTAATATAGTGTTGTTTATCATGGAAAAGTCCTCACACTTTCGAATTGTTAATATTGAATAGCGGGGAAACTTGGGTAGTACTACTGGGTCTGACGAGCCCCACCTGTGTGACTCGAGGTCAACCGGGTGCAATTTGTCCTATTGAACATTGTCACGACCTGTTGAGTCGTGACAGGAGGCAACAACGTAACACAGTCAGCTTCAAATGCGAAATCACTATGAATTAATATTTATTGTTAATGGACTAGCTATCTGTTACAATGCACTACTTGTATATCTCTATTATTAAACTGCTTATGTTTGAATATCAACTCTTGAACTCACTAACCATTGTGTTGACATTTTAGTATGCTATTCTCAGGTCATTAACTTGCTTGCCTTTAGGAGCATCACACGGATTCACTATGCATTCTAAGATTTGGTCTTCAAGACATTGTTAATGTTTTTAATGGTTAATGTTTACTCATTTGGTTTGGCGCATGTTTTGCCATAGTATGCATTTATATTCTTTGGGTGGTTTTACAAAACGCTTCCGCACAGTTTTCAAGTTTAAACTTTGGTTGATTTTATTTTAATTGTGGCATATAGAGTCGTTCTGAGTAACTATTGACTGTGATCCTGGTTTGTTCACACGCCTCGCGGTAAAACTCCGCACGTGGATTTTGAGGGTGTGACAGATTGGTATCAGAGCCATTGGTTATAGGGAACTAGGTTGCATACACACTAGACTATAACCGCACACAGTTAGTTAGTTACCTGTGCCTTATTTTCATCTACTGTATACTCATTGGCATACACATCACACTATCTGCAGCATGGCATCGTCATCGAGAGCTCCGGGTAAGCGACCTGCATCACCTGCACGATCTGAGTCCCCACCTCCCGCACCTGTACCTGATGATGGACTCGACTGGCCCCGTCTAGCTTATCCTCGAGGGGAGATTGATTGGGATCAACCTTTTGCATTGATGAAGCGTGACCCCCCACGAGACTGGAGTTTCTACCCCAAGTTTGTTAATCACATAATGTATAGGGAACGCGTACCTGACCCGAGACCCAGGACTAGAAGCAACGCTGATCAACCAATGCCTTCACTCCCGCGGACGGTGCAGTCCAATGAGCAACTGATTGCTGCATTGGTGGCAGCACTGGATACTGAGCAGCAACGAGTCAGGCGACTCACGAGTGATGTTTGTACACTGCAGCACGAGGTGTACAAACTACGACATCAGGTGGATGAACTCGAGGAGCACCACGGGAAGACCCTAAACGGGTGTTACCACATGGAAGATGGGATCATAGCACTTAGAGGACGCGTGGCTGCTCGTGAACAGAGGGATGCAGTGGCTGATAACAGGATTGCTACCTTGGAAGCCCAGCTGGCAGCGCTTCAGATTGCTATAGCTCCTGCTCCTGCAGTAGACCCTGAGGATGAGGATCCCGAGGAGGAACCCGAGGAGGAGGAACCGGAGGAGATGGAAGATGACAGTGATGGGTCAGATATTGTCGATTGATTTTCTTTATATGACTTAGACTACGTAGTTTTTTTTTTTGAAACCTATGTGGGAAGGGTTGTTTCCCCACCCGAACGACAAACTTAAATTTTGACATTGATGAATACATTGTGACTCATTTACAATTTATTTACTTTGGTTATCATTTTTGTTATGAATGTTGTGGTTGTGATGATTTATTATTTCTTTATTGTTTACTGTACTTCAATGAGATAAATGTGTTTGATGTTACTCATTATTGTATTTGTGAATGTAAAGTGAAAAATGGACCTCCGTGGACGTGGACGTGGACGTGGGCGCGGACGTGGACGTGGCGCCGGAGACCATGGCGGTGGTGCTGTGAACATGAACCCTGCTGAGATAGCTGCCCTGATTCAGGCAGCGGTGGCTGCTGCCCAGGCGGGACAGCCAGCAGGTAAACAATGATTGAAAGTTAAACCAAATATCCTGCGTAACCGTATAGGCTGTCTGATCAATATTTGTTGTGTTAAAGCAGGACCACCGGCGTGTACTTATAAGTCCTTTATGGACTGTAAGCCACACACCAATAGTGGTACTGAAGGTGTTGTAGGACTAGTACGATGGTTTGAGAAGACGGAGTCCGTATTCTCCAAATGCAACTGCCCACCTGCTGATCAGGTGAAATATGCCACCGGGACCCTGGAAGGTGCCGCCCTATCCTGGTGGAATGCGCAAGTCCAGATGCTAGGGCAAGCGATGGCAAATGGACTGCCATGGGCTGAATTCAAAGCAATGATGACTGAGGAGTACTGTCCTCGCAATGAAGTGCAGAAGTTAGAGATAGAGTTCTGGCAACTGAAGATGCAGGGCTCGGAAATCGAGGCCTACACCACCAGAACCCATGAACTAGCAACCCTATGCCCGGGAATGGTGAATGAAATGCATAAGAGGGTTGAGCATTACATACGGGGATTAGTACCCGAAATTCAAAGTATGGTAACTGCTTCCAACCCAACCACAATTCAGCAAGCCATCCAGTTAGCTCATAAGCTAACTGACCAAGCCGTGGAGCAAGGACGTCTACCCAAGCGGGGCGCTGTGGCGAGCGTGCCCGACAACAAGAGAAAGTGGGATAGTGCCAACAACACCAAAGCATCATCATCTTCTAGCGGTCAACCCCAACCTCAACAGCAACAACAGCCAGTCCAGCAACAACGGAGGTTCGACAATAATCGTAACTTCCACCAAACGGCTGCAAATAATCAAGGACCCAGTGGTTATGGTGGTAGACATCCGAAGTGCACTCGGTGTAATTATCATCATGTGGGAAGGTGTGATAACTTCAAGTGTCAGCGCTGTGGTAAGATTGGACACGCTGCAAAGGATTGTCGTGGTGAGCTGGTAAGGAGGACACAACAACCTCAGGAAACTTCCAAAGGTTGTTTTGAATGTGGGAAAGAAGGGCATTACAGGCGAAATTGCCCACAACTAAGGAGAAATGGTAATGGCAACAACGGCAATGGTCACAACAACAACGGTAATAACAACAACGGTGGCAATGGTAATGGTAATGGCGGTAACAAAGATGGAGCCAAAGGGAGAGCCTTCGTCATTGGCTCAGGTGAGGCTCTAAATGATCCCACAACTGTTACTGGTAGATTCTCTGTTAATGGTTGTTTTGCTACGGTACTATTCGATACTGGAGCCGATAGGAGTTTCGTGTCCTTAAAATTTTGTAGTCCTTTAAGTGATATACCCTCCGCCTTAGAATCTAAATACACCGTAGAATTGGCCGACGGTAAACAGATCCATGTAACGCATATCCTTAAAGATTGTAAGATAGAACTTGCTGGTCATACTTTCGCTATAGATCTTATGCCTGTTACGCTGGGGAGTTTTGATGTTGTGATAGGCATGGATTGGCTCTCTAGCAAGCAAGCGGAAGTTATATGTCATGAGAAGATCATACGAATTCCTGTTGGTGACAAAATCCTTACAGTTAGAGGTGATAGGAGTGGTGCTGTGATAGGCATCATCTCATACATGAAAGCCCAAAAGTTACTACGAAAGGGTCGTGTGGCTATTCTAGCACTTGTAACCGATAAGCAAGCGGAAGAAAGGAGAATGGAGGATATTCCCATAGTGCGCGACTTTCCAGAGGTGTTTCCAGAGGATCTTCCTGGATTACCACCTCACCGCCAAGTGGAATTCCAAATCGAGTTGACTCCCGGCGCAGCCCCGATTGCTAGGGCACCTTATCGATTAGCACCGAACGAACTACAAGAGTTGTCATCACAACTCAGGAGCTTTTAGATAAGGGCTTTATTCGACCTAGTACATCACCTTGGGGAGCCCCTGTCCTTTTTGTTAAGAAGAAGGATGGCACATTTCGGATGTGTATCGACTATAGGGAGTTAAATAAAGTAACAGTCAAGAACCGATACCCTTTACCTCGTATCGACGACTTGTTTGATCATCTCCAGGGATCAAGTTATTATTCGAAGATTGACTTGAGATCCGGTTATCATCAACTCAGAGTCCGAGAAGAAGACATTTCTAAAACTGTGTTTTGTACTCGCTACGGTCATTATGAGTTCTTGGTCATGCCTTTTGGGTTGACTAATGCACCTGCTGTGTTCATGGACCTCATGAACCGTGTGTGCAAACCCTATCTCGATCAGTTCGTCATTGTGTTTATCGATGATATACTGATATATTCTAGGACCAAGGAGGATCATGAAGAGCACTTGCGAATGATCTTAGAGCTATTGAAAAAGGAACAGTTGTACGCCAAATTCTCTAAGTGTGACTTTTGGATACGAGAAGTGCAATTTCTAGGTCATATTGTTAATGAGAAAGGGATACATGTTGATCCTGCCAAAATTGAGGCGATAAAGAATTGGACTACACCCAAAACGCCGAGTGAGATAAGACAATTTCTGGGATTAGCAGGTTATTATCGATGATTCATAGAGGGATCTCTAAGATCGCACAACCTCTCACAGCCTTGACTCACAAAGGAACGACATACAAATGGGGTGAGAGTCAAGAATCGGCTTTTCAATCGTTAAAACAGAAACTCTGTACTGCCCCGATATTAGCACTGCCAGAGGGAACGGATGACTTCGTGGTGTATTGTGATGCATCCATTCAAGGATTGGGTTGTGTCTTGATGCAACGAGAAAAGGTGATAGCCTACGCCTCGAGACAATTAAAGGTTCATGAGAAGAACTATACTACCCATGACTTAGAATTGGGTGCAGTGGTTTTTGCCTTAAAGATTTGGAGACATTACTTGTACGGTACCAAGTGCACTATCTACACCATCACAAGAGTCTTCAACATATCTTCGAGCAAAAGGAGTTGAATATGAGGCAACGACGTTGGGTGGAACTACTAAACGACTATGATTGCGCTATTAAGTACCATCCGGGAAAGGCGAACGTAGTTGCCGATGCCTTAAGCCGGAAGGAATCAGCTAAACCCAGACGGGTGCGAGCTTTACAACTTACTATCAGTACTCAACTATCCGAACAAGTCAAGGAGGCACAGATAGAAGCTTTAAAAGCGGAAAATGTTGGTTCTGAGTCGTTGAGGGGAATGGATAAACAACTGGTGATGAAGGAGGATGGAATTCGGTATTTCATGGATAGACTTTGGGTGCCTGCCTATGGAAATCTGAGAGATTTAGTTATGAGTGAGGCACACAAATCTAAGTATTCTATACATCCTGGATCTGACAAAATGTATCATGACCTAAAGGCGCACTACTGGTGGCCTAACATGAAAGCGGATGTAGCTACATATGTGAGCAAGTGTTTGACCTGCTCGAAAGTAAAGGTGGAATACCAAAAACCATTCGGACTGTTGCAACAACCCAAGATACCAATGTGGAAATGGGAACAAATCTCCATGGATTTTATTACCAAGTTACCCCGGACTAGTACTGGTTGTGACACGATATGGGTTATTGTGGATCGATTGACAAAGTCTGCTCATTTTCTTGCAATTAAGGAAACTGACAAGATGGAGAAATTAACCCGCCTGTACCTTAAGGAGATCGTTTCGAGACACGGTGTACCGATCTCAATTATTTCTGACCGCGACGCTCGTTTCACGTCACACTTCTGGCAGTCATTGCAGAAATCTTTGGGTACACGATTAGATATGAGTACTGCTTATCATCCACAGACGGATGGCCAGAGTGAGCGTACCATACAGACGTTGGAGGATATGCTACGTGCTTGTGTGATTGACTTCGGGAATAACTGGGAAATTCACCTGCCATTGGTGGAGTTTTCTTATAACAACAGTTATCATACTAGCATACAGGCAGCACCTTTCGAAGCGTTGTATGGGAGAAAATGTAGATCACCGGTTTTCTGGGCGGAAATTGGTGATAGCCAGCTAACAGCAACCGAGTTAATTCATGAGACAACCAAGAAGATTGTGCAGATACGAAATCGTATGGCGGCAGCGCGAGACAGACAAAAGAGTTATGCTGATAAGAGACGGACACCTTTAGAGTTTCAGGTTGGTGACAAGGTTTTGTTGAAAATATCACCATGGAAAGGCATAGTTCGGTTTGGCAAGCGAGGAAAGCTAAACCCGAGGTACGTTGGACCATTTGAAATAGTGGAAAGAATAGTCCAGTGGCCTATCGGCTAGCCTTACCTGATTCGCTAAGTGGAATCCATGATGTATTTCACGTATCAAACCTAAAGAAGTGCATAACGATGAAACGATGGTCGTACCACTAGAAGAAGTTCAAGTGGATGAACAATTGCGTTTTATTGAAGAACCAGTTGAGGTGATGGACCGTGCGGTGAAAACACTTAAGCAAAGCAAGATACCTATTGTCAAAATCCGTTGGAATTCGCGACGTGGACCGGAATTCACATGGGAACGAGAAGATCAAATGAAGCTTAAGTACCCTCAATTATTCGAAAAGACGATGCCAGCAGACGAAGGTATTGATTTAAATTTCGGGACAAAATTTCTTTCAACATGGGGATGATGTGACAAATCATCCAAAACTCACTCGATTTTGATTTCTGTGTGCCAATGCAGTAGACCAGTGATGGAACACTCTCACCATGTAACGCAATTTTCGGGACGAAAATTCTTTCAACATGGGGATAATGTGACATCTGG
The DNA here is from genome assembly GCA_025215565.1 of Flaveria ramosissima. Taxonomy (NCBI): domain Eukaryota; kingdom Viridiplantae; phylum Streptophyta; class Magnoliopsida; order Asterales; family Asteraceae; genus Flaveria; species Flaveria ramosissima. The sequence continues at coordinate 12,000,170 of CM046045.1, forward strand.
TAAATTTCCGTTACCAAACTCCGTTAGTTCCGTTAAATCTTGCATACACGTGTCGTAAGCACACACTAGTTGTCGTTTAACGTTGGTGACCTAATAATAATTAATAATGTTAAATTAATGATAATCTAATTGACAATGTGATTATGGTGTTATGTTTATGTGTTTGCATGTTTTAAATGTTTATTAGGAAATTAATCGCGTAAAGTGGAAACGTGCCTATTTATTCGTATGTCTTGTGTTTTTATAAAGATAAAATATATAATGATTATCATTAGTTATTATCTTTATATTAATAAGTTAAAAACACTTTACAAAGAGTTTAAAGTCTAGTTTTTATAAAATACAAATTACAAGGGCTTAAATGGTAAATATGCAAACTAAATTAAACAAAACAACTCCAAACCCTAGCCACACCTCAAATCGGCCGCAAACACCTCTCTCAACCATCTCCCTTTGCGAAATCAGCTTAGAACAAGCAAGATAACTCGAAATTGGTTCGATTTCAAGGCCTAGGATACGTTGGAATCAGCAATTGCAAGCAACTACACGTTTAAAGGTTAGATTTTACAAGTTTTTGTGGGTTTCTTGTTAGGGCCGAACCCTAATTCGTTTTTGTATGATCATGGGGTCGAAATTGATGTTGTTTGATGATGTTAGTATGTTAGTTGGATTGAATACATGTTGTTTAACGTTGATTATGCATGAATTGTATGTTTTTAATGGATTGATCATGAACTTTGATTTGAGGCAAACCCTAATTCGAAATTGTTGATATTATGGATGATTGATGATTGTTTGATGAATGTATGATGATTAGTAGGTTGTATGAATGCTAGGATACATTGATCTTGCAAAGAATTGATGAATTGAAGTAGGTGTTCATAGGTTACTAATAATAGTAACTTTATTTTCATGACATGATGAATTGATGATGGATTGATGTTGTTGATGTGTTTAGGATGATGATTGGGTGATAGATTGTTGATATGAATGCAAGAAACCTTGGAATAGATGTTGTTGTTCATATCTTGCCAAAAGTGGAAACTTTTGTTCATGATGATTAGTAGATTGTGATGATTAGGTATTGTTGATCATGTCTAGATGTTGTTATGAGCTTGAGATGGTATAATTGTGATGAATTTATGAATACATTGAGTGTTTGATAGATGTTGGAATATACTTTCTCAAAAGGGAAACTTTATTTGCACAAAGTTTGTAAGATGATAGTTTGAACATGTTTGGGATATTAGGAGCATGCTAGTATGTTCATGGATGAATTCTAATGTGTTAGAACATGTTAATTTAGTTGTATGGGATGTTTGGATAATCATGGGTGATGTTTGGACTTTGATGATCATGTATGATATTGATGTTGGTTAGTAGTTAAGCCATCATGTTTGGGACTGGAAATTGATTGTTGTGGAGTATGTTGAATGCAATAAACATGGTTAATGAATGTGAATGTGATCATCATACACGCGTACTAATCTAAGGCACCTACTTAGTAGGATTGGCAGGGTTTAGGATGTGAAGTCGTGAGTGGCTTCACATGGCATGTGGTGTGTGATTTGATCTTTGTGTGGCATGTTAATTATGTTATAACTAGTGAACATGTTAATGTTCTAGATTCGCATGACTTGTATGATACTTGATTGTATGATGATCTAATTGATACACCTGGATAATGTAGCATACATATGAACCATTTGAATGTTAAAAATGTATGATATATTTGTATGATTGCTTGAATGGTTTACAACACATAAAGTCACCAACGGGTCAAACGGGTCAACTGAGTCAAATGTATTTATTTTCTAAAACCTTGAGTCTTTGGTTGTAGTGTGCTTAGGGTTTCACATGTTCTCTGTTTGCGCATACTCATATACTTATATGATCTACGTAACCTCTGAAGGTTGTCTGTCCACTCTGTCTGTCAAGTAAAACTCTAAGTATCTATTACGCATGTCAGGTGAGTTCATGCCCCACTCTTTACTTAATCTCTTTTTGGGGGAGATAGCATACTGGTAAACTACAAACGCTTTATATATATATTCCAGTTGTGCATAATATTAATATAGTGCTGTTTATCATGGAAAAGTCCTCATACTTTCGAATTGTTAATACTGAATAGCGGGGAAACTTGGGTAGTACTACTGGGTCTGACGAGCCCCACCTGTGTGACTCGAGGTCAACCGGGTGCAATTTCTCCTATTGAACATTGTCACGACCTGTTGAGTCGTGACAGGAGGCAACAACGTAACACAGTCAGCTTCAATTGCGAAATCACTATGAATTAATATTTATTGTTAATGGACTAGCTATCTGTTACAATGCACTACTTGTATATCTCTATTATTAAACTGCTTATGTTTGAATATCAACTCTTTAACTCACCAACCATTTTGTTGACATTTTAGTATGCTATTCTCAGGTCATTAACTTGCTTGCCTTTAGGAGCACCACACGGATTCACCATGCATTCTAAGATTTGGTCTTCAAGACATTGTTATTGTTTTTAATGGTTAATGTTTACTCATTTGGTTTGGCGCATGTTTTGCCATAGTATGCATTTATATTCTTTGGGTTGTTTTACAAAATGCTTCCGCACAGTTTTCAAGTTTAAACTTTGGTTGATTTTATTTTAATTGTTGCATATAGAGTCGTTCTGAGTAACTATTGACTGTGATCCTGGTTTGTTCACACGCCTCGCGGTAAAACTCCGCACGTGGATTTTGAGGGTGTGATAAATCCCAACTCAGGAAATGTTTACAGGAACTCTTAACTTTAAACTTATTTTCCTCCATTAATCCCTTACTAACTGAGAGTTAACCATCGTTAGTTTTTTTTATGAAATGAGGCCAACTTTGAGCCATTTTTCAACTCCAGCACTGCCTAGTCTCAATTAGGTCCGTTTTCCATTGTTTGACCTTCATAATCACCCGAAATCTACCTAAAACGAGTTCAGTGGTTCAAATCAGGAGGTGCAGATTGACGGGTTTTTGGGTGCGGAAGTTTCAAATTAACGGACCTGATGATAGATTTCAACTTTCCGTTTAGTGTTTTTGCCACAAAAATAATCCACGTCATCAAAAAACTAACGCGGTTAATTCTCAGTTAGTAAGGGATCGTTGGAGGAAAATAAACTCAAAGTTGGTAGTATCTATAAACATTTACTGAGTTGGGATTAATCCCAGCCAATAAATGAAACTTGGGATTATTAAAATCCAATAACCCTTATTTTAAATAAGCAAACTAAACTATCAAACATCTAAAATATAAATATTTTTATTTTAATAATTTATTAATGCATGCTAAATTATATAATTTCAGACATATTTTATTTTTAAATACAGAGTAATAATTTGTAATTTCATTGATATTCATTATATTTTTTTCACCAGTGGCTAATAACATCTAAAAAATAAAATATTAATAAAACTAATGATTTTAACATGTTTTATCTATTCTATTCGTATATTACATGAGCTCTAACCTAATTAGCCAATAAAAGAAAATGTAAGTTTGAAAAGAAAAGTATCAACAGAGGTGTCTACTCAAAAAAGAAAAAAATATTAATCTTTATGATATAATTTGTTGAATTTAGTTTTGTGTATGTTTAAGATGGGTTAATTTAACAATGAAAATTGTTTTTTATGTTTAATGGGTTTGAGATGATGAGTGTATTCCCACAATTCCACAAATATAAACAATACAGGTAACCAAATTACACTTCTTAGTTTATATCACTCGTTAAATTAGAACCTAAAGATCAGAATATAAGAAATGCTATATATGTATAGTACGTTATAAATTCGTATATTACACAGGTTGAGTAAAAAAATACTAAATAAATATTAATAAAAAATTAGAAACTATAAAACACTATTTTGGTATAATATATTATTGAAATTACGTATGGGTAAATATTTTTGGTCAGTTGATAAAATATTTTTATTATTTATAAATCTTTCGTTTAAAAAACCTATTGCTTGGAAAAAGATTATTTTTTATCACTATTTTGTTGTTTAAACTCCAGGTTTTAATTAACATTTTAAATTTTTTATTTTGTAAAAGATGATTTTATATAAAACTTTTAATTTTTGAAAATATTGATTTTAAAATACTTTATAATTTAGAAAAGTTATGTTATAGAAAAAAATCACAGTTTTTGAAAAAGTGTATTTTTTAATCAAATACGTAGTTTTTATTTAATGAAAACATGCTTTTTTTTAATTATTGCTTTAAGAAGGACTTAGATTTTTAATATAAGAGAGAGAAAGAAAAAATTTAGAAATTGGTTATTTGACTTTTAAAAAGAAACTAGTATTAAGCATCCTGTATTGCAGTATGATACGTAAAACCATGTCAAGTAATACAATGGTACATCACCGTTACTCACCACCAAGAGCAAAAAAGTTCGTATGAAAATAAAATACACAAAATAAAATCGAAAAAAAGTAGACGTAAAAATGTTAAACCACGAATGCTAACATAAAACATATAAAACAATAATTAAGTCGATCTAAGACCAGCGCATTGCGACAGGGCCTTTATACATGGGAAAATAAACATAAAAACGTTGAACAACAGACGCACGTTGTGGTGTGTTAACTCGTAAAATTTAAACCAAAACGTAAAACAAATATTTTATAAAATATAAAAAGTAGAGTAAATTACAAGAATTGTCCTTGAGGTTTGCTTAATTTTCACCTTTAGTCCTTGTGATTGAAAAGTTATAGGTTTAGTTTTAAGGTTTAAAAAACGTAACACGTTTCGTCCCTGACTTGGATGACCGTTAAAAATTCCGTTAAGCGTATGTTAAATGACCATTTTGCAGGACCGTTTAAGGGCTGGTCACTTACAACACAACAACACAATGAAGAGAGATCATAGAACACTTAACAGATCAAATAAGGAACTGGTAACTTATATGTTTGATACTAAGAACACAAGTAAGTATGAGACAGAACAAGATGCAAACAACACAAGTATATGGTTTTCAAGAATGTTGTATATTGCTCTCAAGTTCTTTTACAAGTGTTACAAAGCATAAAGAAAGTTACAGGACCTGAGATACTTTATACTACATCCTACAGCCGGCTATACTTTGAAGGTCAGCTGGAAACATAAGACTAGACAACAAAATCAAATGTAGAGTCAAAAGGCAGATTGCCTTTTAACTAGTGACTATGACATGTCATAGCTCACATCCTAATATATTACAAAAAGGATACAAGTACACAAAGTAGAAAGCACAGACTCAAGACCTCAATGTACAGTTATCAAAAGCATGGACCTTTTCACCAACTCATGTAAGTTGGTGACTGAACAGAGTTGCAGCGGAAAGGTGGTCCAGCTTTATGGAAAAGTACATCATTTAAAGCATGTATTCATAAGTCTTCGGAAGAAATCTGTATTTACTTCTTGGCTTCGGAAGACTTAGTCTTTGAAGCTTCAGAAGACATCATTTTTGGCTTCGGAAGATACTGGTCTTGGCTTCGGAAGATTTTACACTTAGAATATTTTCTAGTGCATGGTGTAAAACTTCCGAAGCATTTCTACTCTGTACTTTTGTGCATGCATGCAGGAAAGACTTTGGATGTTTTGGGTGCATCAGCCTTATATGAAACCTTACAAACTCCCCCTAGGCTGATGCTACCAAAACATTTGAAGATCTTTATATGTTGACAGTCCTCATCATGATGATGACCATTCCCTTCTTTATTAGATGGTTAGGATCACTCAGACTCTCATAGTATCTTCTCATCTCATAGAGATCATGTAGAGGTAGGTTGAATAAGTCTTGCCATGTGTAGACATCTTCACCATCTTGATCTCTGATCACATGCCTTCTTTCTGGATTAGTTATGAAGGTCCAGGATAAGATGGGTCTTTCAGCTGCAAGAGGAGCCACTTGAATTGAAGTTGATGGGGCTGCCTCTTCATGCACTTTCTCAGGATGATCTGATTCATCTTGAGGCTTGGAGGTGGATGATTCTGACTTCTTTTTCTTCTTTGACTTGGGTTTAGAAGCCATCTTTTTCCTCCTCTTTGAAGACTTTAACTGAGAAGACTGGCCTGCAGCACCTTGTTGATCAGTCTTGTCTTTCTCAGTTGGGTGTACCTCCCTCATAGGTTCAGAAGGAGAGGGAGTTTGACCCTACTAGGGATTAGAAGATGAAGCTTGCTGAGGCTCATCAGGAGGTCCAGGTTGTGTGCAGGATCGGGTTTGTCACTTAAACACTTGGATTTCTCTCAAACTCACTTATAGAACACTCAAATCAGATGAAGTAGAGTCTTTTATAAGAGTTGATAATAATATAATAAGTAGCAAAGAACGCACAGAAATAATTTTCAAGGCACTTGTATATATTACTTCTCAACTCAAAGTATTACAAGACTCTTACAAGCATAGAACATGAGCTACAATGAGAAACTATATATACTAGATCCTACATCCGGATATACTTTGATACCAGCTGGAAACCTAAGACTAAAGCATATACTATAATGCTAAAGTTAAGGTATCTTAGATAAAGTATTATCTAAGACATGGTAGTCATGACATGTCCATGACTTACCCTTTGTCACCAACTAAAGATGGCAACTGTACTAACTTACAAAGGTATACAGTGGAATAAAGTATGGTCAACTACATGGCTTTTGAGAAAACGCCATGCAGTATCTCATAGGTCTGCAGCGGAGTGTCAGGGAGACCATACTTATGTCCACTGAATAATAGTAGTGTCTTCCGAAGGTAAGTTGGCTTCGGAAGAACAAGTTCTTCCGAAGCCACTTATACTTCGGAAGAGGCTTCTATACTTTCAAGGCTTGAGGACTTCTATACTTCGAAAGTTGACTTCTGATCTATCATTCTAAGTCTTGATCTTCGGAAGTAAGTTCTTTGTCTTCGGAAGTTGGAGTTTTCCTTCGGAAGTTAGTTTTACACTTTTGTCTTCGGAAGAGCTCCTTTTTCCTTCAGAAGTTCCACACTCAGCTTCAGAAGTCCTTTATTAGTTGTACCAAAATGTCTAAGTGATTTGGTTTTGGTTGCACCAGCCTTTCTAGATCCAACATTGTGTTGTCTCAGATTGTTCAACCTTAACATCCACTTCAGGAGGGGCTTGACTTGGTGGGGAGTGTAAGTCAATGAGTTCTCCTCTTTTGATCTTCTGCTTGATTACCCTAATGTGCTCATCCATTGTGGATAGAGACATTGGGCCAAGTCTCCTTCCGGAGAATCCATACAGCTTCAAGAAGCTCATCATCCTTTGTCTATCAGCAGACTTCTTCATACTCTTTTAGATGATGGCTTTTGACTTTGTAGCCTCTTCTTTCATCTTTCTCTTTGTTGTATTTTGTTCTTTGAGTACTTGAAGTTCAAGTTGTTTGAAATACTTAAACTCGATATACTCAAAGGACAAGGGAAGAAGTGCAGATGCCTGGTGGAGACCTATAGCACTCAGGTAGTTGACCATGTTTTGTCTATCAGTTTCTTTGTCTACATGAGGTTCTTGTGGAATTACCATAGTCTCTTGCACAATGTTTTCTTGAATTGGGGAGAGAGTAGGAACATGCTTGTACAGTCTTTTCTATCTCTTCTCTTCTTTTATTTGGAGGAGCAACCTTGCATCCTCTGCTTCCTTTCTCTCCCTAGACATTTTCATGTCTGCCAGTTCATTAAGTTCCTCTAAGGGGAGAGATATAATCTCATCAATGTCATAGTTCCTGGTCTGCAGGTAAGTAATCCTGACTGTCATCAACTCATCATCTTGAGTGTTTGGTCTGGGGGCAGTCCTGATTGCAGCTTGCATGAAGCCTGAGGACCCAGTGAAACTATCTCCCCTTAGCTTCCTCTTCCTCTCTCTCTCCTCCTCCTTAATCTCCTCAGGAGTTAAAATCCTTTTCTCTTTGTCACCCACAGACCTTTGTGACACAGGGTGGAGAGAGCTATGGCCTTCATTGCTTGGTGTAGCTTCCAAGCTCTGGCCAGAGAGAGGTTGTGATACATCTTCACCAGCAGGTGTTTCACTAAGGGAATGAATTTCTGAAGTAGTTATAGGTGTGACAGGGCTCTAAGGCTCTGTCACCGGGCCTTCAGTCAAGGTTTTCCCTTTGAAGCTAATCTCAGGGTCTGCCTCAACATCCAGTTGACCAATGACATTACCTAATTGCCTTTGTCTTCTTCTTAGGTTGAACTCTTCAGTAATCTTGTCTTGAATCATTTGAGCCAGCCTACCAGCTTGCCTAGATTGGCTTGGATTGACAAGTGACATGTAGATTAGGTCAGGACCTTCATAGTAGTTCAAGGTATGAAAGTTGAATACTTATTGCTGCCCTTGAACTCTTTGAAGAATGAGGGCTCTTCTGTCAGCATCATACCTCCACCCAAGTATATAGTTTGAAGTTCCTTGGGGTGGAGATGGCATAGCCCTTGGAATATCTTCCTCAAAGAGACTCTGAATGAGAGAGTCTAGAGAGTCCACATCAATATGAACTTGAGGAAGTTGCTGAGTATGCACAATTACAAGTGAGGATGGTAAGTCCTCAACGTCCATACTCCCTGAAGAACTCCTAGGTTCTGTGATTGCAATGACTTTCTCCCCCTTTTTGGTAGCATCACCCTCTTGCATAGGTGAGCTAGGAGTTAGGTTAATCACATCCACAAGTTCTTGTGTTCCTGGATGAGCTCTCCTTAAAGGTTTCCCAACTAGTTTTTTCCTGAGATAAGATATCTCAAGTTGCTGATCATTGACCCTATTTTGCAGGGTAGTCACCTGAGATTTAATGTGACTAACCTTAGAGACTAGGTAGGTGCATGTTTTTGACAATTTTTGCACCTTTAGTCTCAAATTCCCCTTATCTTCATCAGAAGAATCATGGAGGGATGAGAAAATTGGACCAAAGTTCTCACTCTCACCACCAGCTTCATGTTCTTGGCTGCTGGATTTCCTCTGCTCAGTGACAGCCTCAGTTGAAGTGTCAATGGGATGAGTTGCCATGGTTGAGGTCTTAATGATGTAATCACTTGCAGAAGTGAGAGCCTCTTCCATATGGATCTCCTGAAAAGGTTCAAAGAGGTCCACCTCAGTAATGGGTGACTGACGTGGGCTAGACATAGGAGACTCAGGAGCACTCATCTCTCTTGGAGTAGGGGAAGAGTAGAGAGACTCATGGTACTCACTGAATCCTATGTCTTCATCAGTATAAAATTATAGGTTGGGAATGGGTTGGTTTAGATCTAAAGGCTAGGGATGGTAGCTGTCCCTTGAAGGTTGTTCACTTGAGTGTTGAGACTCAGAGTGAAGGCTTAAGGCTGAGGGGCTAATGTAACACCCGGAAATTTCCTTTGAAGCCGACGAAAGAAGAAAAAGAAATAAAGTCCGAAGTCGAGGGACAAAACCCGCCAACGAGAGAAAACTTGATGAGTGGGAGTATAAAAGGGGGGAGACACCCCACCCTTCTCATTTTTCATCCAAGAGAGGAGAGGAGAAGAGAAGGAGAAAAAGAGGAGAAAAGTTTGGTTCGGGTGGATTCGAGCGTGGAAATCGACGTGTAGCGGGTCAAATTGAAGCTCTACTCGACGGGACCGTTAAGGTGAGTTCTAGGACCCCTCTTTTACTTGTTTTCAACTGATTTTGGGGCTGGAACACATCTGAAAACCCATTTTCGAGTTTTTGGGTGTAAACCCGTTTTTATGCATGTGTGTATGTGTTTGATGCGTTTGGAGCTTGATTTCTTGCGTGGTTATGCATGAATGAGGTCGTGATATGTTTCCCTAAAGGTTAGGATGGTTGATTTGAGCTTAAAAGAGGTTTGGAAGAGGTTGGAGGCCGAAAAACCTCGACTGCAGTTGGGATGAACTGCAGTCTGCATCAGCTAGGGCTAGGCAACCGACTGGAGAGCGATTGGAGCTATTCGGCCGATTGGCGTGCGACTGAGGTCCATGAGCACGATTGCCATGCGACTGAGGTCCATACGCATGATGGTCATGCGACTGAAGTTCATGTGCCTGTGAGGCATGCGATTGAAGGATTGTGCGACTGAGGTTCATTCGCACGAAGGATATGCGACTGAAGCCCATGCGCCTGGAGGCCATGCGACTGAGGTTCATTCGCAAGAAGGGTACGCGACTGAAGCCCATACACCTGAAGTCATGTAACTGAAGGCCATACGCATGAAAGTTATGCGACTGAGAGTCCATTCGCATAGATGTCCAATCGCCCATAGTCCATTTGCATATGGTCCATTCGCCTGATGTTCATTCGCCTAAGTGTTCAGTCGCCTGGAAGGCCATGCGACTGGAGGGTGTCCATACGCCCAAGTAGGGTTCATACGTCCGAAAGAACAACGGTTTATCTTATGATCTTCGAGGGAAGGTGCAGTTATGGGTTTTGACTCGGGAGGTTCCCGTAGGCTCTTGTAAGTTGACTTTCGAGGTCATAGTCGTTATGTTGGGCATGTAGATGATGAGGACATGTATGACGTTATGTGTGATGTTAGGCATGGCGGTGCGTGTGATGCAGAGTATGTATGATGTGTGTGATGTGAGGTATGATTGATGTGTATGTATGATGATGTTGTATGTTTATGTTTATGTTATGTTCCTTATTATGTATGTTTATCTTTCCATGGCTTTGCGTCGAACGTTAATGAATGAAATGAAAGTATTATGTAACGTAAAGTAGAAGATAATGAAAAGAGGAACGTAATGAATGAATGAATGCATTAATGAATGAATGAATGAACGAATGAAAGGCTTGCAAGCATATGTATGAGGTGAGCGACTCTGTTTCGCAACAGACTCGAAAGAGGTCCTTGTCGCGTACTCCGGTACTGTGTCAGTCTTCGGACATGAGTCGGGAGTTTGTGTACAGGCCCCGGCACAGTATCAGTCTTCGGACATGAGTCGGGGGTATTGCATGAGACAGGATCCGGATGAATGAGAAGAGGATCGCGTACTCCGGTACTGTGTCAGTCTTCGGACATGAGTCGGGGGTTTGTGTACAGGCCCCGGCACAGTATCAGTCTTCGAACATGAGTCGGGAGTGGTGCGTGAGACTGAGATGAGATGAAAGAGAAAAGAATGTAAAATGAATGTAAAATGATATTGCGTAATGAACGTTTGTTTTATTTTGCGAAAGCATTTTAATGAAATGAAATTATGGTTTTTTATGTTTCCACTGCAACGATTTATGAAAGGAAAATGTAATTATACGTTCTTTGTGCGATGAGGATCCAACTGTAAGCGTCCCGGGAACGGGGCCTTACAAGTTGGTATCAGAGCCAAAGTTTAAGTGAATTGGGTAAATATTTTCAAAAACCTAATCTTAAACTGAGAATGGGACGAAAAGGGAAGGGATGCCAATCTGAAGAGCTACGTGCCATCAGGTATTTTCGTAATGATAACCGGCATTGTATGCGTATGTTATATGGTTTATGTGTTGCTGGTAGATTTAGATACTGATGTAGTCAGGATAGGTAATGCTTGGGGTATGAAGAGTAAAGTAAGTGGCTAATCACAACTGGCCACTGTAATTAGGGACTTACTATACTTGACATAAACTGAGTTGTTCCCTTGAATGACCGTGTTGGTGTTTGAATCTTTCAGTGTGTTAGAGAATGGCCGGTGGTAGATCTTCGAAAGCTCCTCGAGGTGGAGGTGGCGGTGGACGTGGTGCTGAACCACGGGTCACAAGAGGAAGGTCTAGGGCTGAAAGAGTAGTTCATGAAGAACCGGAGACCCCTCATCCTGAGGGCGGGGATGAGAATGCTAATCAGAGGGCCTCGATGAGAGAGGCGGTCGTGGAGGAAGTGCATCAGGTCTTGCGGACGATCCTACCGTCTGTGGTGACCGAAGTGATAAAGACTGTTAGAGATGAGAAGAGGAAGGAAAGGGGTAGACCTTCGGGCAAAAGGAGACGGCCCGAGACTGAAGCGGTTCTCTCCGATGACGAAGAGGAGGAAGAAGAGGAAGAGCTTGCGCCGGAGGTGGCACGAGGCTGTAACTATGGGGAGTTTCAACGATGCAAGCCCCCTACTTTTGATGGCAATGGCACTGCTGCTGCTGCTCAACGATGGGTGAGGGAAATGGAAGCTGTTTTAAATATTAGCGAGTGCCGAGAAGATCAGAAAGTGAAATTTGCTACCCACTCTTTCGAGGACTCAGCTTTGTGCTGGTGGGACAACATAGTCCAAGTTGAGGGTAGTCGGGCTATTGGAAGGATGAGATGGTCAGAGTTGAAGAGGCTGATGATTGAGGAGTTCTGTCCTCACCGTGAAATGGATAAAGTTGAAAGAGAGTTCCTAATGCTAGAGGCGGAAACAATGACACATCAGCAGTACACTACCAAGTCAATGAAATGGCACGGTTGGTGCCGGATCAGGTGACACCTCTTTCGCGAAAGATCAAGAGGTATATTCAGGGCTTGCCAGCGGACATCCGTAGGCACATGATCGCTGCCCGACCGAGTACGTTTAGGTCGGCAGTTGACCTGGCGGGAAGGTTGTACGACGAGCGAGGGGCGATGGAAATGACAGAAGAAGGGGAGGAGCGAGCCTATTTTAAGAAGGGGAAAGGAAGGCGAGACAATGATGGTGGATTTGTGTATGAAGGTACGGCGTCGAGGGACGATGATCGGAAGAGAATAGAAAGAAAAGGAGAAGTATGCAAAAAGTATGGTAGAGACCATGAGGAAGAATGCAAGTGGGGACTAAACGTCTATTTCCAGTGTGGGAAGGAAGGTGTCGCACGGCTAAGTGCTATGACTGTGGCAAGACTAGACACCTGAGCAGGGATTGTAAAAAGTCGAAGGCAGGAAGCTCCGGTGCGAGGAAAGGGAACAGAGGGTGAAGGCTAGAGCTTTTGCCATGACCAAGAGGAGGCTAGAGCGGACTTCGACTTGACGTCAGGTACGTTTCTGGTAATTTAAAATTTGTGCATCTATGATTTGAATGCGATGCTAGTAGTAGTCTCGTTCCTACTGCTTTCTGTTGTGGCATGTTAGGCGAAGGAACATCGATGAGCCCTTCGATGTAGAGATTGCTATTAATGAATCCATTAGGTTACCTAGATGCCCTAGAGGATTGCGGGATAGAATTGAGAAAGCGTTTGATCCTGCTAGACCGTTCAAGATAGACTTGGGTGGATAGGCATACACCATAAGGTGAAGGGGTTAGCAATCCATGAGGCATGGACGTATCGCCTATTTGGCCGATGCAAGGTATGAAGCGTGATATGATGGAGTAAGTGAGTAAACGCCTTACTTTTCCACAAGTGAAGGCCGAGCACCAAATGACGTATGGGAAATATTGAGGTGGCTGAGGCTACGACTGAGAAACTCAAAAGGATCAAAGCCCAGATGGAAGTAGCCAAAGATAGATGGGAAGTCGTGTGTGGGTAAACGACATAGAGAGATTGAATTCTAGGTGGGAGATTGGAAAAGAGATAAGACAATATTGCCCGCAATGGTTCAAGGAACAACAGGTTTCGGGGACGAAACCTATTTAAGGGGGGTGGACTTGTAACACCCGGAAATTTTCTTTGAAGCCGACGAAAGAAGAAAAGAAATAAAGTCCGAAGTCGAGGGACCAAACCCGCCAATGAGAGAAAACTTGATGAGTGGGAGTATAAAAGGGGGGAGACACCCCACCCTTCTCATTTTTCAGCCAAGAGAGGAGAGGAGAAGAGAAGGAGAAAAAGAGGAGAAAAGTTTGGTTCGGGTGGATTCGAGCGTGGAAATCGATGTGTAGCGGGTCAAATCGAAGCTCTACTCGACGGGATCGTTAAGGTGAGTTCTAGGACCCCTCTTTTAATTGTTTTCAACTGATTTTGGGGCTGGAACGCATCTGAAAAGCCATTTTCGAGTTTTTGGGTGTAAACCCGTTTTTATGCATGTGTGTATGTGTTTGATGCGTTTGGAGCTTGATTTCTTGCGTGGTTATGCATGAATGAGGTCGTGGTATGTTTTCCTAAAGGTTAGGATGGTTGATTTGAGCTTAAAAGAGGTTTGGAAGAGGTTGGAGGCCGAAAACCCTCGGCTGCAGTCGGGATGAACTGCAGTCTGCATGATGGTCATGCGACTGAAGTTCATGTGCCTGTGAGGCATGCGATTGAAGGATTGTGCGACTGAGGTTCATTCGCACGAAGGATATGCGACTGAAGCCCATGCGCCTGGAGGCCATGCGACTGAGGTTCATTTGCACGAAGGGTACGCGACTGAAGCCCATACGCCTGAAGTCATGCGACTGAAGGCCATACGCATGAAAGTTATGCGACTGAGAGTCCATTCGCATAGATGTCCATTCGCCCATAGTCCATTCGCATAGGGTCCATTCGCCTGATGTTCATTCCCCTAAGTGTTCAGTCGCCTGGAAGGCCATGCGACTGGAGGGTGTCCATACGCCCAAGTAGGGTTCATACGCCCCAGAGAACAACGGTTTATCTTATGATCTTCGAGGGAAGGTGCAGTTATGGGTTTTGACTCGGGAGGTTTCCGTAGGCTCGTGTAAGTTAACTTTCGAGGTCATAGTTGTTATGTTGGGCATGTAGATGATGATGACATGTATGACGTTATGTGTGATGTTAGGCATGGCGGTGCGTGTGATGCATAGTATGTATGATGTGTGTGATGTGATGTATGATTGATGCGTATATATGATGATGATGTATGTTTATGTTTATGTTATGTTCCTTATTATGTATGTTTATCTTTCCATGGCTTTGCGTCGAACGTTAATGAATGAAATGAAAGTATTATGTAACGTAAAGTGGAAGATAATGAAAAGAGGAACGTAATGAATGAATGCATGCATTAATGAATGAATGAATGAATGAATGAATGAATGAATGAACGAATGAAAGGCTTGTAAGCATATGTATGAGGTGAGCGACTCTGTTTCGCAACAGACTCGAAAGAGGTCCTTTTCGCGTACTCCGGTACTGTGTCAGTCTTTGGATATGAGTCGGGGGTTTGTGTACAGGCCCCGGCACAGTATCAGTCTTCGGACATGAGTCGGGAGTATTGCATGAGACAGGATCCGGATGAATGAGAAGAGGATCGCGTACTCCGGTACTGTGTCAGTCTTCGGACATGAGTCGGGGGTTTGTGTACAGGCCCCGGCACAGTATCAGTCTTCGGACATGAGTCGGGAGTAGTGCGTGAGACTGAGATGAGATGAAAGAGAAACGAATCGCGTACTCCGGTGTTGTGTCAGTCTTCGGACATGAGTCGGGGGTTTTTGTACAGACCCCGGCACAGTACCAGTCTTTGGACATGAGTCGGGAGTATGGCGTGAGTTAATGAATGAGAAAGGTAATGATGGAAAGAACGAATGTATGAAATGAACGTTAATGAAATATCCTAATAATGTACGAAACGGGATCTTTGTCATTCAACCTCAGTAATCGTGGCTGAGTGCCACGAAGAAGGTAAAGTCTGACCGGATCTAGAACGGTATGAATGGGTCCTTGTCATTCGACCTCAGTAATCCTGGCTGAGTGCCATGAAGAGGGTAAAGCCTGACAGGATCTAGAAAGAAGTGAAAGATAATGATGTACGATAAATGATGATTGTAATGAACGAATGATGATGATAATAATGATATTATCTATGTGAACGTATGATGTGTGATCGCATGTATGTAACGAATGTTTTTATAAAGAAAGTAAAGAACAGTTTTATGAAAGAAAAGTAAGTTTTATTCAGCAACGCTGACTTTGATGTGTTTCCGGTTGGCAGGTATGTTGCTGAGGATGGCACGGGGCGACTACTCAGCGTATTTTGGATGGCATCCTTATGTTTAATGCTTTTGTAACGAATGTAAAATGATATTGCGTAATGAACGTTTGTTTTATTTTGCAAAATCATTTTGATGAAATGAAATTGTGGTTTTTTATGTTTCCACTGCAACGATTTATGAAAGGAAAATGTAATTATACGTTCTATGTGCGATGAGGATCCAACTGTAGGCATCCCGAAAACGGGGCCTTACAGCTAATGAGCTCATCAGGCGGAGCATGAGGAACCTCAGCACTGATTCTTGAAGAGATGGGAGTGGT
Source organism: Flaveria ramosissima (assembly GCA_025215565.1). Taxonomy (NCBI): domain Eukaryota; kingdom Viridiplantae; phylum Streptophyta; class Magnoliopsida; order Asterales; family Asteraceae; genus Flaveria; species Flaveria ramosissima. The sequence goes on from CM046045.1 coordinate 12,016,230, forward strand.
TTGCTCCTCAAGAGAAGTGGGAGCTCTAGTGTCCACTTCATCCTGTATGGGTGAGTATATTGGGGGCTGCACAAGCTCAATAGTTTGAGTAGGGGTTTGTTTGGATTTTCTTTGGTAAGTGAGGATGATTTGAGGCTCTTTGGGTGGTTAAGAGGTAAAAGGTGTGTATTCAACACTAGCTTGTGTTGCTAGGTTGTCACCTTGAGCAATGAGCTCTAACATATTTGGGACAAGGGCTGTTTCTATCCCAGAGAAGCCAACAGTTGGCTTCTTCATGATTTTAAAGATGTCGGGCTTCATCTGTCCCAGTTTAAGAATATTACCTGTTTTCCTCAACTGTGAGCCCAGTTCATAGTTGAGAATGTATTGAACATATCTAGAAAACATGTAATACTCTAAGGAGTCCAAGTTTGCAAGTAAATTTGTATATACAAACTAAGAGTACCTGAACTTGACCCCTTGAACCATTCCATGCACTATGAAGGAGAGATCCTCAGGAATCTGGTCCCACCCTCCATGCTTTTTGGACAAGCTATGGATGACCACATGAAGCAGGTACTTCCACTAGGATGAGACCTTCCCTTTCCTGAAGGTCTTTATAGAGAAATCTCCCTCATAGCCCATATGCTCAAAGGAATGATTGACTGCTTCCTTTGGCAAGGACAACTCACCTTCTTCATCATCCAGTTAAACATGAGTCTTGATGATGGCTGAAGTGATAAAGATTGTCCTCTCCTGCATTGTGGCAGACAGTGCCTTCTCCCCATCCATGATGACCTCTTAACACGTCTTCCAGAATTCAAGCAGATGATCCTCATAGAGAGTAGGATCAATGGTTAGGGAGGCGAAGAAGTTGGATAGAGCCAGAAAACGGCAAACCTCTGAGAAACTATCATCAATTTCAGAGTTCAACAGGGCAATCTGATTGTGCTGCCTATGAACTTGCATGGAGAAATCAGGGTTGTTTCTGCAGTTTAGGTTGGCCATTTGAGAAAACTTAAGGATGAAGGAAGTGTAGAACAAAGGCGCTTTGGGTGAATTTAGGTTATGTGAATAGTTCAGATGAAGAAGATAGTGAAAGAGGGGGGAACCGTTGGGTATATATATGATGGATTTAAGACAAAGTTAATGAAAAAGGATAAACTTTGAAATCCGAATGTCGGTCCCACCTCTGAAAAAGTAGTTTACATTTGCTCAAAAAATAGTTTTCGTGGAAGTCGAGAAAGCTTTCGAAGGTATTTTAGCTTCGGAAGTTTTGATAAAAAGCTTCCGAAGGCAAAATGACTTCGGAAGATATTCCAAAGAGTTTTGAGAATTTTGTCTCAGAAGAGATTTAATACTCAGAGATTTTTTTCTAAGAAGAAGAAAACTTCTGATAGTAAATTGCTTTCGGAAGAAAATTGTTCTTTGAAAACATACAAGTAGTTAAGTTAATTTTAAGATTCGGAAGATATTTCAAAAATTTCTTCCAAAGGAAAATCTAGTGAAGTAGTTATTTGTTTTCTAAGACATAAGTTTCTTTCGAAGGTAATTTCAAATCTTCCAAATGATAAAAAAATCAAAACTTTTCATAAATCTAAGGAATGTCTTTCAAAAAGATTTTTCTTCTATAGTAAACAAGGGCTTATGAAGGTGATAAAATAGACAACTTAGGACACACAGGTTTTAGAAATAATACGATTAAGTTTTAAGAAAAGCTACTTAAAGTTAATCATCCCAATAGCTGATACAAGATATTTAAATCTCTGCTTATCAAAATCTTTGTTGAAGAGATCAGCATATTGTTCATTTGTGTTAACGTTGACTAGTTTGATTAATCTCTTTTCAAAGTTATCTCTAATTAAATGGTACCTGATATTGATGTGCTTTGTCCTTGAGTGCTGCACAGGATTCTCTTTGATTGAGATAGCACTGTTGTTGTCTATGTGGATGGGAGTCTCCTTGAAGTTGAATCCATAGTCTAGCATCTGATTCTGAATCCAAAGCACTTGAGCACAGCAACTTGCAGCAGCAATGTATTCAGCTTCAGCAGTTGATTCAGACACACAGGATTGTTTCTTGCATTGCCAAGAGACTATCCTTCCACCAAGAAATTAACATCCCCCTGATGTAGACTTTGTAGTCATTTGCAGCCACCATAGTCATTTTTGTATATGCATACAGATTGAATTCAGAATTCTTTGGATACTAAAGGCGAAGTGATATAGCACCTTTGAGATATCTTATAATCCTCTTGACAGTGACTAGGTGTGACATCTTGAGGTTGGCTTGATATCTTGCATAAATACATGTGGCAAACATGATATCAGGTCTGCTAGCTGTGAGGTACATAAGAGACCTAATCATACCCCTGTAGAGATGTTCATCCACACACTTCCCCTCAAGATAAGGTCCAAGGGAGTGATTTCTGGCTATGGGTGTCTTAGCAACCTTACAATCAGTCATGTTGAATCTTTTGAGTATGTCATGTATATACTTTGACTGACTTATGAAGATGTCATTGTCAACTTGCTTCACTTGAATTCCTAGAAATAAATTGAGTTCTCTCATGGCACTCATTTCAAACCATCCTTTATCAACTTCTCAAAGTCTTTGCAAAGCTTTGGATTAGTTGACCCAAAGATAATGTCATCTAGATACATTTGAACTAGCATTATGTCATTTCGTGTTCCTTTGATGAAGAGAGTTCCATCTATAGTACCCCTTTTGTAGCCATGCTGACAAAGATGCTGAGATAGAGTCTCATACCACTTCCTTGGTGCTTGGTGCAGCCCATAAAGAGCCTTATCAAGCGTGCAGACATAAGCAGGATGATCAGGATCTGCAAACCCAGGTGGTTGTCTGACATACACCTCTTCATCAATCACCCTATAGAGAAAAGCACACTTCACATCAAGCCAGTAGACCTTGAAATTCTTGGATGCAGCAAAAGCTAGGAATATCCTGACAGCTTCCAGTCTTGCTACAGGAGCAAATACATCTGTGTAGTCAATTCCTTCTTCTTGAGTGTATCCTTGAACAACTAGTCTTGCTTTATTCTTGATGAAAAGTCCTCTATCATCCTTCTTATTTCTAAACACCTATTTGGTTCCTATAGTAGTCTTCCCTTGAGGAAGAGGACATATGTTTCAAACCTTTTGCCTTTTGAATTGAAGCAGCTCCTCCTGCATAGCTTCAACCTAACTTCCATCCTTTAGAGCCTCATCAATCTTCTTAGGCTCTATCTGGGATAGAAAACAAGAGTGAAGACAAACATTTACATCATGGGTTTGTCCTCTTGTTCTTACTCCTGAATCAACATCTCCAATGATGTTTGTGGTAGGATGAGACTTGTGGATTCTTAGTTAAAGGATCACAACAAGTTTCTTAGACAGATCTAAATTAGAGAAATTTTGATTTGGCATTGAGGATTCCCCCTCCACACCAACACACTTAAAGATTGGCTTGATGCAATGAGTGTGTGACATCATTGATGTTATCTTCAATGGAGTGGTTGTCAGCATCAAGAAATTCTTGATCACTTTCACCACTACCATTTATATATATATATATATATATATATATATATATATATATATATATATATATATATATATATATATATATATATATGTATATATACGTGTGTGTGTGTGTGTAAATCCGGTATTACACATGTGTAAAATAAATTTCGTATAGAAAATGAGAATTTTTTTATTTTCTATATTTTTTTATTTTTGTATGAAAGAGGGAAAGTATGGAAATATTTTTGTGTTATTTTTTGTTTTATAATTTTTAATTATGTTTTTCTTAATTACCATTTTGTCTGTTGAAAACTAGTTCCTCACTTTGGTTCCTAAAGTTCTTATAAAAAAATTCTGATTTGATCCCTCCCCTATACATATACATATACATATACATATACATATACATATACATATACATATACATATACATATATATACATATACATATATATATATATACATATATATATATATATATATATATATATATAATGCTCAAATAAGAACTATATTTTGTCTAAGCATCATAACTAAAAAACCAACGCTAACAAACTCCAATTAAACTTATTCAGGTGGCGCTAAAATCGGCTCGTTCTATGGTCGGATCTATTATTGGCGATAAACCATCCACTTAACTAAAATTTCGAATTTGAACACACAAGTTTAAAAAAGAAATACAAAATTCAATCAGACTGTATATATAAAATTCAATCATAAGCCCAAATTCCACATTACAAAGTTAAATCAAATAACACAAATTTTAAACCAGACAGTAAGAAATTCAATTAGACAACACAAAATTTAAAACAGATTAATAGAATTTAAAAAATATATATATCGTGTTCTTAACCTTCTTAGAAAAATTATATGTATATTTATAAACGTGTGCGTATACAAACGTATATGGATGGATGTGTTTTTGGAAAACTATAAAAGATTATAAGGATTAAATGAACACATATGTTGGTCTTGCGTTCGTTTTAATCTAAAGGCTTTAGAAAATAAGTTCATAGAGCTATAAGAGTATTTATATAAAGTAACATATGTTTCCTTGTTACGTCACCCATTCGCCAACAAAGCTTCTCTAAGCACTGAGAATATTAAATCGACAAAATATTTTAGTTCCAACTCTAATTTCTGCCTTAAGAATTATATGAAACAAACTATAACCCAAAATAAACACTTTTTTACCCACTTGATATGATTCTAGTGCTTTTTCTCCGTGATCCATAAAATTAGTCATGTGTGACTTTGTGAATTCTGATAAGCTGTGTATTAGAATATATTAAAAAGCTTTATGTAAATTAAATGTGAACCAATGTAAGTTCAAATGTGATTAACATAAATACTCTTTCACAAAGTAAATTCTAGTTAACAGTGGAAATGGTAATAGCTTGTAACACAATGACAATTCACATGTAAGATTGCTTTAGTTTATAGTAATTTACTTGTGAATATGCATGTGATTGCCATTTCATTTCATTCATATATGAATAACTGTTTATGCAAAATTAGCTTCGTTGTTATATTCATGTGTGATTGAGGCTCTATGTGAATTCACATGTGAACTAGTATAACAACATTATCATCACATAGCAGAAATTAATGTACAAGAAAATGTTCTTATATATAATCATGCAAGTTGGATGTATCATGTATGTAATCTGTTGTTTATTAACTTATTGTTTATCTTGTCTTTTAATCTAAACGTTGTTCTTCCTCTCAAAAGGTCTCATTTTGTTTCAATATTTATCTAATTTTCCACTGTTGCTTTATGCCTTTATAATTGGTGCATTAAGTGTTTCTGTTTGGTATATGAATGCGTGTTGAAATTTAAAATGGTATATTGATTTGGAAGATTATGTAGTTTGACAAACGAAAATGGAACTCAATTCAAAAATCAAGATTAAGTATTTAGATGAATAAGCACTAAATAAAATCTATTTCACTTCTCAAATGAACATACGAAGTTTAGTTTTCTTTTAACGGTTGTAGTATAAACATACTTTACTTCAAATTAAATCTATTTCACTTCTCAAATGACACAAGAACCCATCATCACATGAAAAAAAAACATATATATTTATGAGTTATCACTAGATCGCTGCTTTTTTTAACAGTAAAATTTTATTCAAACAAAGAGGCTAGCAAAAAGGTAAAAACCTTGAAAAAAAACAAAAGACCAAAGAGAGATAAATACAACTCAACAATGGAAGCAAGGGAACTAAAAAGGATACATCAAAAGATCATTGAAGAAACCACTCCTTAACTCTAGACTTCATTCTATTCTTGATCCAACGAGAGCTTAGAATCTTGACGACACTGATGATCAATGTAGGAGATGCAGCCTTCCAATTGAAAATGATTTGTTTCTTGCTTTCCAAATACATAATGGCGTGAATCACTTTTCTTTTGGCATCGCCTCCGGGAATATGCTTATGAACCTCCAGAAGACCGTTAAGGCAAAAACGGATGTAATTTTACACCATTGGCTGACTTGCTACCACACTATATTTGCTACTACACAACCGTAAAAACATGCTCAACGGACTCGTTAAAATCATCACATAATTTGCAAGTCGGGTTTTCCACAAAGACATTCCTTTGTATCACATAACCAAACGCCTGAATTATATCCATTCCGGCTTGCCAATTAAAAATGTTAATTTTTCCGCGACCCAATCGTCCCACTCTAACCCATGACGTACCGTCAAGTCGAAAATTATTAGCCCTAACAGACTTGTCCTTTGTGTCACTAGACCACAGCTAACTGTTATTCTCCGTCTATTTATATTCTCAAATAACCTTTTTTCCCAATATTCCAACAACAAAATATTATTATATCAAATTAGAGATTTCAGGTTTAATTCGATTTACTGTTTCATATTCGTTGAAGGTTTATATATTCAATGATTCGTATGATCACAAGTACAAATGCTTCTTCACTGTAGTGAAATCCTCCGGTGGCAATTCCGTTGAATCTCCGATTTCAAGGTACCACTGCATGCAAACTTTCAAATTTAAGTTCCATATATTTTGATTCTTTTTCTCGACGATAATATGTTGTTCATCTGATGTGAATTTGGATGTTATTTGATACCTAGTTTTATCACTGAGAAGTATTTGTTCTCAATATCTCGATGGAAGCATAATTATGTAAGTAGTTGTATGATCATTACTCGTTCAGTTGCGAAATGTAGGTGCATATTGAATATAGCTATCAAACGTGTTTTAGTTTCAACTTTTGTAATTGATGATTTTGAACTCTTAACGAACTGTATTGCAGTTTAACTTACTGTTGTGTGGATTGTATTTGAAATGTATTCGATTTAGTCATTTCGTAGTTGATTTTCAGTCATCTAAGTGTCATATCTAAACTAAAGTGTCAGGTTCTAGTATTCTTTGTGATCACAGAAGCAACTGAAGATAAGAAATGGATGATGAACAAGAGCGATGGTGTCTTGTGACTGGGGGAAGAGGATTTGCAGCTAGGCATTTAGTCGAAATGCTCATTCGTTACAATATATATTCGGTTAGGATTGCTGATTTGGGTCCTGAGATCAAGCTTGAACCCCATGAGGAGACGGGGATTCTTGGGCAAGCTTTACGCTCTGGTCAGGCTCAATATGTATCCATGGATCTTCGCAACAAATCTCAAGTGTTTAAAGGTAAATTTCTAAACTGTTTTGTGATTTTTGTTATTGTTTCTTCTTTGAATTTACTTTTATGTTGTTCTCTGTACCAATTTTGCAGCTTGTGATGGGGTTGAAGTTGTTTTTCATATGGCTGCACCAGATTCGTCAATCAATAACCACCAGCTGCATTATTCAGTCAATGTGCATGGTAACATACTTACGATGCATGAGTGAAAATAATTAATGGATGATAAAAATTAAGTTGTTCAAGAGTTCTTGGTAACTACTCCTTTGCAGCTATATGCAATTCAAATTTTTGTTGTTTGATCTACAGGCACAAAGAACATAATTGATGCTTGCACTGTGCAAAATGTGAAAAGGCTTATCTATACCAGTTCTCCTGCTGTGATCTTTGATGGGAAACATGGCATATTCAATGGTGTTGAATCGTTGCCATATCCTGCTAAGGTAATCTGTGCATTTTATAATGAAAAAAGAATCATTAAAACGTTAAATTACAATGTGGTGAATTGTCATCTTTCAGCACGTTGACTCATATGCTGCAACTAAAGCTGAAGGAGAGGCATTAGTTATAAAGGCCAATGGAATGAATGGATTATTAACGTGTTGTATTCGTCCTAGCAGCATTTTTGGTCCTGGTGATAAGTTGTTTGTTCCATCATTAGTTGCTGCAGCAAGGAAAGGAAGATCGAAGGTACTAGATTGCATTCCTATTTCAACCCTCAAATTATAGTGTCTATTCATGTATCTGAAGTTATATTGGTATGTATTTTAAACATATATTTTGTTAATGAACTCTGAACTTCCAGTTTATACTTGGGGATGGCAAGAACATGTATGATTTCACTTATGTCGAAAATGTGGCACATGCCCATGTATGTGCTGAAAGAGCTCTTGCATCAGGCGGTACCGTTTCAAAGAGAACTGCAGGGGAGGTAATATATATATCTTGATACTAAAACATACTTTAAATGCTTAATTTTCATTGCACTATTGATCAATATTTGGGTTTTCGAGTTTTGCTTAAATATTGAAAACGGCAGGCTGAATTTCAAAGCAGAAAAAGTAGAAACCCTTCATGCTTTTGATATGCATTCAGAAGATTTTACCACTTAGAGAGAAACTTGATGTGTAAAAAGATTCAGTTTGGTAATTAAATGTGATAAATATTCAATGACCTTGCCAAAATCTATGTCTAAAAATACAAAATCTTTTAAGCCTAAGTAAGTGGTTTAATTAGTTAGATATCCTAAAAAAAGTGAGCTGATTTTGTTTTCTTTTTGGAGTTTTTTACTGAACAATATAACTTTAATGGTGGAAATCTTCACTTTTTCTACCTATGCTACATGTAATTATATCAACTCAGGAGGAAAATGATTTGAAGTGTTCATAGCTATAAACTATTCTATACCTCACAAGCTACCCATCCATGATGGTTTTCCAGGCTTATTTTATAACTAACATGGAGCCAATCAGATTTTGGGAATTCCTGGCACTTATTCTTGAAGGCCTTGGTTATGAAAGGTATTCATTTTCATGCTTTAGATCTCCTAGTAATTATGATATGCCACACATAATGAATACGAGTCTAGATATCTTTATATCTCATGATATTACTGTTCACATATAACGGTAGTAATCATCTGAAAGTACGGTTATAGGTAGCAAAAGATCAGCAAAGAAAGTCATTTCTGATATAATATCCTTTGCAGGCCAAAAATAAAGATTCCGGCATTTATTATGATTCTGATTGGATATATAATTGAGCGTATGCATCACGTGTTAGCACCATACGGGATGAGGGTCCCACAGGTGACACCTTCTAGAATCAGATTCCTAACTTGCAACAGAACTTATAGTTGTTTAAAAGCAAATGATCGGTTTGGTTACAGACCTCTTGTTCCACTTCAGGTACACTGTTTCCATCATTTTAGCTACATGTAGTTGTATTGTTACATATAATATATTATGGAATATGATCATATGAATCAGTGTGGAGATGATATACAAAAACTTGTATATGTGATTTTAATAGTCAATTTGCATTTGAAAATCTTGATAGAGATAAGTTTGGTTGCTGCAGGAAGGAATCAAGAGAACTATTGAATCATATTCTGATCTCAGAGCTGAAGTTTTTCTTAAAAAGAAAGGAGCTTCTAAAGCTGCTGCATGTCTTGGAAATGGAATAGGTATAAAACTATAAACTATAAAAACAAATCTAATATTATTGTTGGGTTTTTGATATTAGTAAAAGTCGATTAATGGATATAATGCTGCAAGCCTGCAACATAACTTGCAGTTTCTAACAATTGAAGCCGACACTTATGATACGATTATGTGCAGTTGCAGATATACTTCTATGGAGGAATATGAAGTTGACAGTCAGTACACTGCTAATTATTTATGCGTTCTATGTCTATTTGGTATTACCCGGAAATACCATGATAACTGCAATTTCCAAGGCCTTCATTATGGTGTCCGTTTTTCTATTTATCCACAGGAAGTTGCCTGATAAGTTGTAAGTTCTGACTTTATTTTACAGTTATGGGTGTGTTTTAGTCAAGCTGATCATCCAGGTCCTATCATATATGAGCAATTCGAAGCTTCTAACCATGGATTATGCTATTACAGAATGGGATATTCTGTTGAGAAAATCTCAGAATCAAACTTTCGATTCACGGATACTATGTCACGCCAAACTGCTTTATCATTTGTTTCATCATGGAATCGAGCAGTACATAGTCTTAGATCTATTTCAAGTGGGAGTGACTCAGTGCTCTTCTTCAAGGTCCTTCAATTCTATAAATGCATATTACTTTCTTTCATCTTATTTGTAATACCCTAGACAAATCTCACATTGATAGTAGACATGATAGATAATGGGCTTATAAGTCATGCATACCTCATATACCATCAATGCATTTTGCGCGCATTGGCTATGGTGAAGAGGAGAGCTGCACAGTGAAATGTGTTTTAGTTGAAGTCTTTTGAAAAAACAAAACATAAACTCTTGTGAGCAAAGTGAACAATATTGGTTGATATGAGGGGCTAATTGTTACTGAATCTGATACATTCGTAACTTAGACACAAAATACAATTAGAATAGAAAAAAGCACAATACATAAGTAACTTTTTAATATGTATTACAATTGAAAATTGGAAAATGTGAAGAATTAGAATTGTTCAGACCACCTGTTACACACAGTTGCCTTAAACAGATTTTGTGTCTACTCTAAGAACTCATTTGTCTCTCAAACTCTAGACTCTCAAAGTAGAACAGTATAAAGCAGTTCAAATTGCTAGAGATGACAACCGAGACAAGAAAATGTATGCTTTTGTTGCTAGAAAACGCTTTCAGTGTGTTCGAGGTGTTTAAGTATCTTCAACATTGATATATCATTCATTCCACCCATTTTCTCATTGTTTCTTCTTTTTGATACACACCACTTTGAACATTGATATATCATTCATTTTACCTTCATTTATTACACGTGTTGGTTTCTTACGAAGCTCTCATCAAGGAGATCCCAAACTCATTAACTAATAATGAGTTTAACAACAATTATTTCACACTTGTTTTACTATTTTTTTACTGATGGTTACATTATTTAACTTAATATACATGGTTTTCCATGAGTATCTGATGTACTTGTCATGCTTTTTTAATAAACAGACGGCTTTATCGCTCTTCATCCTTGCTTTGATCGGCTCAGTTTCACTACAAAGTTTCTTCACAAAAGGTTCGTAAGTAATTTTAGTATATTTGTGTGTGCATGAGTGGTCACTTCATAGTTGAACCATATTTTTCCAACATATCACAATGATCATCATGTGTACAAAAGTTACTGAAATCACTAAGAACAGTCATGGATAAATGTGGCAAATTCGGTTACCTGCAAATGGCTTTAATTTGGACGGCTCCAACGGGCCAAATTTTTTTTCCAAATACAACAATTTTAAAGTTGTACGCATTGGGAACACACTCTGGGAAATCAAGCATGTTTGGCTGGTTACCTTTTCACCTAAAACTTTTATAGTTGATGCAAAACATGACCCAAATTGACCTATTTGTAACTACACATGTTGAAATTGACATCTCTAGGTTTTATGTTTGAGCTGTAAACCTCAAACATCATATTTGAACACAAGACGACATAAGCCATGAATCAAACAATTTGCTTTTGCTGTTTCAGTTCTTCCCTTCGCCTTCGTTGCCTTCTACATTTATGAGCAATACGAAGATAAAATCGATGGATTTCTCCAAAGAGTTCTTCCTATCGAGCGCTTGTCAAATCCTAAGTTAAGACCATCAAATCCTTACCTTGACAACAAACAGGAGTAGCATACAAGAATCATATTATTATTGACTAATGTTCCATATTACTTTTGTTTTGTTTCATCTTTCACTTTCTTGGCAAATATTATAAATGAGCAGGAGTGTAAAGATTTTCTTTCTGAGTTGTCTATGTACGTTATATTATAGCATGTACGATTTTATATCTCAATAAAATTTGTGTTAGATAGTGATCGTCATTTCTCAATCTTGAGAAAATTGGGAAGAGTCCCCTTTGTGATTCTATGTGATAACTTGAAGTACATAAAGGCCTTGTTTGGTTCAAATAATTCACTGGAATTTATATAATTAAGATATGAAAACTAAATGATAAGATGTTTGGTTTGATAATAATGGGAATTAAGATATGAAGTACAAAGATTGTTGCATCGTCCTTAAGATTGCATCCTAGTAGAAAGATGTCTCCTCCCTAACCCTATTTAAAGATATAATGATTTAGATCGTGTAAGTTATAAGTATAAATAGTTTATAGAAGTAAATTAAAATCCGTTAGAAAATAAATAGTGGGTCGTCATGCATCACTATGACGGTACACCACATAAGTGAGGCCTTATCCCATTCCCTTACCATGGTCCCCCGTTATAGATGGGCACCATTAGCGTCTTTTGTCTTCTATTTCTAGTAAGCACTATATTATTATAACAACCTATATTCAAAGCCTTATTTTTTTTACAAAATATAAAAACGGTTACAAATATGAAAAAAGATATATTTGAAGTAGCGGATCGCCGATTCCACTTCAATACGACATTCCCTTGTGCCACACCGCTTTTCCCACATCGCGATAGCGATGTTTAAAAAGCTCGGGGCTCGTAACTTGTTCATAGCTTGCTTAAAATCGGCTTAGCTTGGTTTGTAAACAAGCCGACCCGAGCCAAGGTTTGCTCAACTCTTGGCTCATTGGTTGGTTTAAATTAAAGACGAAATTATAACTTTTATAAATTATAAACCAAATTTATGTCGTTTTATCTCTAAATGAAATAGGCATATGGTTTATTTGCTACTTTTATTAGAAATATCGAAGTAAAAAAATATATAGTATAATAATAATTAATGAGATATCAATCTGGTATCTTTTCTTCAACAAGTTAATATAAATGAATACAAAAAATACTATATTTTGATTTTATATACATGAATTTTTTTTAAAAATCAAAAGTTAATAGTTTTTCATAAAGATAAACAAGTCGAGTCGGCTCATATATAAACAAGCCAAGCATGAGCTCACAATTTGGGCTTGTAAAAATAACCTACCCTGCTCGATTCGACTCGATTTATAAACTCGACTCGACTCAGTTTGTTTACAGCCCTACATCGCAACCCCTTTGACTTTAAATGAGAGATGAAGTAAACATTATCATTCATCGCGTGTAATAGCCCTGTAGGATCATGTCCATATGTGTTGCATCTTGAACCTACACGACCAATATCATCCACAGTTTTCTTAGGCCTCCTTTATTACAATTGTCGTCACTATTCCTTCTTCCTTTTCTTCACAGAACATGCCCCCTTCCCAGGGCCGGCTTCACATAATGTTAAGGGATGTATTAAGCTTGGGGGTTCCCTAAGAGCCTCGTTAGAAAAAAAAATTATATTATATAATGGGCTTACACTTTAAAAAAGACAATTGAATATTTAAATATGAATCGAATTGGGCTATTGCAAAGGGGCTCATTTTTAGTTTTATTATACATACATAATATCTAAACATCTATGCATATATAATATATAATTGAAAACAAAAACACATATTTCACTCGGCCAACTATAAACATTTTAGTTTATTGTCGTCGGTCTCAATCCAGATAAAAAGAGAAGGGATTTAATAATTTCTTTTGTGAAAAAGGTCCCATTTTTAGTTTGATTAGGCCTTAAAAAAACATTGAGCCAGCCCTGTCTCGTCCCTTATATTTTTTGCACATGATCCAACACCATCATAGGCATTAGCTTATAAAGTTGTATATATCATTTAAAGTTATAATATCTTCTAGATTAACTCCCATATTGATATATATTGTAGACGTTTTTTTTGTCAAATATTTAGAAAAGAGATCTACTTGAATCAATATTTCAACTCAATGATGTTGTTCGTGGTATGTTCACCATACAAGTTTTTAGCACCATATGCAACTCTGCGATGAACTTTTCCTTACCATTCATATTAAAGTTCATAATGAATTGATCAAATGACTTAAGTAATGAGTTGATGATCAAATCCACAACTAGCGAGAGACAACTAAGTCTATTAAGTTGGTCAACATATATAGCTCTTCATTTTGAGAGCATGAAATGCTTATGTGACTACCTTCCTACATGTGACGTGATATGGGAGACTTGATAGCTTCAAACATCTCATGTATAGCCTACTTTTGTTCACTTTTTGAATGATTTTTATACGAAACCAATCTAGGTATTTCGTATCATTGAGTTTGTCTTTCTTAGAATTAATCTCAAGAGTGAAGCTCATGGAATTATTTACATTTGGGGCCACAAATGGGGAGTAAAATTCCTTTAGTTTAGTATTATTGACATTTAATTCTTTAATAATTCATGATAATTCTTTCAAAAATTATTATATACACAATTAGGATCATGTCTCATCATACTCGTGCAAGAAACAAATCATGATACATGTATAAGACTATTGTAGTTAGGCGATTAATTGATCTTTATACAAATTCTAGACTGGTATATATGGGATCGATTAGACAACCTTTGTTAAGTTAGCATGTTTTATCCCATATGTGGCCTACTTTTGTTTGTGATCGGCCGAGTGCACTTTTGACGTATTTGAATGATAGAGTATCCTTCTACTACTAACATGTGCAACCGGCTCAGTACTCTCGGATACAGTGGCGAAGCTTAACCAACTTTGTAAGGGGGGCGGGGGCGAAATGATTTTTTTTTTCAGGGGGGGTGAACTCGATATTTATATAAAAATTTACACTACCGGGCCAAAAATTTACACTATCGGGCTAAAATTTAACACTACGGACGAAAAAATAGCCCCCCCCCCCTCCCGGCCCCTTAATAGCTTCGCCCCTGCTCGGATATCGCAATCCACCTCTGGTGCAAATTCAGTTGTGGAGGAGCAAACAATTTTCTTTTTGAAGGTCCAAGATCGCTTTCCCAAATGGATTCATTAAAATGGCCATAACTTGAGCTAGAAGTATTTGTTTTGGGCCTACGACCAGTTAAAAAGGCTTATTTTATTAGTTATTTTACTTTTTGTCTTATTTCTAAATTTTGTTGTACTTTATATTTTGTCTAGATTTTGGCCCGTTTATGATTTGTGACCCATTCGGATTTTTGTTTGCTTTTTATATGCATGTAATCAATTGGAGAAGTTTAGTTTTGAAGTTTATAAAAAATATTTTTTTTCTCTCTATCACAGTGTATGTTAATGTGTGAAACCCCGATTATCGACATTCTTTGTGAATCAACAATAATTAAAAGAGTTGTTACTGGTATTCTCAGTGAATCAACAGGTTCAATTATTATCTTTGCTTCCGCCTACATTAACCTCGTCACAAATGTACGTAAACCTAAATGATCGAATAAAAAGGATTGTAACGTTTAGGGCGGATATCGTTTCAAGTGTTTCAAAGGAGGGCAAGACATGCATAACTTACCATTCTAAAAAGAATATTCTTGTATGCTATTTTCAAAATTCGTTATAGGTGTTTGTTTGTGTCTCTAACTAGACCTTTCGGTTTTAATTTTATATATATATATATATATATATATATATATATATATATATATACATATATATATATATATATATATATATATATATATATATATATATATATATATATATATATATATATATATATATATATATGTATGTAACTTGATTCCAATTTTAAACAAAAAAATCGTATGTATTGATTATATTGAGTTTTTAATAAAATATAATTATGTTTATTAATTATTCAAAACCTCATTCTTTTATTCGAAACAAACCCTTTAATTATTTGTACGATAAGTAAAATCGCATTTTAATACCATGTTCTTATTAATCGTGTCAATCTAGTTTTAACTTTTAAAACATTTATTTCTTTTATTAAACCTAACTTTTTGTAGTTAAAAATAAATATTAACACGCTCATGCAAAATATACATAAATAACACAAACATACATGTAAACCCGAGCCACAGGTTCGTTTAGTACGCAAGAGCTAATTTGAGCAACCGAACTACGTAAAATAACAATCAAAATCATCTTGATGTTCCATATTGTTCTCACTTGTTTTAACAACCTATTGACTTTTGGAATCACTTTTTTTTGTTCCTTTCTCGTTTGCTCTCGTATCAATCTTGTCATTTGTTAATTTTGATATATACAAATCATAAAAATAATCTATTTTGTTACACTACTTGGCTTCCAAACTAATCGTATAAAATACAATACAAGATTCTAAATGAAAAAAGGTACGATAAAAACATAAACAATAAAAAAAACATGAGTCAAATGCTCACTTTTGCTATTTCCGTCCAAAATTCTTTTTTCTTATATATAGCTCCCTGACGTTTTTAAAACTTGCCATTTCAGTCCATTATATTAACACCATTATATTTGTTTTGTTAAATAGTATAAATTGACAAAATTACCCCTAATAAATCAAATTACCCTAAAATAATAAAGAAATAAATTCCCACCATTAATATATTCTTTACCCAAAATTGATTAGATCTGCTTCGTTTCATCACCACCATATATAACCTTCTTCCTCCGGCCACCACAACCATTTATCACCGCCACTACAATGACACCATTAAAATTGAACCAGGGGTGAAACATAGATTGAAAAACCGCCCCACCTTTAATTTTCCGATTGTGATGGATCAGGGATTTATTAGTGATATACGATGTTACGGAGGAAGAAGACGACAACGACGGAGGTCACCAGAGTGTGAATTGAAGACGAAAACTCCGATTTAAGCTAGTGACGGGATTAATCATTGGATATTTCTTTCTTATTCATAAGTTTTAACATCCTCATAATCGATTTTGGTTTTAATTGTTAAAGGATTTAAAGATTAAAATGATATGGGGATCAAGATTAAGATATATATATGGAATAATGGAAGGAAGGTGATGTTGGACCTGGTGGCCGACTACGCTAATAATGAGGGTGATGAGTTTCTGTGTGATATATAATATTTGTATTTTAAAAATAACATTTACAAATAAAACTTTTAAAAAAACATTAATACCCTTGATTTAATTGACCACTTACTAGTCAAACTAGATAAGTTAATAATATGGATTGAAATAACAAGTTTTAAAAACGTCAAGGAGCCGGATGCAAGAAAAAAAGATTTTGGACGAAAGTAGCAAAAGTGACCAAAACCCAAGGACGATAATAGCAATTTACTCAACAAAACTTATTAAAATGCATTGGTAATGATAAATAAGAAGTTCCTATTTTAAGTAAAGTTAAAATTTTCCAAGAAAATTTAAATCTTCGTCTGATTTAAGAAACTTGTATCAAATAGGGTTTTGCAAAACTTGCAGAAGTTGCTCTGATAACACTTTTGGGTATGCGTGACTCTTTTAACAAAACCATATGTCACACCCCCGTTAAAACAAAAACACAGAAGTGTAACAAACTGAATATTAAGAACAACATTGTTACAAGAGAAAACTAAAAGTTCCAATATAATGAATATACTCTTAAGTGTTCTAAATAATTTGGTTCTAGCGCTTGATGTAGTCTACTAATAAGGATGCCAGGTGCTCACAGAGGAAATCTCATGAATCTCTTCTACGGGTATATCTAATCAAGCTATCCTTAGTTTTTAAATCCTAAAATATGTTTAAAAATATCAACATAAAGTTGATGACTTCACAGGTTTAATTGTATTAAGAAAACACATGAAAAAGATGGGTCAAACAATAATGTTGGAAAATTCACAAATGTAAATGGTAACTATAATCGGGGTGAGGTAACAGTAATTAATCAGTTTAATGGTATCAATAATCAGTGTAATGGACCCCAAGACATTCTATGATTTGATTGTTGTACATATAATCCTACAATATCATATAAGCATCACAACCGAATCTAGACTGTAACTGTAATAGATTTTCCCTACCCATACCTACCGTAAGCACATGGGTGGACAGGTTAATAATGCACCCGTTTAGACCTCAAGTCAAGGTTATGGTAATTAACCCGGTGCAGGCACTCAAACCTAATAGTACTATCTATGATTACCTCGCTTTGGAAAATAAACTAACGGTCCGATAACAAGAGACTTCATACGATAAGTAACAACTTATATAACATGTGAAATCATTGACAAGTAAATGTGTCCACGAAAATAATAATTTACATGTAATCTCCCCCAAAAGGAAAATAAGTAAATATGAGACCGTAAAACACACTGATAGTGTCTAGAAATAAAGTCTATGTTTTACTGAATCGTAAAACCTACCACATATGTCCTAGTAATAAGGACCATAATGAGGTCTATGTGTTTATTCTAAAACAACCGTTGTTTTCTTAACTTCGTGATGTCCAACAAAATATTTATATTGGTGTATTGACATTTAGAAAAACAACAAATAATTTTGTCATGTATTGTCTCGATTAAAATGTGTTTTCGTTTGATTTTCATCTGTAATTGACTTGTCAAATGCCCGTTTAGTTTTCAAGTCTGTAAAGTAACATAAGCATGCTTTTCCACCAAATGAATTTTAAAATAAAAAGGGGTTGTGAAGACTCATCTGATTTCTCTAACAAGTACTCGTATGTCAATGTTGAGAGCTCACAACTATGTATAAACATTCACCAACAAAACCCTAACTTTGCATCTATTGTCAGTCGCTAACTATAAGATAACGTCATTACACGGGCGGTTGCGCTCTATTTTTTTAGTAAGAGTATAGTGATTGACCAATTTGATGGTTGAGTTGTATAGTATGCTAGTTACTTGTATAATTATTGACAAACTAGTATGTCTTAGTATACTTATAAATATTTTTCATTCACTCTTATATGTAAATTTATAGGTATATATATCTTGTATATATGTATGTATAATAGAATGGTTATCTTTTATGTCTAATTCTTATTATGTGTGAAGTTGCACACCTTGTATAAGTAATAACATATTGGTTTATCTTAATAAATGGACGCATGCACGTATAAGTGCATATATATAATATGTCTGTAAAATGTTTATTCAAGGTCTAAAATATAAGAATTCATTGACTTGAATAAGTATCTATACTCTTTATGTATTATCCTAAATGGTTACGTATCTTAGGTATGTGTATGTATATGTTCCACCAAAGTAATATATATTTGTAGTTTTAAGTATTCATGCTCATATATATTATTAACATATAGTTTCACTCTAGAAAACAATACACACGATTACTATAGTTACAGTGTGATGAAATAACACTATAGTAGCTATCCCCTGAAGGTTGTTCACTAGATTTTAAGACTCTGAGTGAAGGCTTAAGGCTATTGTCGGTGTGAGCTCATCAGGCTGAGCATGAGGAATCTCAGCAATGATCATTGATGAGATGGGAGTGGTTTGCTCCTCAGGAAAAGTAGGAGCTCCAATGTCCATTTCCTCCTTCATGGGTGGTGATATGGGGGCCTGCACAAGCTGAGTAGCTTGTGCAGGGGTACGTTTGGATTTTCTTTGGTAGGTGATGGTTATTTGTGGTTGTGTGGGCAATTGTGAAGTAGAAGGTGTGGGTTCAATACTAGCTGGTGCTACTAGGTTGCCACCTTGAGCAATAAGCTCTAACATTTTTGGGACAAGGGTTGTTTCTATCCCATAAGCCAACAGTTGGCTTCTTCATAGTCTTAAAGATGTCAGGCTTCATCTATTTCAATTTTAGAATATTACATGTTCCCCTCAACTATAAGCTCAGTTCACAATTGAGAATGTACTGGACATATCTAGGGATCATATAATACTCCAAGAAGTCCAAGTTTGCAAGTAAATTAGTATAAACAAATTATGAATACATGAACTTGACCCCTTGAACCATCCCATGGACTATAAAGGAAAGGTCTTCAGGAATCTGGTCCCATCCTCCATGTTTGTTGGATAAGCTGTGAATGATCACATGGAGGAGGCACTTCCACTAAGAGGAGACTTTCCCTTTCCTGAAGGTTCTGACTGAGAGTCACCTTCATAGCCCATCTGACCAAAGGACAAGTTAACAACAAATTTAGGAAAGGACAAATCACCTTCTACATCATCCAGCTAAAGATGAAGATTGTCCTCTCATGCACTATGGTAGACAATGCCTTATCCCATCCATGGTGACCTTTTGGCAAGTACTCCAGAATTCAATAGTTGATCCTCATGGAGTGGAGGATCTGGTGAGGGAGGTGAAGTAGTTAGATAGAGTGAGAAAGTGGTAGACCTCTGAGAAACCCGGATCTTTCTCAGAGTTCAACCGAGCAACTTGATTATGTTACCTGTGAAGTTGCATGGAGAAATCGGGTTGGTTTCTATGATCAGGGTTGGCCATTTGAGGTAGCTTTGTTGTGAAGGAAGATAAGAACAAGGGTGGTTTGTGGGTTAATTAAGGTTAGAGAATTTGCAGATGAAGAAGATAATGAAAGAGGGGAAACTATTGAGCATATATATATAAAATGGATTGAGACAAAATTATTACAAAAGGATAAACTTTGAAATTCGGATGTCGGCCCACCTTTGAAAAAGTACCCAAAAAGATAGTTTTCTTGGAAGTCGAAAACATTCCGAAGGTATTTTGTATTCGGAAGTTTTAAGAAAAGCTTCTGAAGCCAAATTGACTTTTGTAAGGATTCCTGAAGTCTGATGCAACCCAAAACAGCTTAAGTGTCTCAGCAAACATGCACTAAGTACTGAAGTGAAGAATGCTTCGGAAGTTTTACACAAAGCATTAGAAAATACTCTAAGTGTAAAATCTTCCGAAGCCAAGACCAATATCTTCCGAAGCCAAACATGAAGTCTTCCGAAGCTTCAGAGACAAAGTCTTCCGAAGCCTCATCCTATGAAGACAGATTTCTTCCGAAGACTTTTAGTACACATGCTTTATCTGATGTACTGTTCCATAAAGCACCTTTTCCGCTGCATCTCTGTAAAGTCACCAACTTACATGAGTTGGTGAAAAGGGCCTTGCTTTTGGTAACTGTACATTGAGGTCTTGAGTCTGTAACTTTCCACTTTATGTACTTTATCCTTTTTGTATTGTAAAGGATGTGAGCTATGGCATGTCATAGTCACAAGGTCAAAAGGCAGATATGCCTTTTGATCCTACAATTGATTTTGTTAGTGTCTAGTCAATTGTATCCAGCTGGCCTTCAAAGTATGGCCGGCTGTAGGTTGTAGTATAAGTATTTCAAGTTCTTGTATCTTTTCTTAATGCTTTGTAACACTTGTAAAAGAACTTGAGAAAGCAATATACTGCCTCCTTGAAACCCAACTCTCTTGTTCTGTCTCTTACTTTACTTGTGTTCTTAGTTCACCTTGGTTACCCAGTTCACTGTTTGATTAGAGCTTAGTTATTCTCCTCATTGTGTGTTGTGTTGTAATTGTGGTTAAGCCCTTAAACGGTCCTGCAATTGGTATCAGAGCATTCCAGGCTCTTGATATAAGATCTAACCATCTTAAGATCCCTCACAACACACAAAAGCTAAACTCTTCAAATGGCTGCCATCTCTAAAACTGATATGGAGACTGGAACCATGAACAAATCCCCACTGATCACTCTTGATGATTTTGACACCTGGTGCATGAGGATGGAAGGCTTCATCAGGTCTCTTGATTCAAGAATGTGGGAATCTGTTGAGAATGGACCTTTCATACCCAGCACCCCCTCTGCTACTGGTGCTGGTATGATTCCTAAAGATGTGGCCAACTACTCAGATGAAGATAGAAAAAGAGTAGAATTGATAGGAAGGCCATGACTGCTCTTCAGACTGCTCTCCCAAACTCTGTATACAGAGGCTTCAAGAAGTGCAAGACAGCCAAACAGCTGTGGGATGCACTGAAGCTGATGTATGAAGGCTCCTCTGAAGCCAAGGAGAACAAGAAAGATCTTCTGAAGCAGCAGTTTGAAAATTTCACCTTCAAAGCAGGTGAGACCATGACTCAACAATACTTCAGGTATGTTGAGATTGTGGATACCCTAGTGGATGGAGGAGTTCCTCTTGAGAACAGGGACATTGTAAGGAAGTTCATGTCATCACTTCCTAGGCAATGGACACACTATTGTGTGGTGATCAAGAGGACTGAGAACCTTAAGACTCTTACTCTTACAGAGTTGTATGGGATTCTCAGTGGATACCAGATGGAGATGAACATGCAAGGTTCATCTGGCAACTCCAACAATCAAATGGGTTCAGCCCTTCATGTGGTTGAAAGGGACAGCATAGAACCTCAGCATCATCTCTTATGCTACCCTGACAACTCACAAAAGGGTCCTTTCATCACCTTCCCGGAGACACCAAGGGAGAACTTTACTCAAGGAAGCCCATTCCAAGAGACAAGTTCTTCTCAAGCCTTTGTGTCTGCAGATGAAAGCTGTGGGAATTATCTCTTCACTCTTGAAGACCTGGACTGTATCCATCCAGATGACCTGGAATACATGGAGATAGTTCAGCAGATGGCTCTCCTCACTCACAGAGCCAAGAAGTTCTACAAGAGGACAGGAAGAAGATTTCCAAGCAATGCTACCAGCAGCAAGTTTGGGCTGGATAAAAGCAAAGTTAAGTGTTACAACTGTAACCTTATGGGTCACTTTGCCAGGGAGTGTAAGGCACCTAAAACAAATGGGGGCCAAACACAACCCAGACCAAACTTTGCTGACAAAGCTCCTCAAGCTGAGAAGACAAAGCAACATGCTGCTGTTGCTGTTGAAGAAGGAGGCTTTGACTGGAGTTTTCAGGTGGAGGATGCTTCTCCAAACCAAGCACTGATGGCTGACCATGATGAAGCCAAGGTATTGGAACATCTTTGCTCCCCTGAATGCATTGCTAAAGTAAATAGATACAGGTCCTATAACCTAGAGATGAGATCTGATCTTGAGTCATTAAACATATTAAAATCTGATTTTAGAAAGTCTGAAAATGATTACAAGTTAAAGATAGAAGACTTGGAGAAAACCATTTCAGTACTAAAACATGAACATACAGATTTCAGAACTCAGATCCAAGATCTCATCACTAAGTTAACTGAGTGCCAGGCTGAGCTTGTGATCAGCAAAGCCAAGGCAGAAAGAGTGTTCTTGAAGAAGAGACCTTCAAGAACATGATATCCTCATCCCTGCACAACAAGTTTGTTATCAAAACAGACAGGGACTAGGATCAAATGAGATAGCTCCTCCACACACAATCTTGTCTGTAAGATCTCCTAGGTGTGGAACTTGTGAAGATGAGCTTCCTCTCATAGATCCTGTAAGTGAGGATGATGAAGAAGTGATAGTGAAGAATTCCTCTGAGAAGAGTGAAGAAGAGGATTCTCCAAGGGCCACTATCCTTCTGAGGAGAAGAAATCAACTGTGATGACCAAGTCCAAAAGAAAGAACTTGATCAGAAAGAGCAAAAGAAAGGCAAAGAAGGCTCAAGAAATCAAGGCTACTTTTGATGCTAAGCAGAAACAAGTTTTTATCTCTGCAGGTTTCAAAGTAGTAAGGACTGAAGACATCAACCAAGACTCCTTAGCTAAGAGTCATGGTTCTTGTTCAAATCATCTCAGTGCCAAGAAGAAGACTGATTTGCTGTGTACCACTGCTGCACAGCCTGGACCATCAAACTCCAAGAACAGTTCACAGCCCAAGGGAACTGTCTCAGCATCTACCAAGATGAAGATGGAGAGGGGATGTGACCAAAGTCAGTCTTGTTCTCAAAGGGAGACTTCTTTGAAGAAGATAATGTTATGTGTTATGTGTGAAAGTACTTCTCACATTGCTAAGGATTGCCCATACAATCCTAAAAGTACTGTCCACATGACTAAAACAAAGACTTCAAAGAGTCTCAAGAATCTCAAGCTTCGGAAGGAAAGTCTGTTTCCTTCGGAAGCTCCAAATCAAAGAAGGAGGTAAGTGGAAAATTACCTTCGGAAGCAAAGTTGGTCTCGGAAGAAAGGAATTCTTCCGAAGCACTAAAGTCTGCTGCAGTGACTGTAGACTCTTCCGAAGGATCAGTCATCAAAACTTATGAAGTTCTAAAAGCTTCTAAGGTTTTGAAGGTCAAGTCCAAGACTCCAAAGGTGGTGTGGAAGTCTAAGAAAGACCAAATGACTGAGGTTTCTCCATCAACAACAGCTGAAGATCCCTATAGTACAACCATAGGATCTATTACTGTTGCATTACCTTCTTTACTGTTAATGAGCCCAAGACAAGTAAGGCTTGGGTTTCCAAATGTAACTAATCATCTTCTCTGTGCAGGAACAGCTCAAGACCAACAGGAATGTCTGGATAATTGACAGTGGCTGTTCCAGGCACATGACAGGCAATAGGTCTCTACTCCATAATTTTGAGAGGATTGATGGAGGACCAGTTGCTTTTGGAGGAGATGAAGGTGGTTACATTTCTGGAAGGGGCAAGGTCACAAATGGTAAGCTCAGCATTGAGAAGGTAAACTTTGTTAAGGAGCTTGGGTACAATCTTCTGAGTGTATCCCAATTTTGTGATCAGAGTCATAACATGCTCTTTACTGAGCATGAGTGCATTGTTCTCAAACCTGGTGTGGTCATTCCTCATGAGCATATCCTGCTCAGAGCCCCCAGGAAAGGGAACATGTACAAGATGGATTTGCAAGAAACATCTCCCTCAGGAGAAGTTTCATGCTTTCTATCTAAAGCAAATAGTGATGAGTCTTTCCTATGGCATAAAAGAATGTGCCATGTAAACTTTAAGAACATGAATAAATTAATTAAACATGATCTGGTAACTGGAATGCCAAAGAAAGAGTTTACTAGTGATGATCATTGTGTGGCATGCCTGAAAGGGAAGCAACACAAAGTATCTCACAAGCCTAAGGAAAAGAACTCCATCACTACTCCCCTACACTTGTTACATATGGATCTCTTTGGCCCCACCAGTGTAATGAGTTTAGGAAGGACCTCTTACTGTCTGGTGATCACAGATGATTTTACAAGATTCACTTGGGTCTTCTTCCTTAGAACTAAGGATGAAACCCCTGAGATTCTGAAGAATTTCATCTTAAAAGTTGAGAATCAATGTGATCACAAGGTCAAAACCATAAGATGTGATCAAGGAACTGAATTCAAGAACCAAATCCTTGATGCATTTTGTGATGAAAAAGGTATTACAAGACAATATAGTGCTCCCAGGACTCCTCAGCAAAATGGAGTTGCTGAAAGGAGAAACAGGACACTTATTGAAGCTGCAAGAACTATGTTGTCTGACTCTAAACTGCCTATCACCTTCTGGGCAGAGGCAGTCAATACTGCTTGCTATGTGCAAAACAGAGTTTTAGTAGTTAAGACACATGGTAAGACTCCTTATGAACTTTGGCACAAGAGGAAACCTTTCATTGGTTTTCTCAGGTCATTTGGATGTCCCTGCACCATCTTGAATACCAAAGATCAAATTGCCAAGTTTGCTGAGAAATCAGATGATGGACATTTCATTGGATACTCTTCTCAAGCTAAAGCTTATAGAGTATACAATCTCAGAACTAGAATTGCCAAGTTTGCTGGTCCGGATTGGCTGTTTGATCTTGATTTAGTTACCAACTGTTTTAACAAATCTTGTGAGCATGTTTCAGGATCTGCAGAAAATCTAAATACAGGTGATCCTGATCCAAGATTTGAGCTAGGAAGATCTTCAACTCATACATCTTCAGCTCCAGTTGGAACTACTTCAGCAAATGAGGTTTCTATCAGCACAACAATGACAAATTCAGCTGATACATCTGGCATGCCTTCAAATTCCAGCTCAGAGGCCTCTCAACCAGATAAAGAACCTCACTTGTAGAAGACAACAATGGTGATGGTGATAGTGATCAGGAATTCCTTGATGCTAATAACCACACCATAGATGACAACATCAATGATGTCTCACACTCATTGGATCAAGTTAATCTTGATAAGTGTGATAATGTGGAGGGTGAATCTTCAGGACCAGATTTAAATTTCTCAAATTTAGATCTTTCCCAGCAACTTGCTGTGATCCCTCAGCTAAGGATCCACAAGTCTCACCCCACCACAAACATCATTGGAGATGTTGTCACAGGGGTAAGAACAAGAGGACAAACCCATGAAGCAAATGTTTGTCTTCACTCTTGTTTCTTATCTCAGATAGAGCCCAAGAAAGTTGATGAAGCTCTAAAGGATGGAAGTTGGGTTGAAGCTATGCAACAAGAGCTGCTTCAATTCAAAAGGCAGAAAGTTTGGAACCTTTGTCCTCTTCCTCATGGGAAGACTACCATTGGAACCAAATGGGTTTTTAGAAACAAGAAGGATGATAGGGGAATCATCATCAAGAACAAGGCAAGACTAGTTGTTCAAGGATACACACAAGAAGAAGGGATTGACTACACTGATGTCTTTGCTCCTGTAGCAAGACTAGAAGCTGTTAGGATATTCCTGGCATTTGCTGCATCCAAGAACTTCAAGGTCTACCAACTTGATGTAAAGTGTGCTTTCTTATATGGAGTGATTGATGAGGAGGTTTATGTCAAACAGCCACCTGGTTTTGTAGACCCTGATCATCCTGATTATGTCTGCAAGCTTGACAAAGCTCTTTATGGGCTGCATCAGGCACCCAGGAAGTGGTATGAGACACTATCTAAGTATCTCTGCAAGCATGGATACAGAAGAGGTACTATAGATGGAACCCTCTTCATCAAAGGACAGGGAAATGACTTATTGCTGGTTCAAGTATATGTTGATGACATCATCTTTGGTTCAACTAATCCAAAGCTCTGCAAAGACTTTGAGAAGCTGATGAAAGACAGATTTGAGATGAGTTCAATGGGAGAACTCAACTTCTTTCTGGGAATTCAAGTGAAGCAAGTTGAAGATGGCATCTTCATAAGTCAGTCAAAGTATGTTCAAGACATACTCAAGAGGTTCAATATGACTGATTGTAAGATTGCTAAGACACC
The DNA here is from genome assembly GCA_025215565.1 of Flaveria ramosissima. Classification (NCBI taxonomy): domain Eukaryota; kingdom Viridiplantae; phylum Streptophyta; class Magnoliopsida; order Asterales; family Asteraceae; genus Flaveria; species Flaveria ramosissima. Next base: position 12,042,847 of record CM046045.1, read on the forward strand.
CATAGCCAGAAACCACTCCCTTGGTCCAGATCTTGAGGGGGAGTGTGTAGATGAAGCACTTATACAGGGCTATGATTGGGTCTCTTATGTATCTTACAGCTAGCAGGCCTGATATCATGTTTGCTACATGTATTTGTGCAAGATATCAAGCCAACCCTAAGATGTCTCACTTAATCACTGTGAAAAGGATTTTAAGATACCTCAAAGGTGCTTCAACACTTGGTCTATGGTATCCAAAGAATCCAAATTTCAATCTGTATGCCTATACAGATAGTGATTATGGTGGTTGCAATATGACTGCAAAGTCTACATCTGGGGGATGTCAATTCCTTGGTGGAAGGGTGGTCTCATGGCAATGCAAGAAACAATCCTGTGTGTCTGCATCAACTGCTGAGGCTGAATACATTGCTGCTGCAAGCTGCTGTGCTCAAGTGCTTTGGATTCAAAATCAGATGCTGGACTATGGATTTAACTTCAAAGAGACTCCTATCCACATAGACAACAATAGTGCTATCTCTATCACTGAGAACCCTGTGCAGCACTCAAGGACCAAACACATCAACATCAGGTATCATTTAATAAGGATAACTATGAAAAAGGATTAATTAAACTAGTCAAAGTTCATACAGATGAACAATATGCTGATCTGTTCACCAAAGCTTTTGATGAACAGAGATTTAAGTATCTGATATCAGCTATTGGGATGATTAACTTTGAGTAGACTTTTTATTAAAACTAATTCTAATTATTTCTTCTTAAAATATGTGTGTCCTAAGTTGTCTAGTTCATCACTTTCATAAGCTCATGTTTTCTTTGGATGTAAAATTCTTTTTGAAGACTTTCCTTAGATTCTTGAAAATTTCTGATACTTCGGAAGATAAAGATTTTATCTTCGGAAGAAAAACATGTCTTTAAAATAAATAACTGTCTAAGAGATTTTACCTTCGGAAGAAGTAAAGATTCATCTTCCGAAGCTTAAAATTCTTATCTCAGACACTTATCTATTTTCAAGAACCTTTTCCTTCCGAAGCAAAATTAACCTTCGGAAGCTTTGTTTATTTTCATACAAAGCATTCAAAGGTTTATTTCTCTTCCGAAGCATAAATTATCAAGACTCTCAGGAAAATCTTCCGAAGCCATTTTAGCTTCGGAAGCTTTTTAAATCAAAACTTCCGAAGACAAATAAACTTCGGAAGCTTTTCGAATTCCAAGAAAACTACTTTTTGAGCAAAAGTAAACTACTTTTTCAGAGGTGGGACCGACTTTCGGATTTCAAAGTTTATCCTCTTTCATTAACTTTGGTTCAAATCCCTTTTCATATAAATACCCAACGGTTCCCCCTCTTTCCCACTATCTTCCTCAATTCTACTGTTTCTCTAACCTAATTCTCTAAACCGCCTTTGCTTTCTACCTTTCTTCACCCTTAAGCTTCTAAAATGGCCAACCTTAACCGCAGAAACAACCCTGATTTCTCCATGCAACTACACAGGCAACATAATCAAGTTGCTCTGTTAAGCTCTGAGAAAGATGCAAGTTTCTCAGAGATTTGCCAATTCTTGACTCTATCTAACTACTTCACCTCCCTGACCATTGATCCTCCTCTATATGAGGATCAGTTGCTTGAATTCTGGAAGACCTGCCAAGAGGTCATTATGGATGGGGAGAAGGCACTGTCTGCCACAGTGCAAGGGAGGACAGTCTTCATCACTCCGGCCATCATTAACCAACATCTACAGCTGGATGATGAAGAAGGTGAGGTGTCCTTCCCAAAAGAAGCTGTAAATCATTCTTTTGAGCAGATGGGCTATGAGGAGATTTCTCTGTAAAGACCTTTAGGAAAGGGAAGGTCTCATCCCAATGGAAATTCCTGCTCCATGTGGTTATCCACAGCTTGTCAAACAAGCATGGTGGATGGGACCAGATTCCTGAGGATCTCTCCTTCATGTTCATGGAATGGTTCAAGGGGTCAAGTTCAGGTATTCACAATTTGTATATACTAATTTACTTGCAAACTTAGACTCCTTAGAGTATTACATGTTTCCTAGATATGTTCAACACATTCTCAACTGTGAACTGGGCTCACAGTTGAGGGAAACAGGTAATATTCTTAAATTGGGACAGATGAAGCCCGGCATCTTTAAAATAATGAAGAAGCCAACTGTAGGCTTCTCTGGGGTAGAAACAGCCCTAGTCCCAAAAATGTTAGAGCTCATTGCTCAAGGTGACAACCTAGCAACACAAGCTAGTGTTGAACCCACACCTCTTTTGTCCCTACCATTAAAAAGACCAGAAATCACCCTCACCTACCAAAGAAAATCCAAACGAACCCCTGCTCAGACTATTGAGTCTGTGCAGGCCCCCAAATACTCAACCTTACAGGAAGAAGTGGACACTAGAGCTCCCACTTCTCCTGAGGAGCAAACCACTCCCATTACTTCACCTATCAGGGCTGAGGTTCCTCAAGCTCACCCTGATGAGCTCAATAGCCCAACAACCTTAAGCCTTCACTCTGAGTCTCAACACTCAAGTGGACAACCTTCAGGGGACAGCTACCATCCCCAGCCTTTGGATCTCAACCAACCAATTCCCAACCTATCCTTTTACACTGATGAAGACTTAGGATTCAGTGAGTACCATGAGTCTCTCTTCTCCTCCCCTACTCAAAGAGAGATGAGTACCTCTGACTCTCCTCAGTCTATCCCCCATCAGTCACCTGTTACTGAGGTGGACACTTCTGAACCTGTTCAGGATGTCCATATGGAAGAGGCTCTCACTTTTGAAAGTGATTACATCATTAAGACCTCAACCATGGCAACTCAGCCCATTGGCATCTCAACTGAGGCTGCCAGTGAGCAGAGGAAAACCAGCAGCCAAGAAACTCAAGCTGGTGGTGAGAGAGAGGACTTTGGTCCAATCATCTCATCCCCCAATGAATCTTCTGATGAAGATGAGGGGAATTTGAGGCTAAAGGTGCAAAAACTGTCAAAAACATGCACCTATTTAGTCTCTAAGGTTAGTCACTTGGAATCTCAGGTGACTACCTTACAAAACAGGGTCAATGATCAGCAACTCCAGATTTCATATCTGCAGGAAAAACTAGCTGGGAGACCTTTAAGAGAGCTCAACCAGGAACACAAGAACCTGTGGAAGTGATTGACTTATCCTCCAGCTCACCTATGCAAGTGGGTGATGCTACCAAAAAGGGGGAGAAAGTTGTTACAACCACAGAACCTGGGAGTTCTTCAGAGAGAATGGACATAGAGGACTCACCATCCTCACTTGCTGTTGTGCATTCTCAGCAACTTCCTCAAGTTCACATTAATGTGGACTCTATAGACTCTCTCATCAGGAGTCTATTTGAGGAAGGCATACCAAGGGCTGTCTCATCTCCACCACTGGGAACTAACAATCAAATCATAAGGTGGAGGTATGATGATGACAGAAGAGCCCTCATACTTCAAAGAGTTCAAGGCCAACAAGAAGTTTTTCAATTCCAAAGCCTGAGCTTTTATGAAAGACTGGATTTAGTCAACCTACCACTTGTCAATCCAAGCAATTCAAGACAAGCTGATAGGCTGGCTCAAAGAATCCAAGACAGGATCATGGCAGAGTTTCTCTAAGAAGGAGACTTAGGGAATCAGGCAATGTCATCGGTCAACTGGATGTTGAGGTGGACCCTAAGATTAGTTTCATAGGGGAAACCTTGACTGAAGGCCCAGTGACAGAACCTGAGACCCCTGTCTCATCATCAACAACTGCTGCTGAGGTCCAAACTCCATCTGAGACACCTGCTGGTGAAGGTGTTTCTCAGCCTCTCTCTGGCCAGAGCATGGAAGCTACTCCAAGCAATGAAGGCCAAGCCTCAATCCTCCCTGAGTCACAAAGGTCTGTTGGTGACAAAGGGAAAAGGATAATGACTCCTGAGGAAATTGAGGAGGAAGAGAGAGAGAGGAAAAGGAGACTAAGGGGAGAAAGTTCCACTGGGTCATCTAGCTTCATGCAAGCTGCAATCAGGGCTGCCCCCAGACCAAATACTCAGGATGATGAGTTAAGGGCAGTCAGGATTACTTACTTACAGACCAGGAACTATGATATTGATGAGATCATCTCCCTCCCCTTAGAAGAACTGAATGAACTGGCTGACAGAGAAGTGTCAAGAGAGTTGAAGGAGAAAGAGGATGCAATGATACTTCTCCAACTCAAAGAGGAGAAGAGACAGAAAAGACTTTACAAGCATGCTCCTACTCTCTCACCAGTTCAAGAAAGTCCTGCACAGGAAGATGTGGCTCCACAAGAACCTCAGGTAGATAAAGAGGAAGATAGGATCAAAATGATCAACTACCTGAGTGCCACAGGCTTCTATCAGGCAGATGCACTTCTCCCTTTGTCCTATGACTTCATTGAGTTCGAGTATCTAAAGCAACTTGAACTTGAGCTAGTCAAGGAAAGAAAGACAACCAAAAGGAAACTAAGGGAAGAAGCTGCAAAGTCAAGGGCCACCATTCAAAAGAATGCAAAGAAGTCTGCTGACAGACAAAGAATGGTGAGCTTCTTGAAGCTGTATGGATTCTCCGGAAGGAGACTTGGCCCCATGTCTCTATCCACTATGGATGAGCATATTAGGGTGATCAAGCAGAAGATTAAGAGTGGAGAACTTATTGACTTGCACTCTCTTCCAAGTCAAGTCCCACCTGAAGTGGAGGTCAAGTTTGAACAACCAGAGACACCTCAAACAGCACCTCCAGCTGAGCCCCAGCAAGCTTCATCTTCTGATCCTAGGCAGGGTCAAACTCCCTCTCCTTCTGAACCTGTGAGGGAGGAACACCCAACTGAGAAAGACACTGATGATCAACATGGTGCTGCAGACCAGTCTTCTCAGTTAAAGACAACCAAGAGGAAGAAGAGGATGGCTTCTAAACCAAAGACAAAGAAGAAGAAGCCAAAGTCATCTACCTCTGCACCTCAGGCTGAATCAGATCAACCTGAGGAAGTGCATGATGAGGCAGCCCAATCAACTCCTATTCAAGTGGCTCCTCTAACTAGTGAGACACCCATCTTGTCCTGGACATACTCTACCAATCCAGAAGATGGACTGTTATAAGAGATCAAGGTGTTGAGAATGTCTACTCATGGCAAGACATAATCAACTTACCTCTGCATGATCTCTTTGAGATGAGAAGATATTATGAAAGTCTTGATGATCCTGACCATCTCATGAAGAAAGGAATGGTCCTGATTGTACTGAAGACTACCAACATTTGAAGATCTTCCAAGTGTTTTGGTAGCATCAGCCTAGGGGGAGTTTGTAAGGATTCCTGAAGTCTGATGCAACCCAAAACAGCTTAAGTGTCTCAGCAAACATGCACTAAGTACTGAAGTGAAGAATGCTTCGGAAGTTTTACACAAAGCATTAGAAAATACTCTAAGTGTAAAATCTTCCGAAGCCAAGACCAATATCTTCCGAAGCCAAACATGAAGTCTTCCGAAGCTTCAGAGACAAAGTCTTCCGAAGCCTCATCCTATGAAGACAGATTTCTTCCGAAGACTTTTAGTACACATGCTTTATCTGATGTACTGTTCCATAAAGCACCTTTTCCGCTGCATCTCTGTAAAGTCACCAACTTACATGAGTTGGTGAAAAGGGCCTTGCTTTTGGTAACTGTACATTGAGGTCTTGAGTCTGTAACTTTCCACTTTATGTACTTTATCCTTTTTGTATTGTAAAAGGATGTGAGCTATGGCATGTCATAGTCACAAGGTCAAAAGGCAGATATGCCTTTTGATCCTACAATTGATTTTGTTAGTGTCTAGTCAATTGTATCCAGCTGGCCTTCAAAGTATGGCCGGCTGTAGGTTGTAGTATAAGTATTTCAAGTTCTTGTATCTTTTCTTAATGCTTTGTAACACTTGTAAAAGAACTTGAGAAAGCAATATACTGCCTCCTTGAAACCCAACTCTCTTGTTCTGTCTCATTACTTTACTTGTGTTCTTAGCTTCACCTTGGTTACCCAGTTCACTGTTTGATTAGAGCTTAGTTATTCTCCTCATTGTGTGGTTGTGTTGTAATTGTGGTCAAGCCCTTAAACGGTCCTGCAACTTTAGAAGATAATCCTAAGATTTGTGAGAATTTTGCTTCGAAAGGAAACTACTTTGAGAATTTTCACTTTTGAGACATGTTTGGTTTCGAAAGAGATCAGTACTTTGAAGTTTTATTCTAAAAGGAATAGATCTTCCGAGACTTAATTGCTTTTGGAAGAAAATGGTCCTTCAAACACATATAAGTACTTATATGTATATTTAAGCTTCGAAAGATATATTAGAATTTCTTCCGAAGGTAAATGTCAGATAAGTAGTTATTAGATTTGAAAACATAATGTTCTTTAGGAAACAAACTAATGTCTTTTGAAATAAAATATGTTTTAAAATTTTCAAAAAATCTAAAGAATATCATTTGAAAGATTTTCTTTCAAAGTAAACTGAGCTTATGAAGGTGATAAAATAGACAACTTAAGACACACATGTTTTAGAAAATAGTATTGATTTAAGTTTAAAAAAATCTACTCAAGGTTAATCATCCCAATAGCTGATACAAGATATTTGAATATCTGTACATCAAAAGCTTTAGTGAACAGATCAGCATATTGTTCATTTGTGTTAACTTAGACTATTTTGATTAATCACTTTTTCAAAATTATTTCTAATCAAATGATACATGATGTTGAATTGTTTTGTACTTGAGTGCTGCACAGGATTCTCTGTAACAGAGATAACATTGTTGTTGCCTATGTGGATGGGAGTCTCTTTAAAGTTGAATCCATAGTCTAACATCTAATTCTGAATTAAAAGCACTTGAGCACGACAACTAGCAACAACAATGTATTCAGCTTCAGCAGTTGATACCAATTGCAGGACCGATTAAAGGATGGTCAATACAATCAGTCTCGCAATGAGAAGAGAATTAGAACACTTAACAGATCAAATAAGAAACCGGGTTTATATAAGAGATGCTAAAACACAAGTAAACAAGGAGACAGAACTAAGAACAAGAATAAATGAATATGGTTTTCAAGAATACTGTATATTGTTCTCAAGTTCTTTTACAAGTGTTAGAAAGCATAAAAAGAAATACAAGAACTTGAGATACTTTATACTACATCCTACAGCCGCTCATACTTTAAAGGTCGGCTGGAAACACTAATCTATACAACAAGATCAATGTAATGTCAAAAGGTAGATTGCCTTTTAACTAGTGACTGTGACATGTCATAGCTCACATCCTAATGTATTACAAAAAGGATAAAATGTACAAAGTAGAAAGTTACAAACCCTAAACCATAATCTACAGTTGTAAAATCATGAACCTTTTCACCAACTTATACAAGTTGGTGAGTCTTCAGAGTTGCAGCCGAAAATGGGTCAGCTTTAAGTAAAAGTTGATCAGAGAAAACATGTCTTCTCTGTCTTCGGAAGAAATCAATCTTCTCTTTATTGGCTTCGGAAGACTTTGTCTTTGAAGCTTTGGAAGACTTTATCTTTGGCTTCGGAAGATTTTACACTTAGAATATTTTCCATGAGGAGTGTAAAACTTCTAAAGTAACTTCTACTTTGTACATTAGTGCATGCATGCCGAAAGCTCTTTGGTTATTTTGGTTGGATCAACCTTTCTGATATAACCTTACATAGACCTTACCAAAAAAAAATGAAACTCATAAGAATTGAACTGATAACATAACGGTAAGATTTTAACAATTACCATTAATGTGCATCAACATCCTTTGGTTGCATGAGTAAACCCTAAGTTGTGCGAGTTGCAAACCAATGGTTGCTTTTAGGAATAAATTTTTGATGTTTTTAGCTTTTCTTTTTTTTTTCTCCTTCAGTAATGATTTTAGAGTTTTTTTTTAATTTATCATACTAATTTTTAAATTCTTTAATATTTTACTTGATCATAACATATAATAAACTAAAATTATACACGTTAAACATTGTTAGACGACAGTTTTATATGATTTTATATTTTCTTTACGGTCTTTTAGAGTTCACTTTTATCCAATGTTATCACGCCCGGATCCAGATCGACCGGTCCAACCGGGATTCGTTGAGGTGAACTAACCGAACCACCTTGATTCGTTTAGGATGAACGAAACCAGCCGGTTGGAAGCGAGTTTGTGGTTGAATTGGAAAACTGGTAACTTGCGGCCGGACCAGTTTAAACGAAGAGCCTTATATCAACGGTAGCTGCTCTGCCTATGAAAAAGATCTATACTATAAGAAGAAAATAGATGAAGATGAAGATGATGGTTGATTTGATGATGATGGTGGCCACTTATTGTAGGTCGATAATGAAGATAAGGTCAATGATGAAGATAAGGTCGATGATGGAGCTAAAAACTGAAAATGAAGCTTTATTTGTAAGAGTAATGATAATAAATATGAAAAGAGTTTATGATGGTAAATGTGGGAAAGCGCAATGTATAGGATAATTATGAATGAGGTCTGTTGTAAGTACGCCCTCCATGATATCTGAACGTTCTCCTTACGGCCGTAAGAGCTTTCACGGGCCGTATAGGTCCGCACCCCATCGTAGTAGTCATTCAAACATTTCACGGGTCGTGAGGCCTTTCACTGGTAGAATTTTCACAGCCCGTAAATGAGCTTAAGGTCCGTTACGGTTTACATATACGACTCGTTTAGTCTGATAAGGGCCGTTACTCAAGTCGAATTTTTGACACGATTTAATGTTCCTCGATTACGGTGTAATTTTGTATTTATTACATTATTTGATACGATATAGTATTCATCGATATTCGTGGTAATATTTGACTCGACGTAATATTCTTTGTGAAATACTATATAAATCGTTACTTATTAACTCATTTCATATCGAAAAATTAAATATTTGTATCATTTTAAGCAATATAGTTTATTAACGATGTCAATCTGGGATAACAATTAATTATTCAATTCCAATTCTAACTATTACCCCATCGTGTTATACTTATTACGGTCACGAGGGTGGTACTATGTTGAACAATGTGCATCTAACTATGATGATACTGTTGGAAATGTCGGCGGTGATGACGGCGGCGACGATGACGGCGGTTGCGATGACGGCGGTAATAATGGAGGTGATAGTAGCGGAGATAACCATGGTGATGATTCTGAAAGAAGAGGGTTATACGACACGAATCAGGTTATTATTTAAGTGTTACAAACTTTTGCCATTTGATAATAACTAATTACATGTGAAAAATGGTTGATTAGACAATAATATAGGTCGCGAAAATGGATATGTTATTGTCACGAAACAATCGAAAAAAGTTATAAGTGGGTTGGTAGTTAAATTATAATTTTTATGTGATCTCAGTGAAGTATATAAATCAAACTCTAACCGTTGGAACTCACTGCCGTGAGTACCCTTACAGGCCGTGAACTTTTTGAAAAAAATATAAATTAATCTATTTTTGCACTATAAATACTAACATCTTTATACACAAAAAATACATTAAAACAATATGACTTCGACAAGTTCTACATCAAGTTCACCATCAACTCTACAACATTAAAATCCTTTGATGGATGAAGAATAATAGGTCACTTTATTAAGATCTTGTTTGGAACATTCGGGTACTATTTTTAGGGAGTTTCCAATTTTATTTGGAACCGGATATCAACGCATTTTCATCAAATTCTACAACGTGAATAATATCGAACCACTTGTGAACTTACCAGCAAGTGGTTTGATTTAAGAAGAAAGATCTCGACATTTCACTCAATATACGATAATGTTTACGACAGCCGAAACATTCTATGGAATAATATGGACATTATGGCAAGAGCTCAAGAATAATATCAGGGAAGACTCAGAACATCTTTTAATCATGCCGCAGCTTGGAACTTTTTAAAAACCACCAAGATTAAAGATTGTATTTCAAGCTGGTTTACGTTATTGTTAGTAGAATGTACCAATAATCTTATTCGTAATCAAATAAAACAAATTAAATATTAAATTATTACATTGTTCATATTGAATACAGTTCATAGCCCATAAATCGCTGGAATTTAATACAAGCATCCTGTAAATTATCAAACTGTCACTCTAAAAATCTGTTTTGAACCAGACAACGTAATAACATATAAATAACAACTCATGAATCTCGATCAATATGACCCCCTGTTAGGAGGCCACACAGTTTCACCGGACACTACCAATTCTTTAATGTTTTCTTATCCAGAGTGCTGCCAATAATATATACATGCAAGAAAATAAAGGAAATACGATTCAAATTGCACAATAATCGCCCTAATATTACGATGAATGCACCAGGAATCATCACACGTATTTGGACGGCATTCATATGGAAATAATATATGAACTTGTAGTGACTCCGTAGAAATCTTAAATAGATAACAATTTTCATCGTAATCAGTGATCGGTATGTACACCTATAAAAAAATTAAATCACAATTATATTTTGTTTTTTATATTAAAATTGGATCATAATTATAACACGAAAACAGTATTATCATATTAACTTCCCATAACGCATGAAATAGATCGGTAGTTCCTTTCTGCATATTCATTACCATCAACGAATCTCATGTATATTAAGTTGAACCACCCAAATGGAAAAATCGCCCAATGATCAGTACCCGACAACTATTCTTTTCTACGTATTTTTCAAATCGCCAGATCATTAGTCTATTTGCCATGCCAGAATATGTTGTAAAATAACAATAAAAGATATATTACTACAATTAAATTTTTTTTGTAACTCGTTTAAAATCTTACATCTGAACATAAATCTACGTTACCAAGTAGGCCACGCCAAAATTATAAGTAGAGATTCACAACACCCATGTAATACACACAACATAATTGGACATATCCGTTACGTAAAAACTGTATAATATTTCAAAACCAGTCCTTACCATTCTGCCAATTATGGTTATCAGTTGGTTTCGGAATACTTTCAACAATTACACGTGGGTTAGAAGAAAATTTATTCACACGACTTCTATTATTTCCGCGATATGGTATTTTAATTATCCCGTTTCAAACTAACACGCTAAAACAACTAACATATGTTCCTTTATATATAGTTATATATAGAATCTTATATTAAATCAAATAATTGATACATGTTTTTCGAGGATAATACGCCACGTCAAATAATTATAAAAAATTAATAAACACTAAAAACAAGATATAATTATGTTATATCATTATATTCTGAATACATTCACGGCCAGTAGACTTTTTACAAGCCGTATGTAAACAACTTAACGGGACGTGAGACACTTCACTAGGGGTCTCTTACGGGCCGTTTGTCTTTAACAGTTTGTTTCTAACATAATCTGACATTTAAACTTTTGCAGGGCCCTTACGGGCCGTAAGGCTCTTCACGGGTCGTTAGATAAAGTCAAAGTGCATTCGAATATCATAGGACAGTGCGTCCGGAAATAAGCAATGTCAACCTTGGAAGTATAAAAAAGAAAATGATCTAATCAATATTGCAACTTATTTAATTTTTATTTTAATTATTATAAAATAATATTTATTAGTTCCTATAAGTTCTCACGAGAACATCAACATTCTTTAATTCTTATTTTCATGTTATAAAATATTAAATTAGTTATAATGTTTAAGTATATTGGATTTTTTATTTTTCATGTTTCGAACTTGTTATAAGTTTTATATATAAAATATTTATTATTTCATCCAGTTTCTTAAATCAGGTCCGACCGATGCAACTAGTGAACCGATAAGACGACTGATTCGATGTTCGATGTTGATCCAGCCTTGAGAACATTGCTTTTATTTTTCTTAACTTTTTGTTTTTTAATAACATAACTGTTCATGATTTTCGAATGTATCGAGACAACTTTTTTTAATATCTAAATTTCAAATTCAAACCAACGTAACACGTAATATATACCACTAGGGATGATAATATATGTAACGGAGAAAACTAATTTAAATAGCCTGGGCCCCGGGAGTACAAATGGTTCGCATAGCTCCTTGATGTGTTGTTCTTGTGTGCGACTTTGTTGTTGTTCGAAAGAAAAAAAACAATTTAAATAGATGTTATGTAGAATTAATTAATTACAAAAGATTTTAGTGTGGTAAGATACATTTTCAGGTTTGGTTCTAATTATCATTTATAATATTTTTATAGTAAATACATATAGTTATATAAATTTTTATCCAAGTTGGATGGGACATAGTAGACATTTTGAAGCATCAAACATGATTACATGTATACAAGTAAACCTCCAAACATAATTACATATAATTAGAAAAGGTTCCAAACCTATAGGACGTCAAGTACTTAACGGACGTCAAACACATCTTTTTCTTATATTATTGCATCAGTATGGTCTCAAAACTCTAGCTAATCATTACATTTGATTTAAGTAAGATATTGTAAATAATTTTAATCTATGTAATATTTTTTTGACATCTTAAATAAACAAGCTGCGGTGTGCCTTGGAGGATTCTCAAGCCAAGTTGCTGGTGGAGGATGGCCGTGATAAATGTCTTTTTTATCATTAATGGCTAATGTATGAAGTGTTTAATCATAATTATAATTTTCAAAGCTTAAAAATAGGTTTATTTTAATTATAGAATATTTTAGCAGTCTGCAGATGTTAAAAAAACAAACGGTCTTCTTTTTGCAGACTACAGACGTCTAGTACACCTCTTCTCCTGCAGATGTCTGCAGATGTAATCCGCAGACTGCAGATATTTTGCTGCAGAGTTAAAAGACAAAAGAGTTTCAAAATATATATATATAAAAACAAAATTATTAAATTTAATAAACTTTTTAAAACAATTTAACCCTGACCACATGAGCGCTCCTTTGTCACGAGTCACGAGTATGGTGGTGGATTAGAGCATTGGAGCCCCAAATATTAATATTAATATTAATATTAATATTATTAATGATCCGACCCGTTTGGATTGTCCAGAAAGCATACATTGTACAACAGCTGTGTTACTGCCACCTTTCCCTTTTTAGACTCCTTTTTGTCTTATTATTATTATTCCCATAAAGCTGTACCTCATCTGTAACTTATTGTCTTTTTTATCATCAGTGGCGGAGCTTGAACGTCTCCATAAGAGGGGCCGGGGCGAAATTAAATTTTTTTAAGGGGGGCGGACTCGATATTTATATAAAAATTTACATTATCGTGTCCAAAATTTACACTAACGAACTAAAAATTAATACTACCGACGAAAAAAAGAGGGAGGGAGGGGGCGGCGGCCCCCCTCACTATCCTCCGCCACTGTTTACCATACACCTTCATTTTCTTATTTCACATTTACCATTTTCAAATTTCGTTTATAACATTTTTTATTGAAACCGTAAGTATTTATGAGAAAATACTAACAAAACTTAACTGAGATTACCAATAATACAATATCATTCTTGATCGAGTAATTGTTATAACTAAAAATACATCAAATTTATTTTTATTATTATTTAGTGAAGGAATTTATGATCTACTCTCCTACTTGTAGAATTTTAACCTTTATGGAACATGAATCTAACTATTTGAGAACGTTAAAACATTTTAGAGGTGTTAATTTTCTATATTTCGTTTTATTTGTGAGACAAAACTGAGATGTAAATATTTTTTATCAAAAAAACAAAAGATAAATCGTAGACGAGTTGATTAGCGTTACCACACATTAACCAGAAGCTACTCTTTCATCCGTGATTCAAAATATCTTATGTGTTACTTTATACAGTCCAAAAGCTGACTCCTCATAAAACGGTCGTCACTTTTGTTTAGAAAAAAATTAGGTTTTCTTGTATAAGCCGATACACAGTCATCTTTAATCCCTTACAACCCGTGGCTTTCAAAGAACATAAGGATTCCCACCCCATTATTGGTCTTTCATTTCGCCACTATGAAGGGGACTATGTTCACACGCTCCGCCGCACACCAGCTCATCCTCCCTTGTGTGACTCGACCACTGCATATCGTTTAAAAAGAACACACATAAAAATGTTATTTAGTTTAATCTGTGATCAAAACATGAACAGAAAATAGAAAATCATGTTACGCAAGCCTTTAATAATTGTATCAGTTTTGTACAGATTATAAAATACAGTTTATCATATTTATCTAATAAACAGCACATAAATCAACGCTTAAAATTTATTCGAAACTATACACTCAGTATAACAACTAAAAAATATGTATTATCATTATATATATTCACTTAAATATTAAATATTAAAACTAAAAGTAGTATGAAAACTGAAACTTTGAATATTGCCCACATAAAAACCAAAAAACCGTGTGGGAGCAGTTACAGCTGTAGGTTCCTCTTGCCTGCTAAGCAAAAAATACTTTATTTTCAAACCCATTTTTATTTTTTATTATTCATTTAAACAAATCCAATAATTTGTCTGTATAAATAACCCATTTCTCACTCTCATTCTCACAACAACTTCAAACTCACTAACCTTCACAAAAATGACATTCATTCACTCTCTATTTAACCTTTTCTTTGTGTTCTCCTTCATCTTTCAGCTCTCACTCGGAGCGAGGCGACTCACTGAGTTAGTCCAAGACTCATCAACCCTTTTACAGTACCACAACGGCCCCCTCCTCACCGGAGATATCTCCGTCAACTTCATCTGGTACGGCACCTTCAAACCCTCCCAAAAAGCCATCGTCTCCGACTTCATTACGTCACTTTCCGGCCACTCTCCGCCCGAACCCTCCGTCGCCACCTGGTGGAAGACCACCGACAAATACCACACCAAATCCACCCACTCACTCTCGCTCCGACTCGGTAAACAAATATCCGACCCGAATTACTCCCTCGGAAAATCGCTAACGGAAGAGCACCTTGTTCAGTTAGCGTCTAAAGGAGAATCACGTAACGCCGTTAACGTTGTGCTAACGGCGTCCGACGTGGCAGTTGATGGTTTTTGCTCTAGCAGATGTGGGACCCACGGGTCAGCATCTTCTTCTTCCAAAAATGCCCTTGTGAAAGGGAAGAATTACAAGTTTGCCTACATCTGGGTTGGCAACTCGGAGACTCAGTGCCCCGGTCAATGCGCGTGGCCGTTCCACCAGCCAATTTACGGGCCCCAGGCTGCACCACTCGTCGCACCCAACAACGATGTGGGTGTCGACGGGATGGTGATCAACCTGGGTGGGTTATTGGCTGGAACGGCCACGAACCCGTTTGGGAACGGGTATTACCAGGGGGACGCGGGTGCACCTTTGGAAGCTGCATCCGCGTGCCCCGGGGTGTATGCTAAAGGAGCGTACCCCGGGTACGCTGGGGACTTGTTGGTGGACCCGACTACAGGTGCAAGTTATAATGCACATGGTACAAACGGGAGAAAGTACCTCCTTCCGGCTTTATATGATCCATCTACTTCCTCTTGTTCCACATTGGTGTAAACGGATAGTAGTAGAATAGGTAGAAAAGAAAAGGGGACCTTAGATCTTTGTAATAACAGATTCATTTATTGTTTGTATTAAGTATTTTAAAAGTATTATTAATATAATATATAAAGATTTAAATTCTATATCTTTTGTTTCTTTACAATGTTATTTTCAATTGATTTATAAGTGTACTTGTTGGTATAATTTTATTGAATTTCGATAAATGTAGCAACTAGAAACCATAAAAAACGACAAGAGCCTATATTTAATTGCTGCATTTGGCAAGTTAGCTTTAACTTGTGCATGTTTGTTCGAGCTTTGTGAAGTGTATGCTTGTTCAAATTAAGTTGTTTTCTTGTTTCGTTGTATAGCAGAGGTCAAGAGGCAATGCCTTTTCATGGTTCATTTGGTCTGTTTTATGAGTTTGAACGCAAATCGTACATACATACTCGTTCTTTACTTTTCTAAACCATATGAAAGTGATTTTGAAAAACTTACTAAGATACTTGAACAAATACAAGTATTAATAGTATCTTACAATCTTGCATATGTGTAAAACATGTAAAATTGTTGCTTAGCTCAAGAGCAATAAGTCGTTATGCAGCAGAAACTTGTGTTGCATTTGTTAAATGGCAAATGTAATAAGTTTATTTCCTAAGAACAAACACTAGCAAGATGCTAGCCAAACATCACAAAGAAAGAAAAGCCAAACTAAACGACACTCAAATCATTCTAATTATTTTTTTTTGTTACACACTCTATGGGATTCGCAGAACAACTTCCAAAAGTCTTTGTCAAAACATCTTAGAATTACTTAATAAATTTGAACTAAAACCATACAGGCGTGACGACTTCTTGGTCCCAAAACACCACACGAAATTCTTAATCTCTTCAAGTGTAAAGTTTGCAATGAGAAAGTTGGACTTGGATGAATAGCTTTGGTAACCTTCATTAATGAGCTCTGGTTTTAATGCCATCGGTTCACAAATTTTCTTTTCGAAGAAACAACGAGCCTCCTCATGGAGTATAATTCGATTCATATTCAAGGAGCCATTGATCACCCAACCATTTATCCACCCCTTGGATTGGTTATGTTATTCTTTGTAAAAGCCATGGAAAAAGCTTGTGTTCTTATAACCATCAACCTCCTATATTAAGTTTGCTTTTTGTTGAAGATCCTTTGTTTTTGTTATATTCAATCCATTCCTCAAACAATGTCAAAGTTTTAGCCAACAACTCTAGATTATCTATATTATATTTGGAGTTAACTAGGATTTGAACCCTACACCTTGTTGCGGGGTTCTTTTGTAACATAATGATTGTCTTTTTCGTTCAAAATTCTGATTTGTCTCCTTCTCTCCCATCAAGGTCGGTGAACACCAGTCAACCTAACCATTCCAGTACAACCGATAATGGCTAATGCATTCGACCAACACATCGTCTTTATTCGTGTTTCATTCTTCCAATCCCTAACATCGTTCAACTGGTCATTTTGAAGAAGATGACAGTGGTAGCTCACAAGAATGCTACCTATCAAAAGTAAAAGTAACAAATTTAACAGATATTAGTCAAAACATAATTTATAGGAAAAAGGAGGCACCATTTGAGCAAAGTAAAATTTAAAGGTTGTATTAAAGAAAGTTAATCATATCAAATTGTATGTCTAGATATCATAAGGGTTATTAATTATTTCAAACAAAGAAAATAAATATTTTAAAAAAATAAAAGTTAAACATAAACTTATCACTTTGAGATTTAAATTCAATATTAAGCTTAAAAGATTAGATTTAATGTTCATACTGTAATTTTAATTAACATATTCAAATTAGCAAAATTATAATTTATCCATCTTTTGGTGTTTTTTTATGTTTTGTCTTTCTACAACCAAAACCCCTTCATCTTCTCCTACTCCACCACTAGCACTTCCATCATCCGCCACATGCTAGTCCACCGTTAAGATCCATCGCTAAAACACCCATTCACTCACAAACGTTGATCTGATTCGATCTTCCAGATCTGGTGCCTGGAAGTGCAATGGAAGTCAGCGGCCATGAGCCTTAAGGCCGCTGATGGTGGCAAAACTGTCGAAGGTCGAAGGTGAACCCCTTCATCTTCTCCTACTCCACCACCAGCACTTCCATCCTCCGCCACATGCTAGTCCACCGTTCAAATCCATCGCTAAAACACCCATTCACTCACAAACGTTGATCTGATTCGATCTTCCAGATCTGGTGCCTGGAAGTGCAATGGAAGTCAGCGGCCATGAGCCCTAAGGCCGCTGATGGTGGCAAAACTGTCGAAGGTCGAAGGTGAACCCCTTCATCTTCTCCTACTCCACCACCAGCACTTCCATCCTCCGCCACATGCTAGTCCACCGTTCAAATCCATCGCTAAAACACCCATTCACTCACAAACGTTGATCTGATTCGATCTTCCAGATCTGGTGTCTTGAAGTGCAATGGAAGTCAGCGGCCATGAGCCCTAACGCTGCTGATGGTGGCAAAACTGTCGAAGGTCGAAGGTGAACCCCTTCATCTTCTCCTACTCCACCACCAACACTTCCATCCTCCGCCACATGCTAGTCCACCGTTCAGATCCATCGCTAAAACACCCATTCACTCACAAACGTTGATCTGATTCGATCTTCCAGATCTGGTGTCTGGAAGTGCAATGGAAGTCAGCGGCCATGAGCCCTAACGCCGCTGATGGTGGCAAAACTGTCGAAGGTCGAAGGTGAACCCCTTCATCTTCTCCTACTCCACCACCAACACTTCCATCCTCCGCCACATGCTAGTCCACCGTTCAAATCCATCGCTAAAACACCCATTCACTCACAAACGTTGATCTGATTCGATCTTCCAGATTTGGTGCCTGGAAGTGCAATGGAAGTCAGCGGCATGAGCCTTAAGGCCGCTGATGGTGGCAAAATTGTCGAAGGTGAAGCAAGATGGGTTAACTCGTTCTGATGTGTTAATGTAACTCGTCGGTCGTAACAACGGTATTGGCTCTCAAGGTCACAAGTGTTGGCGATGGCGCGAAATAGGACAACGGTTGTGCTTAGAAACATAGCGATTGTCGGCGGGCTTGAAACCTATGTCCACTGTTGGTCGCCAATTACCGACAATGATGGTTCTGTAGTACTGAGGAGGTGAAGGATGGCATATGGTAGCGTCGTTGTGCATAGCCTTCTAGTTATTAACAAAAAACAGGTGACGTGGCC
Organism: Flaveria ramosissima; assembly: GCA_025215565.1. Lineage (NCBI taxonomy): Eukaryota > Viridiplantae > Streptophyta > Magnoliopsida > Asterales > Asteraceae > Flaveria > Flaveria ramosissima. The sequence continues at coordinate 12,061,484 of CM046045.1, forward strand.
CACTAAGCGAAACTCCATTAACAGCTTGTACCAACAGTTTTAATACTTGTACGATGGCATTGTAGTCACCAACATAGTTCTTTAATATTATATATAATTACATATAGCGTTCATGTGGTAAGGTCAGATTTCACTTTTAGTACCTAAGTATGAGAAATTACAATGAAGGTCCAAAAAGTATGCACAATCATAATAAAAAAAGTCCTTGTATGGATGAGGGTTAACTTTTCCTATTATGCATAAAAAAATTGACTAACATGAGACCCACCTTCTTCCGCCGCCACCATGATAGAAGCTTTTGTTGTCCTCTACAAACCAGAATAAAAAGCCTTGCCATAGTCTCATGCTAGCTTAGCTTGTTGTTAACCCAACCCCTCCACGAACTTAACATCCACCATCTCTTACTCTACCACAATCACCACCACAACTACTTCCACCAACTCATCACCTGATTGCACTACTAAAATCCAAAACAAACTTCGACTAAACCCACCGATTTAACTGGACCCGACTAACTTGTCCGACCCAATTTCAATCTTACTCAATTAAACCCGACATGAAGTAAACCGTTATCCAAATACCTGAAAACCAATTTTTATTAGGTTCGGGATTCAGTTAGAGTTTCAAACCTCAAAAACTCCAATAACCCTAACTGATTAAACCGAAACCAAAATAACTCGATCAACACCTATTATAATAGTTGTAAGGCTTAATGAAAGGTTGATGCACCCAAATTAGACCAAGTCTTTTCTGCATGCATACACTCAGTGCTAAGTAGAAGTTGTTTTAAAAGTTTTACACCCTGCATCAGAAATATTCTAAATGTAAAATCTTCCGAAGCTAAGACCAATATCTTCCGAAGCCAAAAGTAAAGTCTTCTAAAGCTTCAAAGACAAAGTATTCCGAAGCCAATATGAAAGGCTGATGCACCCAAAACAGACCAAGTCTTTCCTGCATGCATGCACTCAGTGCAAAGTAGAAGTTGCTTCGGAAGTTTTACACACTGCATTATAAATATTATAAGTGTAAAATCTTCTGAAGCCAAGACCAATATCTTCCAAAGCCAAAAGTGAAGTCTTCCGAAGCTTCAAAGACAAAGTCTTCCTAAGCCAATAAAGTGAAGATAGATTTCTTCCAAAGACTTTGAAGAACATGCTTTATCTGACGTACTTTTCATAAAGCTGACCAACTTTCCGCTGTAACTCTGAAGACTCACCAACTTATACAAGTTGGTGAATGGTCCATGCTTTTTGTAACTATATATTGAGGTCTTGAATGTGTAACTTTCTACTTTTTGTACTTTTATCTCTTTTGTAACATATTAGGATGTAAGCTATGGCATGTTATAGTCACTAGTCAAAGGGCAGATCTGCCTTTTGACTCTACATTGATTTTGTTGTCTAGATCAATGTTTCCAGCTGGCCTTCAAAGTATGACCGGCTGTAAGATGTAGTATAAAGTGTCTTAAGTTCTTATAACTTATTTCTTATGCTTTGTAACACTTGTAATAGAACTTGAGAAGCAATATACTGAAATCTTGAAAACCAAAACGGTTTTGTTGTTCATAAGTTTCTGTCTCTTACTTACTTGTGTTCATAGTATCATAACCAAAGTTCCGGTTTCCTATTTGATATGTTAAAAGTTCTAAATACTCTCCTAATTGTGAGACTAAGTGTATTGACTATCCCTTCAATGGTCCTGCAATTTGTATCAGAGAATTCCAGGCTCTTGATTGTAAGATCTCACCCTAAAAGAATTGCCATATCACCTGCAAAGATGAAGATGGAGAAGGAAAGTGATCAATTTCAGCTTTGTTCTAAAAGGAAGACTCTTAGAAGGAAGAAAATGGACTGCGTCATGTGTGGTAGTACTTCTTGTCACACCCCCGCTAAAAGCGGAAACACGGGGATGTAACGAGACCGGGGTCGTCATAACACATGGTAAGCAATAGAGATGCAATATAAATAAATGATGACAAACGTGTCATGACGACACCCGACAACAAGGGGACTTGTGTCGTGTTTAGTCGATGTTCACGACAACATAGCCATAAGCATAAACATGATAATGATTTACATAAACACATAAAGATGAAATTGTAATATGAATTCCCACAACCCGGGAACAAGTTTCAAAAGATTGTAATTGTTTACATAGATCAACATTGTTCAAAATAATGTTTGTCAAAACATGTTAAGTCCCAAAAATGCATCCTAGGGTCTCCACTAAGGCAGCACACCTAGATTCCTGAACTTGCATGATCACCTGAAAAGATATGCTCAAAACGGTCAACATAATTGTTGGTGAGCTCGCAGGTTTAAGTAATAAAAATGTAAGTGATGCTGTATAAAGTAAGCGTAATGGAATACCGTGAATACAGTTATATACACAAGTAAAATCACATGACATGAGCTTTGCAACCAAACCTAGCGACGTACACAAAGAAATTGTCGGCATATATTCACCCAAGGGCCCGTTCCTGGGGCCACTGACGGTACCAACTAGTATACCATCAAACAAGGGTGGGGGTGTCAACCCAGTACTACTACCAATACCTAACCGTCAGTTCCCACACTGGAATTAAATAGTTGCAAAGATAGAACCACACAGCAGACCCAAGCATGTATCAGATAAGCACTTGTAACACAGTAACACGTTGATTCCTTGTATGTAAAATGTAAGTAAGTTGTACAGCATTGAAAATGGTTAAGCATACTTTTCCCCCAAGTTGTAAATAATTGAAATGTTGTATAAGCGTAAAAGGGGCCACGAAACTCACTTGTTAAGTGGTAAGTATGTATGATCGATGTATCCAAATGTTGAATGCAAATGAACAGTCAAACACCTATTGACAGTTATTGTTAAACATTAATGATATGAAATAAGCGCATAATAATGATCGGTCGGTTCAGGTTGTATCGGCTGGGTCGCGTGTAACTCACACAAACAGACACACGTACTAGACCTTATGTAGATCCATGTACTAGACATTGTCGCCATCGATGATGATGTTTGAGCAAAAGTTTCATTGTTATTGAGAAAGTATTAGATAAGTGTCAATAGTTATAAGTCAAATGATAGTTGTAAAACGTTAGTTTAATTTGTTTAGAATAGTATTTGTGCCCTTTTTAGCGTTGACTTTAATATTTGTGGCCGAACAATGGCTACTATGTTAATGTTACCTCAACATCACACGTCATACTCACACCACGCACAAGAAGGAATCACACACAACAATTACAGTCGCACGACAAGACCAGACGCACGACTCAACCTCCATACGCACGAATCAACCCTCAATCATGCGAATCAGCTTCATTCGTACGATTGAGCCTTCATTCGTATGACTGGCATTCAGTCGTACCACACAACACCCAATCGCACGACTCAACCTCCATACGCACGAATCAACCTTCAATCGTGCGAATTAGCTACTTTCGTACGATTGAACCTTCATTCGTGCGATTGGACTCCAGTCGTGCGAATCACGCACAATCGCATACACTCAGTCGGTCACCTGACTCAATCGCACACAATCATTCATACACATGACTCAATCACATACACTCATTCGCACGCATGACTCATTCGCACACATACACACAGTCGCACGACATGCCCAGTCGCACAAGTCAGTCGCACGATTGACTCAGACGCATGGTTCAGTGGCACGACTCAATCGCATGACAGACCCAGTCGCCTGGACAGCAGAATCGCGACTGTGGTCGGGCTGAGCAGCCCCCGGGCTGCTCTAAACGCGAGTTTTACACCACTAGGACTTCCAGAAACACTCTACAAACATACACAAACATGAAACACAAGCATAAAGACCTCACACGCACCCATACGACCTTATGTGTTCGGGTTGAACCCGAACACCCGAAACCCTAGATTTGGACAGCCGTGAAAAGGCAAGAAAAGAGACAACCAAGGTCGTCTACCTGCTAGAAATGAGTAGACTAGGCTGTAGATGAAGTCTAGACGACGAAGACGAGCCTAAGCGGGTCGGTTTTGGTGCTAGAATGAAGAAATGATGTGTAGAGAGGATGAAGAGATGAAGAAAATGAAGTTTGTGAGATGGTTCTAGGGCTGGAAAATAGGGCCTTTTTATACCCATTTCAAGTTTGCAAAATGACAAGTTTAGTCCCTGCACTTAACCCCCGAGTTTCCCAAATTTGGTTCGGTTGAAAAACGACTTTATTAGGTTAATCATATTAGTTATAAAATGCATTTAATGATATTATGACTTAAGAAATGGTTTTATTTGGTGACGTTTAATATATATAAAAATGATATATTTGGCGGTTTCGAAGATGAGAGTTTTAAAAGTTTTTAAGGTTAACATATGATATAACGAATACACACGCACAACGATGATAAAGCACACATGATATCCACATAAAGAGTTAATGAAGAAGAGGAATGATCGATCAAGGAATAGTTAACGGAGAATCACGTTAATTGACGGACCTTAAGGTGACGGATGTCACAGTATCCCCTAGTTGAGAGAATTTCGTCCCGAAATTCAGCTGGCCCAACAAACAGGAGATCTGCAATTCCTTCCATACAACGCTTCGAACGGAGCACACCCAATGCTTGTATGGTAGTTGTTGTTGTAAGAGAACTCAATCAACGGTAGATGAGCATCCCAACTACCTCCAAAATCGATTACACACGCTCTCAACATGTCTTCTAGTGTCTGTATAGTTCGTTCACTTTGGCCATCTGTCTGAGGGTGATAGGCGGTACTCATGTCTAATCGAGTGCCCATCGCTTTCTGTAGTGTCTGCTAAAATCGTGAAGTAAATCGGCTATCACGGTCGGATATGATTGACACCGGCACCCCGTGCCGTGTCACGACCCCTTTGATGTACAATCTCGCCAACTTATCCATCTTGTAGTCTTCTCGGATAGGCAAGAAATGTGCTGATTTCGTCATTCGATCTACTATGACCCAAATCGAGTCATGACAGCTGCTTGTTCTAGGGAGTTTGGTAATGAAATCCATAGCTATGTTCTCCCATTTCCACTCGGGAATTTTAGGTTGCTGTAATAATCCCGATGGTTTCTGATGTTCAGCTTTAACTTTGGAACACGTCAAACATCTGCTGACGTATAAAGCAATGTCTTTCTTCATGCCTGGCCACCAGTACAGATCCTTGAGATCGTGATACATCTTGTCTGCACCAGGATGAATAGAATATCGCGTTTTGTGGGCTTCATCCATGACTAAGGTTCGTACACCTCCCCATCTGGGTACCCATGTGCGATCCATGAAGTACTGTATACCGTCATCCTTGCGAACCATCTGTTTATCTAACCCTCGGAATTCTTCTCCCGCAAGGTTTTCTTCTTTCAATGCCTCCCTTTGTGCAATTTGGATCTGAGCTTTCAAGTTCGTTTGAATAGTCAATCCCAACGCTCGAGCACGTAGTGGTTTCACACGTTCTTTAAGGCTTAAAGCATCGGCCACCACGTTAGCTTTCCCCGGATGATACCGGATTTCACAATCGTAGTCACTAAGAAGCTCTACCCAACGTCGTTGGCGCATATTAAGTTCCTTTTGATCCAGAATATGTTGGAGGCTCTTATGATCAGTGAAGATGATGCATTTCGTTCCATACAGGTAATGCCTCCAAATCTTGAGTGCAAATACTACAGCGCCCAACTCAAGATCATGATTGGTGTAGTTCTTTTCGTGCACTTTAAGTTGTCGCGAAGCGTAGGCAATCACCTTATCCTTCTGCATTAGTACACATCCCAATCCTTGATGTGACGCATCTCAGTATACCACAAAATCATAGTTCCGTCTGGGAGGGACAGTATAGGCGCGTTACATAACTTTTCTTTCAACGTTTGGAACGCCTGTTCTTGTGCATATCCCCAATCAAACTTCTTGTCTTTCTGAGTAAGCAGGGTTAATGGTTGCGTGATCTTTGAAAAATTCGCGATGAAGCGACGATAGTAACCGGCCAATCTAAAAATTACCGTATCTCTGATGTTGTCTGGGGCGTATCCCATTTTTTCACTGCTTCGATCTTGCCGGGATCTACATGAATCCCGTCCTGGTTAACCACATGACCCAAAAACTTCACTTCCCGCAACCAAAATTCACACTTCGAGAACTTGGCGAAAAGTTTCTCTTCCCGTAGCAGCTCCAGAATTGCCCGAAGGTGTTCTTCGTGATCCTCTTTTGATCGGGAGTAGATAAGTATATCGTCAATGAACACGATCACGAACTTATCCAAGTAAGGTTTGCACACCCGATTCATTAGATCCATAAACACAACTGGTGCGTTAGTCAGCCCGAACGGCATGACCAAGAACTCATAGTGCCCATAACGAGTCCTAAACGCTGTCTTCGGTATGTCGTCCTCGAAAACTCTTAGCTGATGATAACCAGAACGAAGATCGATTTTTGAGAAATACGAGGCTCCTTGTAGCTGATCAAACAGGTCGTCGATCCTGGGGAGAGGATATCGATTCTTCACGGTTAACTTGTTCAGTTCACGGTAATCGATGCACATGCGGAACGATCCATCCTTCTTTTTGACGAATAGTACCGGTGCTCCCCACGTTGAATGACTCGGTCGAATAAAACCCTTCTCTAGTAGTTCCTGTAACTGACTAGACAACTCTTGCATTTCGGATGGCGCTAGTCGATATGGCGTCTTTGCTACCGGTGTAGCTCCAGGAACCAACTCTATCCGGAATTCCACCTGTCGTGGAGGAGGCGAACCAGACAAGTCATCTGGAAATACATCTGGGTAATCCCGTACCACTGGAATATCTACTATTTTCCTCACTTCGTCCTTCTTTTCAACCACGTGAGCCAGAAAAGCGTAGCACTGCTTTCGTAAACTTTGGCGTGCTTTCATGCAGGAAATAAGCTTTAAGTTCCTTCCCGGTCATTCTCCCTGAATCTTGAGTACTTCCCCGTTTGGCATAGGGATTCCTACTAATTTGTCCCGACAGACAATCTCTGCTTCGTTTTGTGACAACCAATCCATACCCACAATCACATCAAAACTTCCTAGCTCGAAGGGTATCAAGTCTATATCGAAGGCATGATCCTCCAATGTTAACGAGCACTTCCTAATGATCTCACCGGCCTGAACAACTCTACCATTGGCCATCTCTACAGAGTAGCTAGTTTCTAGCCTACTAGGACTCAAATTAAGCAATTGCACAAACTCAGAAGATATAAAGCTATTGTCTGCTCCAGTATCAAATAATATAGATGCGAAGTGATGATTGAGTAAGTGCGTACCCGTGACAACATTCGGGTCCTGACGAGCATCATTGGCTCCAATGACGAATGCACGTCCCCGAGCTGCATTCCCCTAATTGGTCGGGCCTTGATTCCCAGCTATAGCCATCACATGCTACTGGTTGTTTCCCTGTTGACCCGGTGCCCGATTCAGCCTGGGGCACATATTACTGTAATGATCAGGGCTTCCACACTCATAACAAGCCCTTGCATTCCCGGCGGGGTTAACCACGTTGACGGGTGCTACAAGATTCGGCGCAGTTCTACAGTCTCTTGCCAAATGCCCCGGGCGTCTACAGTTCGCGCACACCCGGCACTGCACTCCTGGGGGATGATGATAATTGCACCTGTCACATTTGGGGTGCGGCCCCACATACTCTCTCTTGGCCTGAGACACGGCCACAAAATTCCTGGTCGTCTTGACCCTCTTATCAAACTTCCCAGCACTCGACCGGCTCGATTCCCTAACATCCTTTCGTTTCTTTGCTCCTCTGCCCAAAACCCCTGTTCTCACCATCTCATCAGTCAAAGCGCCAGCTTTCAGAATTGCGCTCTGAATAGTAGGAGGAGCAGCTGCTGTAACCATTGCTCTAATTTGAGGTGCAAGTCCCCAAATGTACCTCTCAATCCTCTTTGATTCCGGCGTGACCAGATGCGGAACCAACCTTGCCAGCTCATGAAAACGGTCAGTATACGCTGCATGCCCTGCCCCCACCATAGCATGATTCCAGAACTCATGCTCTAATTTCTGCATTTCGTTGAGGGGGCAGTATTCCTCGGTGATCAAGGCCTTGAACTCATCCCATGACATCTGCATCGCAGATTCTCTTCCTCGAGCTTGAACCTGGGTGTTCCACCAGGTTAGAGCCTTGCCCTGCAGTGAGCAAGCGGCATACTTAATTCTTTGGCTGTCGAGGCACTCACTGATGTCAATCACTGCCTCCATCTTTTCCAGCCACCTGGTTAGGGCTATCGCCCCACCTTTCCCATCGAATTCCCTTGGTTTGCAAGCCACAAACTCCTTGTACGAACATCCCCGACGTGCATTAACAACCCCAGTCTCAATACCGGCTGTACCACCATTCCCGGTCTCCTGGTTGCTTTTGTTTCCGGTCGGGTTTCCGTTTCCCACCTCAGTTTCGATCCCACCATGGGCTCTTTCTCCATTGTCTCCATCATCGTTGCCACCATCCCCGTGAGGGTGGTGTTGCTGGAGTGCGTCGCTCACTTGGGCCACGAATTGTCCATAACACTTATCATAGAAATAGTAAACATGTAAGCTTAAATCATTTCAAAGTGTATTATCCATAACACTTATCAAGTCCAGTATTCCCAAGTTAATATCACACTTATTGTCATCACACGTCGCATGCAAGTCGTGTAGTTCTCACACCATGAATTGGCAATGTCTCAACAATAATCCATCATAACAGTTGTAAATCCATGTATATAATCACGTTTAGTCTAGCGGAGGTTGTCTATTTCTTCCTCTTTCGAGGTTTCAGACAAAGCCTCCTCAGGGTTAATCTCAATGTCCAAGGTCAAGCGCAATAGCATGATCTGTGAAGATCTCTTCGGGTTTAATACCCGGATTTGATAAACCAACTCGGCGCGCAGAGGGAACGGAAGATACAATAGAAGCATCCCATAAAAGAGTGAGCACAAGGGCTCTCTCATAGGGTGGAAAGATCACATAACAAATAGGTGAACAAATCAAGCAGCGAGGAACACATACACGAGATATAATATGCATACAGATTCCTAGCATGCAAATCTACATGAAGGTTCCTAGGTTATAGTCTAGGTCAAGCGTATTGCCTAATTCTCTATAACCGATGGCTCTGATACCAATCTGTCACACCCCCGCTAAAAGCGGAAACACGGGGATGTAACGAGACCGGGATCGTCATAACACATGGTAAGCAATAGAGATGCAATATAAATAAATGATGACAAGCGTGTCATGACGACACCCGACAACAAGGGGACTTGTGTCGTGTTTAGTCGATGTTCACGACAACATAGCCATAAGCATAAACATGATAATGATTCACATAAACACATAAAGATGAAATTGTAATATGAATTCCCACAACCCGGGAACAAGTTTCAAAAGATTGTAATTGTTTACATAGATCAACATTGTTCAAAATAATGTTTGTCAAAACATGTTAAGTCCTAAAAATGCATCCTAGGGTCTCCACTAAGGCAGCACACCTAGATTCCTGAACTTGCATGATCACCTGAAAAGATATGCTCAAAACGGTCAACATAATTGTTGGTGAGCTCGCAGGTTTAAGTAATAAAAATGTAAGTGATGCTGTATAAAGTAAGCGTAATGGAATACCGTGAATACAGTTATATACACAAGTAAAATCACATGACATGAGCTTTGCAACCAAACCTAGCGACATACACAAAGAAATTGTCGGCATATATTCACCCAAGGGCCCGTTCCTGGGGCCATTGATGGTACCAACTAGTATACCATCGAACAAGGGTGGGGGTGTCAACCCAGTAGTACTACCAATACCTAACCGTCGGTTCCTACACTGGAATTAAATAGTTGCAAAGATAGAACCACACAGCAGACCCAAGCATGTATCAGATAAGCACTTGTAACACAGTAACACGTTGATTCCTTGTATGTAAAATGTAAGTAAGTTGTACAGCATTGAAAATGGTTAAGCATACTTTTCCCCAAGTTGTAAATAATTGAAATGTTGTATAAGCGTAAAAAGGGGCCACGAAACTCACTTGTTAAGTGGTAAGTATGTATGATCGATGTATCCAAATGTTGAATGCAAATGAACAGTCAAACACCTATTGACAGTTATTGTTAAGCATTAATGATATGAAATAAGCGCATAATAATGATCGGTCGGTTCGGGTTGTATCGGCTAGGTCGCGTGTAACTCACACAAACAGACACACGTACTAGACCTTATGTAGATCCAAGTACTAGACATTGTCGCCATCGATGATGATGTTTGAGTAAAAGTTTCATTGTTATTGAGAAAGTATTAGATAAGTGTTAATAGTTATAAGTCGGTTGATAGTTGTAAAACGTTAGTTTAATTTGTTTAGAATAGTATTTGTGCCCTTTTTAGCGTTGACTTTAATATTTGTGGCCGAACAATGGCTACTGTGTTAATGTTACCTCAACATCACACGTCATACTCACACCACGCACAAGAAGGAATCACACACAACAATTACAGTCGCACGACAAGACCAGACGCACGACTCAACCTCCATACGCACGAATCAACCCTCAATCGTGCGAATCAGCTTCATTCGTACGATTGAGCCTTCATTCGTATGACTGGCATTCAGTCGTACCACACAACACCCAATCGCACGACTCAACCTCCATACGCACGAATCAACCTTCAATCGTGCGAATTAGCTACTTTCGTACGATTGAACCTTCATTCGTGCGATTGGACTCCAGTCGTGCGAATCACGCACAACCGCATACACTCAGTCGGTAACCTGACTCAATCGCACACAATCATTCATACGCATGACTCAATCGCATACACTCATTCGCACGCATGACTCATTCGTACACATACACACAGTCGCACGACTCAATCGCACGACATGCCCAGTCGCACAACTCAGTCGCACAATTGACTCAGACGCATGGTTCAGTCGCACGACTCACCCAGTCGCACGACTCAATCGCATGACAGACCCAGTCGCCTGGACAACAGAATCGCGACTGTGGTCGGGCTGAGCAGCCCCCGGGCTGCTCTAAACGCGAGTTTTACACCACTAGGACTTCCAGAAACACTCTACGAACATACACAAACATGAAACACAAGCAGAAAGACCTCACACGCACCCATACGACCTTATGTGTTCGGGTTGAACCTGAACACCCGAAACCCTAGATTTGGACAGCCGTGAAAAGGTAAGAAAAGAGACAACCAAGGTCGTCTACCTGCTAGAAATGAGTAGACTAGGCTGTAGATGAAGTCTAGATGACGAAGACGAGCCTAAGCGGGTCGGTTTTGGTGCTAGATTGAAGAAATGGTGTGTAGAGAGGATGAAGAGATAAAGAAGATGAAGTTTGTGAGATGGTTCTAGGGCTGGAAAATAGGGCCTTTTTATACCCATTTCAAGTTTGCATAATGACAAGTTTAGTCCCTGCACTTAACCCCCGAGTTTTCCAAATTTGGTTCGGTTGAATAACGACTTTATTAGGTTAATCATATTAGTTATAAAATGCATTTAATGATATTATGACTTAAGAAATGGTTTTATTTGGTGACGTTTAATATATATAAAAATGATATATTTGGCGGTTTCGAAGATGAGAGTTTTAAAAGTTTTTAAGGTTAACATATGATTATAACGAATACACACGCACAACGATGATAAAGCACACATGATATCCACATAAATAGTTAATAAAGAAGAGGAATGATCGATCAAGGAATAGTTAACGGAGAATCACGTTAATTGACGGACCTTAAGGTGACGGATGTCACACTTCTCATTTTGCAAAGGATTGCCTTTACAATCCTAAAAGTACTGTCCACATGATCAAGAAAGAAACTTCTGAGAAGTTGAAGAAGAAGCAAGCTTCGGAAGGAACTCTTTTCCTTTCGGAAGCTCCAAAATGAAGAAGAATACAAGTGAAAACTTGCCTTCAGAAGAAAATTTGGTCTCGGAAGAAAGGAATATTTCTGAAGTACTGAAGCCTACTGTAGTGATAGCAAGATCTTCCGAAGGTCCAATCTCCAAAACTTTCGAAGTTGTTAAAACTTCCGAAGCATTGAAGGTCAAGTCTAAGCTTCCAAAGGTGGTGTGGAAGACAAAGAAAGACCATGTGACTGAAAGTTCTTCATCAAGATCAGTAAATGATCCTCCAAATTTGACTATAGGATCAATTACTATTGCATTGTCTTCAACTTCTTTTGATAAGCCCAAGACCAACAAGGCTTGGGTTTTCAAATATAACTAACCATCTCTTTTGTGTAGGAGCAGCTCAAGACAAATAAAAATGAATGGACCATTGATAGTGGTTGTTCCAGGCACATGATAGGCAATGGGTCACTACTCCAAAATTTTGAGAAAATTGATGGAGGGCCAGTTGCTTTTGGAGGAGATGCTGGAGGTTACATTACTAGAAGGGGCAGGGTCACAAATGGTAAGCTCAACATTGAAAATGTAAACTTTGTCAAGGAGCTTGGATATAATCTTCTGAGGGTATCTTAATTTTGTGATTAGAGACATAACATGCTTTTCACTGAGCATGAGTGCATTGTTCTCAAGCCCGAGGTGGTTATCCCTCAAGAGCATATCCTGCTCAGAGCCCCAAGAAGTGGGAACATGTACAAGATGGACTTGCAAGAAACATCTCCCTTAAGATACGTTTCATGTTTTCTATCTAAAGCAAATAGTGAGTCTTTCCTATGGCATAAAAGAATATGCCATGTAAACTTTAAAAACATGAATAAACTGATTAAGAATGTTTTGATAACTGGAATGCCAAAGAAAGAGTTTACAACTGATGATCACTGTGTTGCATGCCTCAAAGGGAAGCAACACAAAGTATCTTACAAGCCAAAGGAAAGAAACTCTATCACTACTCCCCTACACTTGTTACATATGGATCTCTTTGGCCCCACCAGTTGTAATATCCGGCCCATTTTCGAATTTTAAACCCGAATCCATTTCTTAGAGTATTTATTTCAATGAATTACATGTAGCATGGTGTAATTTAATTAATATTATAAATTGTTTTTCATCCATTTAAAACATTTGAACAATTTATAATAATGTTGAGATTCATAAATATTTATTATTTTGAAAGTTTTATATATCATTTTATATTCAATAGCTATATCTAAAAAAATTCATTAAAAATATATAAAAGTTATGAGTATTTTGTAAAATAAATGGATTTATTATATGAGTTAAGTTTAGGGTGAAATATGTTAATTATAAAACTTGAATTACAAGTTTTTGCATAAAATAATAAGGGTTCTAAACCTCAGGGACCAAACCTGTAATTTTGAAAATCGAATCTCTTCACCCGCTGTTCCCCTCTCGCCGGCCATAACTCTCCGGCCAACTTCCGGCCGTCTCCGGCGATCCCAAAATCAAACCCTCGACCCAAAATTAATCTATCAAACCGTAACCCTCGCTACGCACATCCGTATCGAACCAGTAACACGCGTTAATTCGAGAAAACAACGGTTATGGTGTTCAAATTCAAATCAAACCAAACCAATTAACATCTCTTAATCAAATTCGTAACAGTAACAATCAAGTGGTTTAATTCTCTGATCCTTAACGTATTTCTAATCAAATCGAATGAAATCAGACTGTTAATTTCAATTGAAACAACATTCAAACATCAATGCGAATTGAAACATTCAAATCGAATTCGTTAACTCGTATTGGGTGAAATCGCTGAAATTGAACCTATATAATAGAGGGCAACGTTTCCAAGCAATCTTTTCTAAGTTTCTGCGCATCTAATTTCAATTATACATCACTTCTCTATCGAATTTGATCTTCATCGTCACTCGCAACCTGCAACCGATCGACCTATACATTAGAGGCAATCTCAACATAAATTGGTTGAGGGCTTTTGATCATCTCGACAATTAGAAGCTTCCTGAGCAAGCAATTTGATTTCGATCAGCAAAATCAACTCGAACCGATTATCCACCCGTCGCGACATCTTTCAACCCGTTCATCATCAATTCAATCTCAATTCGGGTAATTAATTATATGGTTACACTCGTGCTATCATGTTAATCAACAACCCTAAGCTTAATCTGAGTATAGATTCAGTAATCGTGTTCAATTTGAACGAATTGAATCTAGGGTTTATGTTGATTTGGGGAAAATCAAGACTTAAGGGTTTTAAGCTATTTCAATTGAAAGGTACTCAGATTTGGGGCTTTGGCCCAGCGGTAACACGCACATCATACGCATGGGCGACCCAGGTTCGAACCTGGGCACCCACATATATTTTTAAAACCGTTTTTTTTGTCAAATTAAATTTCAGAAATCATTATAACATTTTTTTGTTAATTAAAATAATTTTAGAAATTATTTAATAATTTCTGAAAATTCTAAAAAAATTATAATCTCACTTTTATTAAAGGTTTAAATGTTATAAAAAAAACTTATTTATAAGTTTTAATTTTATATAAAGAAAATCATGTTTAAACAAACTTAAAATATTTCAAATCATTTTAAATTTATATTATATAAAATCTAAATAATTAACTATTCACTTAATTATTTTGACCAAAAGTTCAAGTAATTAATTTAAAATTAATTATTTAACTTCTACACTTTAATATTCATTCAAACGTTTTTATTTAAATGTTTTAAACATATTAGTTACTTTATTTCAATTAATATCAATCAATAATTTTCTTTATTTAAATTCATTTCCTCTATTTTATTTAATCATATTAAATCAAATACATTAGTTTAAATTATTTGTAAACCCTAAATCCCAAATTAGAACCCTAGTTTTTCTAATCAATTCAACCTTCAATCATTATGTTGTTTTTTTAAATTAAGACTCTATACTTTAGGTTAAATCCGTGAAGAAACTGTTGGTGCCTAAACTTGCATATTATTCAAACCATATTATTAAACCAAGTGAGTATTCATTGCCCTTTTATGTATTTCACATTTTGGGGAAATCATGTGATTCTATATTCAATCAATTATTATTCATTGTTATTATATTTCATTCTAAATTCAATTCAAGACATGCTATGTTATTATGTGCAATTAGGTGTTCATAGTTAGTTAAACTTGATGATAACACAATCATTAATTCATGCAACCACGGTAACAATGATAGATCTATTAGTTTGACAAACCCACCCCATTTGTTTAGACGCGTGGTGATTGAAACCGGAAATCACTCATTCTATAAGACTTCGTCTGAGGACCGAGTCAATTCAGTCATTAGGGTTGATTGTGTTGGGTTTTCTGTTATGATTCACTGTTGCATTTTAGACTGGCATTGTCATATGAATTGAATTGTTTTTTTTTAGATATTTAATCAACCTATATATGTGTATTTAAACCTATGATTACTCACCGGCTAATGTGTTAGCTGACTCGTTACTTTTTCACATGATTTCAGGAAATGCTATTTAGTGGAATTCTCCCTGCTCATATAGGATTGGACTTAGTCAAAAATAAAGAAGACAATATTATGTTTTATGGTTTATTTTAATTGCGTTGTAATGTGTACTTGACTAGAATTATTCAATAAATAATGACTTTTAAATGTTATTCAAACGTATTTATTACCATGTGCTATGAACAATCAATTCACATTCGTCCGCCTCGATGATTCCGCCATCGGTCGGGGTGTGACAGATTGGTATCAGAGCCATGGTTATAGGGAATTAGGTTATTAGAAATGGAATGACCTAGACTATAACTAAGTACCTCATTCATGAGTCCTCTCATGTAATTCATAAGCTTAGATATGATTTTTAGTGCCTTTTATGTTTATACATGATTATATGCCTTATGTGATTAATTCTACACCTTGATTCTTATCAATGCACATACGATTCTCAAATCATATCCTAAGGCATTGTAAGCCTAAATCAAATGGTTTTCAAATTTTGAAGTTTGAATTGTTATCCATAGTTTTCAAATCTCGTCAAAGTTTGTGTCACATGACTGAAAACATGCAATGCTGGAAGAGTGAGATGCCTGTATCTCAAGGTGTTCTGTCTAGGCAAGGTATTCATATAAATCCAAATCAACCGATGGATCCGTTTACCTTACCTGGGAACCCTTGGGGTGAGTGTCCGCTTATAGGTACGCATGTCTTCATTAAGATTGTGGTTGACCTAAATACTTTGATAAGTCAACGTATTCGTTTTGGTTTGCGAACCGAACGTTTACACTCGTAACATCTCATTGTTTTTATTTTTTTTAAAAACAATCTCATCAATGACTTTATCATTTTGAAATTTTAAAACCTATTAACTGATTCTCATAAAGGTTTCCCATACTCTTACAGCATGTCTTCTCGTCAAAACCGATCTCGATCTGGAAACTCTGGCCGCAAGATTGCTGCTATTGTGGCACGGGAAGTTGCTGCAGTCATCCCAACTCTGCTTACCCATTTGAACCAAGGCAACAATGCTGTTCAAAACCCAGCTGCACCAAACCCTCCCCAAACTTGTACTTACAAGCACTTCAATTCTTGCAATCCCACTAAGTTTAGCGGGACCGAGGGAGCCACTGGACTCTTACAGTGGTTTGAGAGTATCGAGAACACTTTCCTTAATAGTGAGTGTCCCGATAACCTCAAGGTTCGTTATGCTACAAGTGTTCTTCAAAAGAGAGCACTCACTTGGTGGAACGGGGAGAAACGAACTCGTGGAACTGATGCTGCTCTAGCATTGACGTGGGATGAAGTCAAGGAACTCATGACTCGGGAATATTGCCCGAGAAATGAAATCAAGAAGTTAGAAGCTGAGTTTTGGGATCTGACTCAAGAAGGTGGGGAGAATCTAGCCTACACTAACCGATTTCATGAGCTGAGTCTGCTTGTTCCTCACCTGGTTACTCCTCTATCCCGGGCTATTGATAAGTACATCGGTGGTCTACCTATGCAAATTCAAGACACAGTGTGGGGTAGAAATCCTGCAACTCTGGAAGATACCATTCGTTTAGCTGCTCAGTTAACCGACAATCATGTCAAGGCTGGTACTTTGATCAGGAAAGGTGCTAAAAAGATGCCCGAGAAACCTACAGCTGAATTACCTAAGGAGGACAAACCTGAACCTTTTCAAAACAAGAAGAGGAAGGCTAAGTCCCAAAACTTTGCTGTGGTTACCCCTGCTGTTCCAGTTAACCAAGTTGTACCAAACAATCAACCAGCCTCCAACAATCAAGTTCCGGCGAAGAAACCCTACACTGGAACTTTTCCGCAATGCAACGTCTGCAAGTACCATCACCCTGCCAATTCACAATGTCATCGCTGCACCAACTGTGGTCGTTTCGGCCATACCTTTAACGTATGCAAAAGTGCAGCTAGAACTCCAACCACCGCACCAGTCCTTCAACATCCCCCTGCAATTACTCAGGGTCGTGCATGCTATCAATGTGGGGATCCGAATCATTTTCGCAACCGATGTCCTCAACTTGTCAACACAGTGCCTACAGCTCAAGGACGTGCTTTTAACATCAATGCTCATCAGGCTCAAACCAATAATGATGTGGTGAACAGTATGTTTTTAATCAATAATCATTATGCATCAGTCTTATTTGATACCGGCGCCGACAAAAGTTTTGTGTCCTTAGAATTTGAGCCTTTACTTGCTAGTGCACAAACTAAGTTGAGAAAACCGTTTATAGTAGAAATAGCAGACGGGAAACCTATCACCATTGATTCTATTATTTCAAATTGTACCCTTAGCCTTAGCGAGCACGATTTTTCTATTGACCTTACACCGATGCAACTTGGAAATTTCGATGTCATCATAGGCATGGATTGGTTATCTAAGAATCATGCTGAAGTTGTTTGTTTCGAGAAAATCATCCGAATCCCTCTTGCGCCCGAAAAGGTGTTAAACGTCTATGGAGAAAAACCTTCCAAAGGCCTTCGACTCATGTCATGTATTAAAGCTCAAAAATACCTTCGCAAGCACTATGTGGCTTTCTTAGCGCATGTCGTGAAAACGAATGGGAAGTCAAAGAAAATCGAGGATATTCCGATCATTCGTGATTTTCCGGAAGTGTTTCCCGATGACTTAATTGGTCTTCCTCCTGTTCGTCAAGTCGAGTTTCGTATCGACCTTGTGCCTGGTGCAACACCTGTAGCAAAATCTCCATATCGTCTTGCACCATCTGAGATGCAAGAACTTGCTAGCCAGCTTCAAGAACTTTCCGATAAAGGTTTTATTCGACCAAGTTCCTCACCTTGGGGAGCCCCCGTATTATTTGTAAAGAAGAAAGATGGTTCATTCCGCATGTGTATCGATTATCGGGAGCTCAACAAGCTTACTGTCAAAAATCGGTATCCTTTACCAAGAATTGACGACTTGTTTGACCAACTTCAAGGAGCCCCTTATTTCTCCAAGATCGATCTTTGTTCCGGTTATCATCAACTACGAGCACACGATGATGATGTTCCTAAAACAGCTTTTCGTACGAGATATGGTCATTATGAGTTCCTGGTGATGCCATTTGGTTTGACCAACGCACCAGCTGTGTTCATGGATCTAATGAACCGCGTGTGTAAGCCATATTTGGACAAGTTCGTGATCGTTTTCATTGACGACATTCTGATTTATTCAAGGTCAAAATCTGAACATGAACATCATCTTCGCTTGATTCTTGAACTATTGAAAAAGGAGAAACTATATGCCAAATTGTCTAAGTGTGAATTTTGGTTGAAAGATGTACAATTCCTTGGTCACATCGTAAATGATAAAGGAATTCATGTGGATCCTGCAAAGATTGAGGCAGTAAAGAATTGGATTGAACCTACGACTCCCACTGAGATTCGTTCATTTCTTGGCCTAGCCGGCTACTACCGGCGTTTCATTCCTAATTTCTCAAAGATCGCGGTGCCTCTTACTGCCTTGACCCACAAGGATAAGCCTTTTGTGTGGGGATCGGATCAAGAGAAAGCATTTCAAACACTTAAGCAAAAGCTATGC
Organism: Flaveria ramosissima; assembly: GCA_025215565.1. Classification (NCBI taxonomy): domain Eukaryota; kingdom Viridiplantae; phylum Streptophyta; class Magnoliopsida; order Asterales; family Asteraceae; genus Flaveria; species Flaveria ramosissima. The sequence goes on from CM046045.1 coordinate 12,080,438, forward strand.
AATGCTCCAATGTTGACCCTTCCCGAGGGGAATGATGATTTTGTCGTCTACTGCGATGCTTCCAAGCAAGGTCTTGGTTGTGTTCTCATGCAACGAGGAAAAGTCATAGCCTATGCCTCAAGACAACTCAAAATTCATGAGAAAAATTACACAACCCATGATCTCGAACTGGGAGCTGTAGTTTTCGCACTCAAAATCTGGAGGCACTATCTTTACGGCACCAAGTGTGTTATATTTACTGATCACAAGAGTCTTCAGCACATCTTCAATCAGAAAGAATTAAACATGAGGCAACGACGATGGGTTGAGTTACTTAATGACTACGATTGTGAAATTCGCTATCACCCTGGAAAAGGGAATGTCGTAGCCGATGCATTGAGTCGCAAGGATTATGTCATACTCCAAAGTGTTACCATTCAATCCGAACTTAAAACCCGTATTCTCGAAGCCCAACACGAGTCAGTCACTGAGGGTAACATGTATGATGAAATGTCATGCGTCGCTGAACTTCAATTGGAGACAAAACCTGATGGTTTGTTGTATTTTCTGGACCGTCTTTGGATTCCCAAACGCAATGACCTTCGAATCCTCATTATGAGCGAGGCTCACAAAACTCGTTATTCTATTCATCCCGGTGCGGATAAAATGTTTATGAATATTCGTAATCAGTATTGGTGGCCCGGCATGAAAAAGGATATAGCTCTGTATGTGTCCAAATGCCTCACCTGTTCAAAAGTTAAAGCCGAACATCAGCGTCCTTCTGGGTTACTCGTTCAACCTGATATTCCTGTGTGGAAGTGGGAAGACATATCCATGGATTTCATTACCAAATTGCCTCGAACCTCTAGCGGTTATGATAGCATTTGGGTCATCGTATATCGATTGACTAAATCGGCACACTTCATACCGATTCGTGAAGATTATCGAGTTGAGAAATTGGCTCGTATCTATATCAATGAAATAGTCAGCCGTCACGGTGTGCCATTAAATATTATCTCCGATCGTGATGGTCGATTCATCTCCCATTTCTGGCAAAGTCTTCAATCGTCTTTGGGAACCCGACTCAATCTTAGCACAGCCTATCACCCCCAAACCGATGGTCAAACTGAAAGAACGATACAGACGCTTGAGGATATGCTTCGAGCATGTGTCATTGACTTTAGTGGCTCTTGGGATTCTCACCTACCGTTAATCGAATTTTCATACAACAACAGTTACCATACAAGTATCCAAATGGCACTATTTGAAGCTTTGTATGGCCGCAAGTGTCGATCTCCTATATGTTGGTCTGAGATAGGAGATGCACAAATCACCGGTCCTGAACTGATTCAGGAATCAACCGATAAGATTCATAAGATTCGCGATAACTTGCTTGCTGCTAGAAATCGTCAAAGGTATTATGCCGATAAGGGACGAAAACCCATCGAATACAATGTCGGAGATCTCGTACTCCTAAAGGTATCACCTTGGAAAGGGGTGATCCGTTTTGGGAAGAAAGGGAAGCTAGCACCTCGTTATGTGGGACCATTCAAAGTGCTTAAGCGTATTGGGAAAGTAGCTTACAAGCTTGAACTGCCTCAAGAACTCAGCAACATTCACCCAACATTTCATGTTTCCAACCTCAAGAAATGCCTTGCTGACGAGAACCTCCACATTCCACTTGATGAAGTTCAAATCGATGAATCCATGCACTTCATCGAAAGGCCTGTGGAGATCATGGACCGTGAAGTCAAACAACTCAAGCGTAGCCGTATACCAATCGTCAAGGTACGTTGGGAGTCTAAACGTGGCCCAGAGTTCACTTGGGAGCGTGAAGACCAAATGAAATCCAAGTACCCCCATCTTTTTGTCTCAGCCTCCTCGTGATCAAATTTCGGGACGAAATTTCCTAAACTAGGGGAGACTGTAATATCCGGCCCATTTTCGAATTTTAAACCCGAATCCATTTCTTAGAGTATTTATTTCAATGAATTACATGTAGCATGGTGTAATTTAATTAATATTATAAATTGTTTTTCATCCATTTAAAACATTTGAACAATTTATAATAATGTTGAGATTCATAAATATTTATTATTTTGAAAGTTTTATATATCATTTTATATTCAATAGCTACATCTAAAAAAAAATTCATTAAAAATATATAAAAGTTATGAGTATTTTGTAAAATAAATGGATTTATTATATGAGTTAAGTTTAGGGTGAAATGTGTTAATTATAAAACTTGAATTACAAGTTTTTGCATAAAATAATAAGGGTTCTAAACCTCAGGGACCAAACCTGTAATTTTTAAAATCGAATCTCTTCACCCGCTGTTCCCCTCTCGCCGGCCATAACCCTCCGGCCAACTTCCGGCCGTCTCCGGCGATCCCAAAATCAAACCCTCGACCCAAAATTAATCTATCAAACCGTAACCCTCGCTACGCACATCCGTTTCGAACCAGTAACACGCGTTAATTCGAGAAAACGACGGTTATGGTGTTCAAATTCAAATCAAACCAAACCAATTAACATCTCTTAATCAAATTCGTAACAGTAACAATCAAGTGGTTTAATTCTCTGATCCTTAACGTATTTCTAATCAAATCGAATGAAATCAGACTGTTAATTTCAATTGAAACAACATTCAAACATCAATGCGAATTGAAACATTCAAATCAAATTCGTTAACTCGTATTGGGTGAAATCGCTGAAATTGAACCTATATAATAGAGGGCAACGTTTCCAAGCAATCTTTTCTAAGTTTCTGCGCATCTAATTTCAATTATACATCACTTCTCTATCGAATTTGATCTTCATCGTCACTCGCAACCTGCAACCGATCGACCTATACATTAGAGGCAATCTCAACATAAATTGGTTGAGGGCTTTTGATCATCTCGACAATTAGAAGCTTCCTGAGCAAGCAATTTGATTTCGATCAGCAAAATCAACTCGAACTGATTATCCACCCGTCGCGACATCTTTCAACCCATTCATCATCAATTCAATCTCAATTCGGGTAATTAATTATATGGTTACACTCGTGCTATCATGTTAATCAACAGCCCTAAGCTTAATCTGAGTATAGATTCAGTAATCGTGTTCAATTTGAACGAATTGAATCTAGGGTTTATGTTGATTTGGGGAAAATCAAGAGTTAAGGGTTTTAAGCTATTTCAATTGAAAGGTACTCAGATTTGGGGCTTTGGCCCAGCGGTAACACGCACATCATACGCATGGGCGACCCAGGTTCGAACCTGGGCACCCCCATATATTTTTAAAACCGTTTTTTTATCAAATTAAATTTCAGAAATCATTATAACATTTTTTTGTTAATTAAAATAATTTTAGAAATTATTTAATAATTTCTGAAAATTCTAAAAAAAATTATAATCTCACTTTTATTAAAGGTTTAAATGTTATAAAAAAAACTTATTTATAAGTTTTAATTTTATATAAAGAAAATCATGTTTAAACAAACTTAAATTATTTCAAATCATTTTAAATTTATATTATATAAAATCTAAATAATTAACTATTCACTTAATTATTTTGACCAAAAGTTCAAGTAATTAACTTAAAATTAATTATTTAACTTCTACACTTTAATATTCATTCAAACGTTTTTATTTAAATGTTTTAAACATATTAGTTACTTTATTTCAATTAATATCAATCAATAATTTTCTTTATTTAAATTCATTTCCTCTATTTTATTTAATCATAATAAATCAAATACATTAGTTTAAATCATTTGTAAACCCTAAATCCCAAATTAGAACCCTAGTTTTTCTAATCAATTCAACCTTCAATCATTATGTTGTTTTTTTAAATTAAGACTCTATACTTTAGGTTAAATCCGTGAAGAAACTGTTGGTGCCTAAACTTGCATATTATTCAAACCATATTATTAAACCAAGTGAGTATTCATTGCGCTTTTTAGGTATTTCACATTTTGGGGAAATCATGTGATTCTATATTCAATCAATTATTATTCATTGTTATTATATTTCATTCTAAATTCAATTCAAGACATGCTATGTTATTATGTGCAATTAGGTGTTCATAGTTAGTTAAACTTGATGATAACACAATCATTAATTCATGCAACCACGGTAACAATGATAGATCTATTGGTTTGACAAACCCACCCCATTTGTTTAGACGCGTGGTGATTGAAACCGGAAATCATTTATTCTATAAGACTTCGTCTGAGGACCGAGTCAATTCAGTCATTAGGGTTGATTGTGTTGGGTTTTCTGTTATGATTCACTGTTGCATTTTAGACTGGCATTGTCATATGAATTGAATTGTTTTTTTAGATATTTAATCAACCTATATATGTGTATTTAAACCTATGATTACTCACCGGCTAATGTTAGCTGACTCGTTACTTTTTCACATGATTTCAGGAAATGCTATTTAGTGGAATTCTCCCTGCTCATATAGGATTGGACTTAGTCAAAAATAAAGAAGACAATATTATGTTTTATGGTTTATTTTAATTGCGTTGTAATGTGTACTTGACTAGAATTATTCAATAAATAATGACTTTTAAATGTTATTCAAACGTATTTATTACCATGTGCTATGAACAATCAATTCACATTCGTCCGCCTCGATGATTCCGCCATCGGTCGGGGTGTGACACCAGTGTAATGAGTCTAGGAAGGACCTCATACTGTTTAGTGATTACAGATGACTTTACAAGGTTCACTTGGGTCTTCTTTCTTAGAACTAAAGATAAGACTCCTGATATCTTGAAGAGTTTCATCTTAAAGATTGAGAATCAATGTGATCACAAGGTCAAGACCATAAGATGTGATCAAGGAACTGAATTCAATAACCAAATCCTTAATATATTTTGTGATGAAAAGGATATTTCAAGACAATATAGTGCTCCTAGGACTCCTCAGCAAAATTGTGTTGCTGAGAGGAGAAACAGGACACTAATTGAAGTTGCAAGAACTATGTTGTCTGACTCTAAACTGCCTATCACCTTCTAGGCAGAAGCAGTAAACATTGTTTGCTATGTGCAAAACAAAGTTTTAGTGGTCAAGACTGTCACACCCCAAACGACGGCGGAATCATCAGGGAGGACGAATGGGAGACGATTGCTCATAGCACATGGAACTAAATAAGTTGAAATATTATTAAATATTATTATTTATTAAAACATTACAAGACAAATAAGTTCATACAATACAAAAGCATCAAACAAAGAAATAACATGTTAAGTTAAACTAGGTCCAAGTCTTATATGAGCACGAAGAGAATCCACAAGAAGTAAACCTAAAACATGATAAAAATAAAAGGTCAACTCAAAAGTTAGTGAGTTTCCAAGGTTTTAATACATAATATAACAAAGTTACAAGTAGCAATTCATGTCATAGGTTATAAGTTAGTAAACTTTATTTTATAATTTATAAAATATTATATAAATCATAAAATTATAATAACTTGTTCAAATGGTTTGATAAATAATAAAGAATTAGTAAAAAATGGTGGATGTTACAGTCTCCCCTACTTTAAGAAATTTCGTCCCGAAATTTAATCACAAGCAGATTAATTTCAAAGAGACGAGGAGGCTTGGTTTTTATCACGTTTGCAAGTGACACTTGGAACGTTTAAATAATTTTAATTATGATGTTTTACTATGTTTAAGTTTGTTCAATTTCTTGGTTTATGATTTCATGTGTTTCTTGACAAACGATAGAAGATTATTAACTTAAAATTTAAGTTGATAAACGTTTGTATTTTAAACGGTTCAAGATGGTTAGAAAGGTTTTGTCATGGGTAACACACTAAGTTTTAGATCAATACAAGGCTTAGCTTGACGACATAAAAAAAATATGGTCAATGCACTTTTGGATAAGATATGGAATTTATAGGAGCATCTCAAGAAGATAACTTTAACGGGGTTTTAGGATGATCGATTGTTGTTTAATTATGTCTTTGAGATTTCAAAGTTTTAATGGCTTAAAGTTGATACGAGAATCGTGTTTGTTATGATTAAGGATTCAATTTATAATAAGTGCATCATTGTAATAGCTTTTCATGATAAGTTCGGTTTTGAGGGGAAGACGTTCGGAAGGATTATTAAGGGTCGTTAAGAAAAATGGAATAACGAGTTTAAGATTCAAGGGAACAAAATCAATGAAGAAACGAGTCAAAATAACAAAATGATTCGAGTGTAACGTTCGGTTTACAAACCTAAACATTACGTTGACTTATCAAAGTATTAGGTCAACTACAACCTTAATGAAGACATGCGTACCTATAAGCGGACACTCACCCCAAGGGTTCCCAGGTAAGGTAAACGGATCCATCTGTTGATTTGGATTTATATTTATACCTTGCCTAGACAGAACACCTCGAGATACAAGCATCACGCTCTTCCAGCATTACATGTTTCAAGTTGTAGGACACAAACTTTGACGAGACTTGAAAATCACGAATAACGATTCAAAGCTCATTTTGAAAACCATTTGATTTAGGCACATAAGGCCTTAGAATATGATTTAAGGTTCGTGCGTGCATTGATAAGATTCAAGGTATAAGCATAAATACATAAGGCATATAATCACATAATCAGGTATAAACACATAAGGCACATAAAATCCTATCTAAGCATATAAAATACATGAGAGAACTCATGTGTAAAGGTACTTAGTTATAGTCTAGGTCATTCCATTTCTAATAACCTAAATCCCTATAACCATGGCTCTGATACCAATCTGTCACACACCGACCGACGGCGGAATCATCAGGGCGGACGAATGGGAGACGATTGCTCATAGCACATGGAACTAAATGAGTTGAAATATTATTAAATATCATTATTTATTAAAACATTACAAGACAAATAAGTTCATACGATACAAAAGCATCAAACAAAGAAATAACATGTTAAGTTAAACTAGGTCCAAGTCTTATATGAACACGAAGAGAATCCATAAGAAGTAAACCTGAAACATGATAAAAATAAAAGGTCAACTAAAAAATTAGTGAGTTTCCAAGGTTTTCATACATAATATAACAAGGTTACAAGTAGAAATTCATATCATAGGTTATAAGTTAGTAAGGTTATAGAACACATACCGTTACAACCAAACCTCGACTTGATTACAAGTATATAAGATTGGCTAAGTGTATTTGGTTCCCATGATGAACAAGCATACGTCATCAGAAGCCGGCAATACCTCGGCTTAGCACCAAATAGGCTTGTCAGGCCCAAAGATTTAAGACGTCGCCAAGCTAGCAATAGTTAATGATTGTAAACAAACTATGTATCTCATATAATCACTTACAACACACAAATAACCATGACAAAATATAAAGATGAATTGCAAGTGCTTTACAAGTCTCAAACGTTTATAAGTGTATGATGTATAAGTATCACGTTTCACCCCAAAATAGTGTGAAAAATATAAAAAGGGGGCAAGTAAACTCACTTGATATAAATAAAATGATGATAAGAAAAATAAACAAGGCTCCAATGATTTCTTCATGATTCAACCTAAGATTTGGTGTCTTAGGATTAGAATAAATATAAGATTAACGACTGAATACGAATTAGGGTTTCGATTGGAATTTGGGGGTTTTAATAATTACATTTTATAGATATATAATAATACAATCGTTTACGTTTTGATTTAAATAAAAAATATATATAATATATTTAAGACTAAGAATGATAATGAAAGATTCAATGATTGAATTTATTAATATAATAAAGAGTAAATACAATGTGTGAAAAGAAATAATTAATTTAATAATTAATTATTTAAAATTTGATAAAGATAATTGAATACCTTTTTAAATGACTTGTTGGATAATTTATGATTATCTAAATCATTTTATTAAGTTTTTAACCCTTTTAAATGATTTTTTATAAAAGTATTATAATATCCAAAGCCTTAAAATAGGAATGAAGAATAATAGAAAATTATATTATTTTATTAGTTTCAAGAGTTTAAATAAAAGTTATAGACTAAATATATTAATATGATATAACATAGTTAAATGGTTAGATAATAATTAACTATTTAAATAAATTTTTAAATAACTATTTGAATAATGAGTTATTTAACATGTGAACTCCTAATGTTTTGAAATAATTTAAATTTGAATTATAATAGATCTTTAACATTTAAATTACATAAAAGAATTATTAATACTTTATAACTTTTCTTATTCTTTAAAAAGACTAAATTTAGAATCATAAATTTTTACTACCTTTAAAATTAAGTTAATAATTTCTGGAAAATCTTAATTATCACAATAAGTTTTACTTTGATTAAATAACATATTAGTATATATTCTTGAAGTTTAGAATGTATTAAAAAATGACCAAAAAAATAAATAAATAAAATGAATGTTAGAGGCCGAGTTCGAACCCGTGACCTCTTGCATTCAAGGGTGAGTTGGTTACCGGTTGGGCTAAGGCCCAGATTTGTTAATAAATCCCATTAAAATGTTTAAAAGTATTAGTTGCAAAAATCCCCAAATTTACTCAAGAACCCTAGAATCGAATTGAGTCAAATTGAACATCAATTCGGATATGTTAACCAAATTAACATTAGGGCTTTGTTTCCCCATGTTAAACCGAGTACAATGATGTGCGGAACTTACGTTATTGAATTCGAATTGATGCTCTCGGGTTTACGAACGAGTCGCGACTAAAGCAAAGCTGGGTTGAGATTCAAACGTTGTTGATAATCAAATTAATCTTGCAGATATAACTTAGAGTCGGTGTTAAGCAAAAGCCCTCTTCCAATTTGGTTTAATAAAGCTTCGAGCATGAATCACGGTTGAGTTGCAGGTCGCGACATTGGAGAGGATCAAGTATGATGTTGGTGTGTGTTCCAGGGGAAATTATGTTGGTTACAAGTTTAGGAATTGATAGATGATCGATTAGGTTAAGTTAATTGAGTTATTATTATGGTTTAACGTTCGAACGGTTAGAAACTTTGGGGTCGACGGTTGCCGAGTCCAGTCGACCATATTAACTCGAATTAAAGTTTATTAAGTGCTCGAAACGGTTTAGGAAACTGTTAGCATCATTTAGGCTTAAAATTCGGGGGTTATGGGTTGGTTTGGGAGTCGCCGGACTTGCCGGGAGGTGCCGTCGGTCGTTCGCCGGGAAAATGGGGAAATAAGGGGAGGGGGTTGGGTTTTAAATGACATTTACAGTTTTGTTCCCTGTGGTTTAGCAAGGTTATTATTTTATGCAAAACTTTTAAAACGAAGTTTCAAGAATTATATTTTGAACCCCAAACTTATAGTCTTCTTGTTTTCAAATTATTTAAAAACTTCATTAAATAAATCACTAGTTTATAAACTTTTATAGACTTCACATGTATTTGTAGAATATCAATATTTTATTTTAGTTTGATAATTTACATTCATAAATGAAGATAAGACATCATAAATTTATCAAACTTTATTTTATAAATTATAAAATATTATATAAATCATAAAATTATAATAACTTGTTCAAATGGTTTGATAAATAATAAATAATTAGTAAAAAAATGGTGGATGTTACAAAGACTTTTGATAAGACTCCTTATGAACTTTGGCACAAGAGAAAACCTTTCATTGGTTTTCTCAGGTCATTGGATGTCCTTGCACCATCTTAAGACGGACACTTTATTGAATATCTTCTCAAGCTAAGGCTTATAGAGTATACAATCTCAAAACTAGAGTAGTTTAGGAGTCAGCCAATGTGACCTTCAATGAGCACACTCCTAGTGTGAAAGGTTCTGGTCCTGATTGGGTATTTGATCTTGATTTAGTTACCAATTGTTTTAGCAAATCTTGTAAGAATGTTTCAGGGTCCACAATTATCTTATCAGCAGGTGATCCTGATCCAAGATTTGAGCTTAGAAGACCATCAAATCATACTACTTCAGCTCCAGTAGTAACTAAACCTACAGATGGAGTTCTAATCAGCACAACCATGTCAAATTCAGCTGATACATCTGAGGTGCCATCAAATTCTAGCTCAAAGGCACAACACTCAAATGAAGGAGCTTCAAATGTGGAAGGAAATGGTGGTGGTGACAGTGATCAAGAGTTTCTTGATGTTGATAACCACTCCATTGATGACAACATAAATGATTTCACACACTCATTGGATCAAGTCTCTCTTGATAAGTGTGCTGATGTGGTGGGAGAAACTTCAATGCCTGATTTAAATTTCTTAAATCTAGATCTCTCAAAGCAACTTGTTGTGATCCCTCAACTTAGGATCCACAAGTCTCACCCACCACTAATATCATTGGAGATGTTAACACAGGGGTAAAAATAAGAGGACAAACCCATGATGCAAATGTTTGTCTTCACTCTTGTTTCTTGTCCCAGATAGAGCCAAAGAAAGTTGATGAGGCTTTAAACGATAAAAATGGGTTGAAGCTATGCAGGAGGAGCTGTTTTAATTTAAAAGGCAAAAGGTTTGGAACCTATGTCCTCTTCCTCAAGGGAAGACTACCATAGGAACCAAATGGGTGTTCAGAAATAAGAAGGATGATAGAGGACTTGTCATCAAAAACAAGGCAAGACTAGTTGTCCAAGGGTACACACAAGAAGAAGGAATTAACTACACAGATGTCTTTGCTCCTGTAGCAAGACTTGAAGCTGTCAGAATATTACTAGCTTTTGATGCATCCAAGGATTTCAAGGTCTACCAGCTTGATGTCAAGTTTGTTTTTCTATATGGGGTGATTGATGAAGAGGTGTACGTCAAACAACCACCTGGTTTTGCAGCACCTGATCATCCTGATTATGTCTGTAAGCTTGATAAAGCTCTTTATGGGCTACACCAAGCTCTAAGAAAGTGGTATGAGACTCTATCTCAATATCTCTATCAACATGGTTACAAAATGGGTACTATAGATGGAACTCTCTTCATCAAAGGAACAGGGAATGACTTAATGTTAGTTCAAGTATATATAGATGACATTTCCTTTGGGTCAACTAATCTAAAGCTCTGCAAAGACTTTGAGAAGCTGATGAAGAATAGATTTGAAATGAGTGCAATGGGAGAACTCAATTTATTTCTAGGAATTTAAGTGAAACAAGTTGACAGTGACATCTTCATAAGTCAGTCAAAGTATGTACAAGACATACTTACAAGATACAACATGACTGACTGTAAGGTTGCTAAAACACCCATAGCCAGAAACCACTCCATTGGACCTGATCTTGAGGGGGTGTGTGTAGATGAACATCTTTACCGGGCTATAATTGGGTCTCTTATGTACCTCACAGCTAGCAGGCCTGATATCATGTTTGCCACATGTATTTGTGCAAGATATCAAGCCAAACCTAAGATGTCACACCTAGTCACTATAAAGAGGATTCTAAGATATCTCAAAGGTTCTGCTACATTAGGCCTTTGGCATCCAAAGGATTCCAATTTCAACATGTATGCATATACAGATAGTGACTATGGTGGATGCAATATGACTGCAAAGTCTACATCTGGGGGTTGTCAATTCCTTCATGGAAGGATTGTCTCATGGCAATGCAAGAAACAATCATGTGTGTTTGCATCAACTGCTGAAGCTGAATACATTGCTACTGTTAGCTGCTGTACTTAAGTGCTTTGGATTCAGAATCAGATGCTAGACTATGAATTCAACTTTAAAAAGACTCCTATCCACATAGATAACAATAGTGCTATCTCTATCACAGAGAATCCTGTGCAACACTCAAGGACAAAACACATCAACATCAAGTATTATCTTATTAGAGCTAACTTTAAAAAGGAATTAATCAAACTGGTCAAAGTTAACACAAATGAACAATATGTCGATCTGTTCACCAAAACTTTTGATGAATAGATATTTAAATATCTTATATTAGCTATTAGGATGATTAATTTTGAGTGGATTTTCTTTAAACTTAATTTATATTATTTCTAAAATATGTGTGTCCTAAGTTGTCTATTTCATCATCTTCATAAACCATTGTTTACTTTGGAAGAAAAATCTTTTAAAATTCTATCTCTTAGATTATTTAGAATTTTGATAAATTTTTACTTCGGAAGATATGTCTTTACCTTCAGAAGAAAATTATGTCATCCAAAACAAATAACTACTTATTTCAACTTACCTTCGGAAGGAAATTTTCAAATATCTTCTGAAGCATAAATGAATATAAGTACTTATATGTTCTTGAAGAACAATTTTCATCCGAAAGCAATTTAAGTCTCGGAAGATTTTATTCCTCTTAGAATAAAAATTTCCAAGTCTAAATATCTTCCGAAGCAAAATTCATTTCTTCTGAAGCCATTTTAGCTTCAAAAGCTTTTTACCAAAACTTCCGAAGACAAAATACCTTCGAAAGATTTCGACTTCCAAGAAAACTACCTTTTTGGGCACTTTTTCAGAGGTGGGACCGACATCCGGATTTCAAAGTTTATCCTCTTTCATTAACTTTGTCTCAAATCCAATTCATATAAATATACCCAACGGTTCCCCCCTCTTTCACTCTCTTCTACATCTGCAAATTCCTCTTAACCTAAATTTACCTAAAATCGCCTTTGTTCTTATCTTCCTACACCATTAAGCTTTCTTAAATGGCTAACCTCAATCGTAGAAACAACCCTGATTTCTCCATGCAACTCCACAGGCAACACAATCAGGTTGCTCTGTTGGACTCTGATAAAGATTCTAGTTTCTCAGAGGTCTGTAGTTTTCTGGCTCTTTCTAACTACTTCACCTCCCTTACCATTGATCCCTCTCTCTACGCGGATCAGCTTTTGGAATTCTGGAAGACCTGTTAAGAGGTCATCACAGATGGGGAGAAGGAACTGTCTGCCACAGTACAAGGGAGGACAATCTTCATCACTCCAGCCATCATCAACACACATCTTCAGCTGGATGATGTAGAATGTGAATTGTCCTTTCTAAAGGAAGCTGTCAATCATTTCTTTGAGCAGATAGGCTATGAGGGAAATTCTCTGTAAATACCTTCAGGAAAGGAAAGTTCTCATCCCAATGAAAGTACCTGCTTCATGTGGTCATTCACAACTTATCCAACAAGCATGGGGGATGGGACCAGATTCCTAAAGATCTATCCTTCATAGTACATGGAATGGTCCAGGGGGTCAAGTTCAGGTACTCACAGTTTTTGTATACTAATTTACTTGCTAACTTAGACTTCTTAGAGTATTATATGTTCTCTAGATTTGTTCAACACATTCTTAACTGTGAGCTGGACTCACAGTTGAGGGGAACAGATAAAATTCTTAAATTGGGACTGATGAAGCCCGACATATTTAAGACCATGAATAAGCCAACTGTTGGCTTCTCTGGGGTAGAAACAGCCCTTGTTCCAAAAATATTAGAGCTCATTGCTCAAGGTGACAACCTAGCAACACAAGCTAGTGTTGAACCCACACCTTCTACTCAACTAGTTAAACAACCACAAATACTCCTCACCTACCAAAGAAAATCCAAACGAACCCCTGCTCAAGCTATTGAGCTTGTGCAGGCCCCCATATCACAACCCACACAGGAGGAAGTGGACATTAGAGTTCCCACTTCTCCTGAGGAACAAACCACTCTCATCTTCCCAACAATCAGTGCTGAGGTTCCTCATGCTCAGCCTGATGAGCTCATTACACAAGCAGCCTTAAGCCTTCACTTAGAGTCTTAAAACTCTAGTGAACAACCTTTAGGGAACAGTTACCATCCCCAGCCTCTTGATCTAAACCAACCCATACCCAACCTAGAATTCTATGATGATGAAGACATAGGATTCAGTGAGTACCATGAGTCTCTCTACACCTCCCCTACTCAAATAGAGATGAGTACTCCTGCTTCTCCCTTGTCTAGCCCATATCATTCACCCATCACTAAGGTGGATCTACCTAAACCTGTTTGGGAGATCCATATGGAAGAGGCTCTTATTTCTGCAAGTGATTACATCATTAGGACCTCAACCATGGCAACTCAGCCCGCTGACACTTCACTTGAAGTTGTTAGTGAGCAGGGGAAATCTAGCAGCCAAGAACACCATGCTTGCGGTGAGAGAGAAGACTTTGGTCTAATTCTCTCATCCTCCATGATTCTTCTGATGAAGATGAGGGGAACATAAGACTAAAGGTGCAGAAATTGTCAAAAACATGCTCCTATTTAGTCTTTAAGGTTAGTCACCTGAAATCTCAGGTGAATACCTTACAAAACAGGGTCAATGATCAGCATCTTGAGATTTCTTATCTCAAGGAGAAACTAGCTGGGAGACTTTTAAGGAGAGCTCATCCAGAAACACAAGAACCTATGGATGTGATAGACCTAACTCCTAGCTCACCTATGCAAGTGGGTGATGCTACCAAAAAGGGGAGAAAGTTTCAGCAATCACAGAACCTGGGAGTTCTTCACAGAGTATGGACATTGAGGACTCACCATCCTCACTTGTAGTTGTCCATACTCAGCAACCTACTCAAATTCACATTGATGTGGACTCACTCATTTAGAGTTTATTTGAGGAGGGAATTCCAAGGGCAATGCCATCTTCACCCCAAGGAGCTTCAAATTACATAATTGGTGGAGGTATGATGCTGCTAGAAGAGCCATCATACTTCAAAGAGTTCAAGGGCAGTAAGAGATCTTCAACTTTCAGACCTTGAACTACTATGAGGCCTTGATCTAGTCAACATGCCACTTTCCAACCCAAGTCAATTTAAGCAAGCAAGCAGAATGGCTCAAAGAATTCAAGACTGGATTGCTGAAGTGTTCAAAGTAAGGAGACAAATGCGAGTAGGCAATGTCATTGGTCAACTGGATGTTGAGGTGGACCCTAAGATTAGCTTCAAAGGGAAAACCTTGACTGAAGGCCCAGTGATAGAACCTGTGAGCACTATCACAGAACCAACAACTTCAGCATCTCAATCCCTTAGTGAAACACCTGCTGGTGAAGGTGTATCACAACCTCTCTCTAGCCAGAGTCCGGATGCTACACCAGGCAATGAAGGCCAAAGCTCTCTCCACCCTGAGTCACAAAGGTTTGTGGGTGACAAAAGGAAAAGGATAATGACTCCTGAGGAGATTGAGGAGGAGGAGAGAGAGAGGAAGAGGAAGCTAAGGGGAGAAAGTTCCACTAGGTCCTCAGGCTTCATGGAAGCTGCAATCAGGGCTGCTCCTAGACCAAACACTCAGAATGATGAGTTAAGAGCAGTCAGGATTAACTACTTACAGACTAGGAACTATGATGTAGATGAGATCATCTCTCTCCCCTTAGATGAATTGAATGAACTGGCAGACATGGAAATGTTTAAGGAGAGGAAGGAGGCAAAGGATGCAGATTTGCTCCTCAAGACCAAGGAAGAAAGAAGGCAGAAAAGGCTGTACAAACATGCTCCTACCCTCTCCCAGTTCAAGAAAGTCCTGAAGAAGAAGTTATGGCAACTGAACAACCTCAAGTAGATAAGGAAGCTGACAGACAAAATATGATCACTACCTGAGTGCCACAGGTCTCGATCAGGAAGCTGTACTTCTTCCCTTGTCATATGAGTATATTGAGTTTGAATACCTCAAGCATCTTGAGCTACAAGTTCAAAAGGAGCAAAAAGTTGCTAAGAGGAAGATGAAGGAAGAAGCAGCAAAGCCAAGAGCCATCATCCAAAAGAGTCAAAAGAAGTCTGCTGATAAGCAGAGGATGATATGCTTCTTGAAGCTGTATGGATTCTCTGGAAGGAGACTTGGCCCAATGTCGCTATCCACTATTGACTTACACTCCCCACCAAATCAAGCCCCTCCAGAAGTGGAGGTTAATGTTGAACACTTTGAGACAACATAACCTGGACCTCCTGCTGAACCACAACAAGCTTCATCTTCTGATCCACAACATGGTTCAACTCCCTCTCATTCTTAACCCGTGAGGGAGGAGGACCCAACTTAGAAGGACAAAACAGAACAACCTGGTGCTGAAGGACAGTCCTCTCAGTTGAAGAGGAAGAAAAGGATGGCCACCAAATATGTATCAAATAAAAAATCAAAGGCATCCATTTCCAAACCTCAGGATGAGTCAAAGCATCATGAGGATGTGCAAGAAGAGGCTGCTCAACCCACTCTAACTCAAGTAGAGCCTTTTGCATCAGGAAGACCCATCTTGTCCTGGACCTTTGCTGCTAATCCAGACAGATGGTATGTCACAAGAGATCAAGGTGGTCAAGATGTCTACTTCTACAAGACATGCTTAATCTACCTCTGCATGATCTCTTTGACATGATAAGGTATTTTGAGAGTCTGAGTGATCCTGACCAATTGATAAAGAAAGGAATGGTCATGATCATGATGAGGACTATCAATATCTGAAGACACGTCTTTGTTTGGGTAGCATCAGCCTAGGGGAGTTTGTAAGGCTTATTGAAAGGCTGATGCATCCAAAACAGACCAAGTCTTTCCTGCATGCATGCACTCGGTGCAAAGTAGAAGTTGCTTCGAAGTTTTACACCCTGCATCAGAAATATTCTAAGTGTAAAATCTTCCGAAGCCAAGACCAATATCTTCCAAAGCCAAAATAAAGTCTTCCGAAGCTTTAAAGACAAAGTGTTACGAAGCTAATAGAGTGAAGACATATTTCTTCTGAAGACTTTGAAGAACATGATTTATTTGATGTACTTTTCATAAAACTGACCAACTTTCTGCTGCAACTCTGAATACTCATCAACTTATACAAGTTGGTGAATGGTCCATGCTTTTTGTAACTGTACATTGAGGTCTTGAGTCTGTAACTTTTTACTTTATGTACTTTTATCCTTTTTGTAATATATTAGGATGTCATCTATGACATGTCATAGTCACTAGTCAAAAGGCAGATCTGCCTTTTGACTCTACATTGATTTTGTTGTCTAGATCAATGTTTCCAAGTGGCCTTCAAAGTATGGTCGGCTGTAGGATGTAGTATAAAGTATCCCAAGTCCTTGTAACTTATTTCTTATGATTTGTAACACTTGTAATAGAACTTGAGAAGCAATATACTGCAATCTTGAAAACCAAAACGTTTTTGTTGTTCTTAAGTTTTTGTCTCTTGCTTACTTGTGTTCATAGTGTCATAACCAAAGTCCCAGTTCCCTATTTGATCTGTTAAGTGTTCTAAATACTCTCATCATTGTGAGACTAAGTGTATTGACCATCCTTCAATGGTCCTGCAATAGTATTGTCTTATCCAAGTGTAGCTACGATTTAAGCTTTATTGACGTATAATTGGTTTAATTTGTTGGGAGAATTACATATATCCCTTTATAAACTTGTAAAATTACATATTTTCCCCAAAACATAAGTTTTTAATTCATAATATACAATGATCATCAAGCATGATTAGACTAAATATGTAATTTTGCAAGTTTACATGGGATATATGAACATGCCCTTAATTTAAGCCTATTGTTTAATACCAAAACCTGTCTTTCTTTGAACGGCTAAATGATCACTAACGGGATACTAGTCCACCCGATCATCTCCGTATCTCGAGTACGAAATTGAGACCACCCTAAGGAGGAAACCTACCGTAGGTAAGAGAAACCCCCCTCGACCCAACCTGAAACCCTTTTATTTTTTTTGTTATATGTGGGACTTGCACCAAGATATCCCATATTTTTATAAAGTCTTAGGGTACCTCACCTTAACCACTTGGACTAAGGATCATTGATTTCCATTCCTGTCTTAATCTTGATTTGTGCCACCTGGCATCAAGACCAATCTTTGATCCATTGTAATCCTTTGTTAGTTTACCTCACACTTTTCCTTTTAATATACTCTCTGTTCACATAAACCATTGTTTTTTATTGAATCACTAATCTTGCCATCACTATATCTCTTTCAATACCATCATGATAATCACAATCATGACTTTCATGATCATCTTTTTTTACACAACATCAAGTCACTACCTCTACACAATTTTATCTACCTTACACATATTATTTTGGTTTGGCTTCAAATAACCTCGTGAATCACTCAGATCTTTCACACCAACTTGAATCACTAAAGTTTGATCAAGCACAAAAGCTACTGATTGCCTCTTGATTGTTCACACAATCGCCCTTCACAACCTTTAAACCATCTTACATCATCAATTTTAGCTTCTCATCTTGATCTTGATTACTTCACACAATCAGCCTATTTTTACAACCTCTTGATCTTCTTCAATTGTCTCTCACAATTACTTTTCACCTCGTTCTTGATTGTTTCCACTTTGTTTCAACCAATCACATGTTAATAGTTTCGATTAATCTTTCACAGATTCAATCGGGTGGCTTCCTCTTCACTTGTTACTTGATATTCACACTGTTGTTCTTGACTTAAACCTCACTCTGATACAATTTGTTGGCATATTAGATCAAGCAATACACCACAAACACAAACACGATTATTTGTAAGTAACTCAATCGCAAGATCACAACTCTATATTATTAATATTAAAAGACCACGGTTTACAATGACCCTTAACCCTATATTATATATTGTACGTATGTTAACCTAACCCAACTTAAACACTCTTAAATAATAAAATAAATAAACAAACTCAATTCTAGTCTGATTCAAACTCTACCAAACAATTATTAAACTAACATTAATATTATCAAGATTAGAACTTTCACCATCCACCACGACGATAACCCATAAATGACTAAAAATACTTAAAAATATAATACAAATGACTAAACTTCGACAGATATCCACCATGTCAAACGTGTTGTATTAGCCCCGGTGGTAGTAACCCCTAACTTTATCAGGAATATTGTTCCCCCAACTCCCAAGTGATGGTAAAATTTAGATATGAATATATGTGAATTTTGTAACTACTTACAACCTTGTGGTGGTGTAAAATCCTACTAGTATTTTCATATAATTGACAAGTAAAAAAAAGGCGAATATGAAAAATCATTACTCGATGTGCTTGTAGCATGTAATTTGTTGCACATGAGTTACCTTATCAGACTTGATGAATAAAGGAGGTGAAATAATGCTTTTAAGTGGTTGCTATGGGTTGTGCCGAAAGTCCACAAGTGTACTATAGAGCTACAATGAACTCACCATCAGTGGCGGAGCTTAACCAACTTGGTAGGGGGGGCGGGGGCGAAATTATTTTTTTTAAGGGGGGCGAACTCGATATTTATATAAAAATTTACACTATCGGGCCAAAAATTTACAATATCGAGCTAAAATTTAACACTACGGACGAAAAAATAGGGGGGGCGGGGCCCCCCCCCCCCCCCTGGTCCCTTAAAAGCTTCGCCCCTGCTCACCATAGATGTATGGTAACTAAGGCTTGCGCTCATCATACGGTGAAAATGGTCTTTTCAAGCATGATTTTATAATGATGGCTTCAAATTTTTGTATGTTTGAACTAGACTTGTTATAATATTAAACGATTGAAAATAAAATAGACTTTTATAAAAAATCCAGTGGCAAATATAGGAAGGACCGGTTAGGGTCAAGCGACACTGGTCTTTTTTACTGTTTATGTAGAACATATTATTAGACAATATTATTAGGGTTATTAGTATGAGGCACGGACCCAGTTAGGTTTTAGGATTTACATTATATTCTCTATATATTGTTTAAGAACTCTTTTATCATCTTACACATAGTCGGCTACAGTTTCACCCAACATAAGCAAGTTCATCCATCGAGATTTAGTGATTTTATTTGTTTTTCATTAAAATTTTAGTGATACCAACCCAAAAATTTCTAACATCATATTAATAGAAATCCAGTGCTCTAGTGACACCGGGGGAAAAAAAAAATTAGTTCGCCACTAATGAAATCATTTCATCTACAACGTTAATGTTACGTTACGCGTGTTAAACACAATAATCTACTAGGGTATTTTAAGACCCACCATGCACTCCAAAATGGGTCGGTCAACATCACTTTATTGTAATATAAACGAGTCCCCTGCCCCTCCCATATTTCCGTGTTTTTCTCATACAATATCCACATAAGTAGAATAAAGGCAACAAGTTTCTTTTACTTTCCACAAAAGAATAATTAAAAAACTTTGTAAAATAATTTCTTATTAATTTTTATATATATTTTAGATGTTCTTGTTTTATGAATCCTTCTATAGATATTAACTTTTCAAGAAAATTAAATGAAAAAAAAGAATGCAAAGGTATGGTAGATAGTATATAGTGAGTTTATATTAACTTTATTAAATTAAGAGGTTAGTAATATAATTATAACAAATGTGAAACTCGGATTTATACATATTCCATTTAACTCATTTGATATGAAAAACATACTAAAAGATAAGTTTGAGACGAATATTGATAATTTGTGAAATCGTGTCTCTTATGCCTAATACCAATTGGGTCTTTGTGGGTAATCAGTCATCGGTTATCGTGTATACTTGTTACTTTGTTAAATAATACTATTTGAGATTTTTAATCTATATTTTTTCTTATATTTATAATCATAAAGTTAAATTTATAAAAACAAATCAAAATATATAATTTACATACATGTCAACATCACTATTAAATGTTTGAAGTATGTATAATATTATAAATTTCATGATAATATAAACAACAAAACAGAGCTTTAAGATTCATATTGTGAGCAAACTTTAACCATTTATCAATCACTGAAGTAAACTTAATAAAAAATATATAACCGACGGTTACAGTTATTAAGATTTTATGATGAACCAATATCGGTTATGGTTTGGTTAAGGGAGTGTACAGTCTGTCTACATTACAAATATGCTATTCTTTTAGAGAATTACTGATATAGATATATTTGTTACTAAATGATTTAATACAACGTATTATTTTATAGGTTTTTAAATTCTATCATTTACCATATAAATACAATACCTGAAGTCTGAGTAAGTTACGTGAAACGTATCCAAAAGCAATCCCACATGTGGTAAGCGAAATTAATCGAAACCGACAGTTAACGAACCGTGTGATAACTAACCAATCAGCTATGATTATTATTATGGAAGAGACCAAAACTGATCCATAGAAATAATTTAATAGAAATACAGAATGGAAAATTATATAAAATGGAAAATTACAAGAATTAAGGGAAAACATTTTTTCATATATGGTTTGGGTAAACATGAATGCGACTCCAGTAATAAGACCGGGTATCATCAAATCCCATAATCTTTCTTTACCAAAGAAAAATTTTAATTTCGAGTCTGGAATACAAGTTCGAATACTCGTCCCCTTTGGGTGTTTTAATCGTCTCTAATCGGAATTACATTTAGTCATTCTCATTAAAAAAACTTGAATAAGTGTAATTTAAAACAAATTCAAAAATAAAATTAGAAAGAAGTATATAGAAATAAATAAATAAGTTTAAAAAAGAAGAGCACAAAAAAGTGAATAGAACAAGTGAGGTTAGTTGACCGTGTCGCATGGTTCAGGCAGCGGCCAGAAAGTGGCTTACCAAACGCCACCCATTTATTAATTTGGGAGCCGATTAGCTGTCATCTTATGTGAACCATTAATAATTATGTGAACCATCAATAAGCACCCAACTTTTATTTAATAATGTTTTATTAAAATATAAAACATTAAAAATAGTTTTTAAACAAAATCTTATAACTTATGACTATAATAATAACTTATATAATTTATGAAACTAGGTTTTTCCGACCTACGTGGGAAATTCCACCGTGATCGCATATATCAAAACGCGAACGCAACGACACGTTACGGCGGTTTGTACATGATGTGATAAAATAGAGACTAACAATCGACCCAACTTGTATTCAGACTAAATTTACGTCTAACCTTAAACTTACTCTAATTTATACCATTAACGAAAACATGTTATAATTAACCAGACTCTTTTCCAAACAAAATTATGTTGAAATGTAACACAACTCTAAACATACATAAAAACACATGCAGTTGTGCCGTACGCGACGTGATAAAGTATAGATTACGATATTCCTAACTCGTTTTCAAAATAAAAAAATTTGTCAAAACGTAGGGAAATGACGAAACATAAATCATCTCAAAACATATATAAAAGTATGCACAAAAAGTTTATATTTGACCTAACTCGTATCAACACGTAAACCCAAAACATTAAAAATCTGATATTTTACAATGTTTTAAAACGTGTCAGGATGTCAAGATATTAAAGTTAACCAGTTAGAACATTTAATAAATATTCAATAAAATTTTTTTAAAATATTAATATTCAATAGTCAAATTAAAAATTAGTATTATTATTGTTTTATTAAAATTGAATAGTCAACCTGTTAATCGATTTAATTTACATCTATACAACACTATTAAACCATCGGTCACCTAAAAATCCCTACCGAACTTGGCCGTGATTATTCACACCTCAAATAGAAAATAACAACTACATATACATTAATTAAAGAAACATTTATTAAACAATTACTATTATATGATTATTATTATTATCAGTATATTATTTAAATAAACAACTATTAAATAAATACTATTAAACTATTAAGATATTACATTACTTTAGATTTTAATAATCTAAACTATTACTCATTGGTTTTAATCCATACTATTGATTTACAGTAATAATCCTAACTTTTATTAAAATCAAGTCGAAGTCAAGCGTAAATTTTTAATAATTATATTACTAGAATTGTTGTTAGTAATAAAATGAAAGTTGTGATTGTTACCTGCTAAATTAATAACTAAGTCATTAAAATCCAATTTGTCTTATTATTATTACTAGTCAACTGCATATGAATTAATATAGATGTAATAAGCCCTACAAATCTACAATATAGTCACATAACTTATATAAATTATGAAGTATTGACATAAAATCTTATTTTCTTTTATGTTTGCATTACATTTATATAAAATGTTAAAGTCTTAAGGAATTAAGATAAATTTCGTGAGGTATATGATTTTAACCAGAGTTTAAGTTTGTCTTCAGTACTTAATAGCTCGACAAATTAGTATTATATGTATTTTAAAGTTTAAAGGAAAAGTAGCAGCTCCGTCAAGTTATAACACATAGACCTAGTGCACGTCACTAGTAAGACACGTGCCTGGGGTGAAGTTGACTTGAGTTAAATTGATGCCTTCTTTCCTATTTCTGCTCTTGTTTAAAATTCTACCCATAACGTTTTTTTGTTACGTAATTACTTTGTACACTCGAAAAAATCATTTTGTATACTAACATTTCCCAATTATAAATATATATAGTTATAAAATAACTAAAAACAACCATAAAATTGGCGTTAAATATGTTTATAAAATGGTTTTAATAAACGTGACAAGACTTTTTTCTGTCTTGTTTATTTTGTCTACTTTGGAAAAAATATATACATTTCACTAGAGGTAATCTTTTTCGTCTGGTCGTATTCAAGTTTCTCAAATGTATTTTTAACGAGTAGAAATTCGTTAAATTGGTATTTTGGTGTGGTGGTTGTGTAAAGATTAGTTTTCTAGTATTGTGGTTGTGTTAATACCAGCGGGTAATTACCACAAGTGACTAGTATGAATCTATAATATTTTAGTGTAGTGTTGTGATTGTGTTAAGATTAGTTGAAGTGGGTCGGTATCCACTAAGTTCACTTTATTCCCAAAATGTTGGGCTGACCAAAAACCGCACCGTTTTTAGCGGACCGATTAGCATTTAGCAGCTGTCTCTTCTAATGATTGCCCCACCAGGGACTACGTCACAAATTTCCCAACCTTTTTTTTAAAATATTATATCCATACTAGTTTTAATAATTACCAATGATCCTTAACCCAGCTGGTTAAGGTGAGGTACCCATAACATATAAATAAAAAAATGTTATGAGTTCAAGTCTCACTTTTAGTAAAATGCTTAGAGTTGAATCAAGGGGTTTTCTCAGCAATGAGTTTCCTCTTGAGGGGGTTGGGGGTGCGGTCTCGTCTAAGAAACGGATATGTGGGCCTGATTAAGATAACATCTATCATCCGAAGCAGAGTCGTACATTTGCCGTTAAGAAAAACTAGTTTTAATAAACCCGTATATCACACGGGTTAATAAAAAAACTATTAATTAGAATAAAAATTATTAATTATAAAACAATATACTAAGACATGATATGATTATAATTACATATGAATAATAAAATATAAATTTTATTTTTGTTTTTTTCAAAAATAAAGTAAATATTTTGTTTCAAAATAATGTCTTAAAAGCTTTTCATATTCGAATTTTCTTACTATAACTTCCTATTTTAATTATTTTTTTAATAAAAATTTACTTTAAAAAAACAATTTTTAGTAAATTACGTAAAATAGTTAGAAAAAAATCTTTTTATAAAAAACTATTTCTATATAAATTGTTAAAAAACTAATTATAATGTAAAAATAAATAACAATTGGTTTTAGTAATTAATGTAGTTATTAAATAGTAGATAGAAGCAGAAAAATTTAAATAGAAATGAATATGATGCTGACACATGGCACCATCATTTACCATTTTATTAGAGTATGAAGATGAAGATGAATATTTTGACAACTTGATTATGGGTTTACAACTCTCACTTATTAAACTAGTTAAACTTGAATTGAAACACAGATGATGTAATAAATAATAACACTCAGAGCATTCACAATTCATTCATCATCCATATCCTTATAATTACACTAAATATTACTATTTCTTTATCTCTCGTTTTCAATTAAATAATATTTTTTTCATATATCTATCATTATATTTTCTCTCTCATCTATTAACAACTATTTTAAAAAATATTGGAAAATTTATAGGAGTTGTATCGTGTTTCCCTAATTTGAGAAAACACGGTACAACCCCCATAAATTTTTTACCTGTTTCACTCACAATTACTCACAATCATTCCTCATAATATAGGACACCCACTCATA
Organism: Flaveria ramosissima; assembly: GCA_025215565.1. Classification (NCBI taxonomy): domain Eukaryota; kingdom Viridiplantae; phylum Streptophyta; class Magnoliopsida; order Asterales; family Asteraceae; genus Flaveria; species Flaveria ramosissima. The sequence goes on from CM046045.1 coordinate 12,105,258, forward strand.
TATATATGGGGACAGGCTGTGAATGCTTCATATTAGCTTTTCCATCCGAATCCTTATATTTAAACTAAAAACAAATATTTTATACTATATCTTTTAATTAAATAATACTTTTAATATCTTTAGTATTACTTTTTTCTCTCTTCTTCATTCACAACTAATTTTAAAAATATTAAAAACTTTATGGAGGTTGTACTGTATTTCCACAAATATATATGATGAATCATGATACAATCCTCATAACCTATCCATCACTCACAACCACTAACAACCATCTTCAACTTACATTGAAAATTAAGAACCTAATGTGAATGTTCTAATAGAATAACAAAATATTTGTATGTATATCTAATTAACAGCGGAACATGAAAATAATATACGTTATGCATTTTTAATAAACTATGAGTACTTAAATATACAAAAAAGAAAACAATTAATACAAATATAATTAATTTTTGTAAGTGTTTCAATTAAATAACTTAAAAAAAATTTTGTTTTAATTTAATCACTCAACTTGTGGGTAATATGTTAATATTATATATATTTTACACATTCATCAACAAGTTAAAATTGCTAATGTAGCTTTTCTTATTTCTTTATTTCCAATTGTTAACATGGAATACAATTCATAATTTAAGTTAACATTAAATACTAGAAGCCAATCTGTACCAAAAAAATACCTATTAAACAGGTAGTTTAGAATAAGAATTCTAAATTTCATATCAACAACTTTTTTAAAAAAATAGTCAGGATAAAACTTTAACATATTAAACATGTAAAATATATAAGATTAGCACATTACTTACAAGTTGAGTAACTAAATTGAAAGAAAAAACGTAAGATGTGTGATGCCACAATAAGCAAGATGAGATGCAAGTTTAATGAATTCGCCTCCATTATCAGAAAAAAGTTGCTTGATTTTTGTTTGAAAGTAAATTTTAACTAAACGTTGGAAACGAATGAATGTGTTAAGAGAATCAGATTTGTGCTTTAAAGGATAAATCCATATATATTTTGTAAAGTGATCTACAAATATTATATAGTATTTATATCCATCATAAGAAGTAATAGGAGATGACCAAACATCAGAAAAAATTAGTTGCAAAGGTGAATTGGTAGCAAGAGAAGAAACATGAAATGGAAGTTTATGACTTTTATTAATGCAACAAGAGTTACAATTATTTTTCATAAACTTAATAGTAGGAACAATGGAGGCTAAATGCTGCATGACTTGTGAATGCGGATGTCCAAGATGATGATGCCAAAAGGTAGGCTTATTGGATTGCATGTGAAAAGCATAAGGTGGTGAGGAAGAACGGAGTTGATAAATCCCACGACTAGCTTGTCCCTTGAGTAAGATTTGATTGGAGCGGAAGTCCTTGATAAAAAAATTAGAGGAATGAAATTAGATTAGTATATTATTATCTATACATAATCGAGAGATGGAAATAATGTTTCTGGATATAGAAGGAACACAAAGAACTTTAGTTAGAGTAAAGGAAGTATTGTTGAAATTTAACACTAAAGAACCAACATGAGTAATAGATAGTGACAAACCATCGCCGATGACAAGTTCATCGGTACCATCATAAGGTGCATGGAGCGATAATGCAGTAAGGTCGTTGGTGACATGATGAGACGCGCCACTGTCGAACAGTCAGTTGGGGTTGGTATTGTGATTGGGGTTATTGGTGGTCATGACATTTGCTTGTGGTTTGTTGTTGGTTTTGGGCAGAGGAGGGAGTTGAATATTAGGGTGTTTGTTTTTGAAGGCATAACATGAGGTAAGAGAGTGACCTCTGGTAAAGCAAAATTGGCATGTTCCTAGAAATTTCCTGGTGTGAGTGGCAGATTGTTGAGGGGTGGGTAGAAGGCCTTGAGATGTTGTGGATTGATTTCGGTTATTCCAGTGTTTGTTTGAGGACCGATTGTGAGCAGCAAAAACTGAAGCAGGTTGATGGAGAGTTATAGGGGTAGACGATGATAGCTCATGATTAATAAGCTTTTCATGTAGCTCATGAAAGGAGATAGGTGTATCACGTGCATGAATACCATCAATGATGGATTTGTATGCTTTTGAATCGAGACCATTCAAAATAGCATCAGTGATGTCTTCATTATCCATCTTCTTGCCCAAAATACTTAATTCATCAACAATGGTTTTGACAGATTGCATGTAGTCTGTTATGGATTGATCGGGAGTTTTGGTGGATTGCTTTAGGCGGTGTTGAAGTTGTTTTATGTGGCCATGAGAGGGATTAGCATATGTGTTGGATAAGATTTTCCAAGCTTCAAAGGAAGATGAAGCATTCGTTATCATCGGAACAATAGGTGGGGAAAGGCTACCAACAAGGGCACCAAACAACAATCGATCTTGACGAAACCAGGCAGGATAATCAGCATGGGGAGTTGATTCACCAGTAGAGGTAATAATTGGTTTCGGTGCAGGGTAGGTACCATCAATATATTTGTAGAGATCCAAACCATGGAGAAGGGCTTCAATCTGAGTTTTCCAGCTTAAATAGTTTGTGGGAAAAAGTTTTAGTGAGGCTGGGAAATTAACACAGTGAGAGATGGAGTTTTAAGTGGAAGGGTTTGGATGTTGGAAGATTCGGTGGTGGTGGTGGTAGTGTCAGTAGACATGGTGAAAAGTGGCTGATTATGAAAATAAGGAGGAGGAAGATAAAGTTTACGTAAAAAATTAGAGGAGAGGGAGATTCCTGGCTGATACCATATAAGAATTATCAACCAAAGTTACTTTCCATTGAGAATTGAACTAGTACATCTACAAGAAGAGATCCTTGAAATATGGATCTGAATACAACAAATTAGGAAGAGTAGTTCTATCTAGTTACAAATTACAAATTCAAAATTACAAGTTTAAATTATACAAACTGTTGGAGGGAACCCGTGTAACCCGTGGGTCGGGTTATATATTAATAAAAAGATGGTGGGCGCTCCATGGGTTTACAATTGTAATATATAGAAATTTAAATAAACCAACAACACTTCTAAAAAGAAACCAAAAGTGGTTTATTAAAAGTATGAAAAATTAGACTCCATATAAAGTATTGCAGGGTTGGTAAGAATAAACATGAAGTTTTTTCAAATGTGTCTAAGGACTAATATGTATATTATCTTCATCAGTAGCATGGGTTTGATCCTTAAAGACATATTGGTATTCAATTAATTGAAATGTCTAATACATTAAGATGAGAATTCAAGCATCACGGCATTTTTATGTATGGATGAGGTTTGTTGCGGTGAATTGTTACTTTTAGTGAATCAAAGATTACACTAAAATGGGGGAGTTAGTGTTATTAATATCATTTTATGAAACTAGATTTACTTAAGACCAAATAATGAATTAAAATAAACATGATATGAATTAGAATATGTTCTTGAAGAATATTCTAATTTCTTGAACAAAGGAACCTTCGCAACCCCTAGTGGGTCCAAAGGGCAAGGCAATGCTTCCCCAGCAGTGTTCGAGCTAGCTGCTTATCATACAAAGATTTTTATTAACATGTCTTTATATTGTGAATCTTGTTTCAGATTTACTTGATTTATGAAAAGTTGTATGAGTTTGATGATAAGAAAGAAATAATAAATCAAAAGTAAGTTGATACTAATCATTGATAGAAGCTATGATCATCAACTTTAACCTTTTATAGTAACTCATACATTAGTAATTACTTTTATAGTAACTCATACATTAGTAATTACCGAACATCACTAGTAATGGATATCATTGATAGGCATAGGTAGCACCTAAAGCATTAGTAGCAGCTTATAGATTATTAGTAATAGATGGAACATTACTAAGATGTACAATAGTAAATATGATTAGGAACAACTATATTGTTGTTAATGGAAATTATTAAGCAGTAAAGCTACTTGTGGAGTTCTTGTTATGTAACTGTTAAGAACTTGATCATTGTAACTGTTAACTTTCATGTATTTCATGAAGTGATATGGAAGTTCATTATAATGGTTCAATCCTAATATAAGGATTCATTTGGTCTAATTTTGATACCTTTATAAACATGAATTTTCACAGAAAAATAATGAAGCTTACTTCTCTCTTGTGATATTGATTTGTATAGATACAAGATACTTTAATATAAAAGTGAATTTCATACGCGATTCAGAAAACTTTGCAGAGCAATTACAAAATTAAAAATGCATGCTTTTTAAATCATTTGTTAAAACATAGAAAAATATACAAAATCAAAATAATCAAATCCTGTAGCCACTTGTACTAAAAAACAAGTAAGCGTAATTCCCCTTCTATGGTCTTAGGCCCAGTTTCTTTCAACTAAGAACTAAGCGCTTCGCCCGGGGGTACCTACCGCTTTCGATTCGAACTCGATCTTATTAAGTTGGAGATTAAAATAGATAAAGTGCTACCATATCTAACTGAATAAGATTTCTCGTAGATCTATCCCATTTTTTCGGGTTAACGAAAAGAAGTTAATAAAATGAGTTTCAAACTTAAATCTTAAGTTTGGATTAAAAATCCGGTTTGACTACAAAAGCAAACCAGATTGTAGAGCAAGATCTGATAAGTAATAGTCAACAAATTGGTATTCATTTATCAACAGATTTTTTTCTTCCCCGATCAAGTGGCCCGAAATCGTGACTTTTCGACCCTCCTCGAGTGATTCCACATTGATGGACTGGACTACCCTACCTTCTCCTACTCGAACTATTCTAAGTTTGAAGAAGCCGACATTGAATTGACTACCTAAATAGCCTTTCAAGATCAAAATCGTACTACTACTCCTATGATGCTTTTTAAATCATTTGTTTAAAACATAGAAAAATATACAAAATCAAAATAATTAATTTCTTAATTTTCTAGTACATAATCTTCAGGAAAATTATATACATAAAAGTTATATACATTGTTTAAAATATACGGGACCAAATTAATTAAAATATAATAAAGTACTAGTCTATCCCTCAACCCTGTTTACTTTTGTTATTAATAAATTTATAACAGTCTAATATGAAACCATTAAACAAATGACATAAATCGTACAAATCACTTCCTATATTCTTAGACCGGACGTGTAGTCATTTTGGGAGTTTCAAACATGATTATACGAATACAAGTGAGGCTCCAAATACCATTACAAAATAGTTAAAAGGGGCTCTAATTCATAGGCCTTCGAACCATTAATGAGCGCTAGACATAACTTTTACTATATTATTGCATCATTAGAGGCTCCAAACACTAATTAACCACTATATTTAATTTAAAGTGGTTTTAATAAAAATTATTTTTGCTTACATGATATTTTAAAGAAACAACCAATACACAAATTATTATAAAAAGACTAGGTGAGTACCCCGTGTATTACACCGGTTTAATAAATAAAATATTAAATAGTTATTAATAAAAATTAATGAATTATAAAACAATTTTTCGATATAAGATATGATTGACATTATTTACGAGTGATAAAATGACAATGTCATTTTTTAAACACTTGTTTATTTTTTTGTTTTTTTTCTAAAAAAGTTGGTTTTTAAACAAATTATTTCAAAACAAACCGTTATAGAAAAAGCGTCATTGTTAATAATTTCTTTATTATAACTTTAAAAAATTTATCATTTTTGTTTTATAAAGAATAATATTTTTTCGAAGCCACAAGTTTTAAAATATATTGTGTTTTTAAAAAGTTTGATATGTTTTTAGAAGAAAATTCTTATTTTATAAGAAAATTATATCTTTACAAACTGTATTTGTAGAAAGATCTCTTTTTTTTAATTTCATTAAAAAGTTATCTAATATGAAAATTTTTAAATAATATCATTTGTGGTTAATATGATATTTGTTATGAGAGAAAAGCGAGAAAATAAAATGTAGAAACTCTAGAAATTGTGACAAGTGGCATGCAAAAACCTTCTTTTATTAGTATACTAGCTTTAGTAAACCCATGTATTACACGGGTTGAATAAATAAAATTTTATTAATTATAAAATGATATTCTAAAATAAGATACAATTGAAATTACATATGAGTAAGCACTATAAATGATAAACAATGATATTAACATTTTAAACTTTTTTTATTTTCAAAAAATAAATTAAATAATTTTCTTCAAAACAAACCGTTTTAAAATTATCATTTTCAAAAATTTCCTTACTATAGCTTTCAATTTTATTTATTTTTTATTTTTAAAGTTTTTACTTTTTAAAACCGCTAATTTTTAAATATTTCGTATTAAAAAGTTTGATAATTGTTTCTTTAAACATTAATAAAAAGATTTATTGCTTAGTTTACTAAAATACTTTTTTAATGTAAAAAAGAATGAATTAAAATTATTAGTAATTAAAGTAGTAATTAATATGATAGAGAAGCGACAAAATTTGATGAGAATGAATGTGGTTGTGAAATGTGTCACCCTCAATTACACTTTTATTAGAATAGATAGATATAGATTCTTTTTAGAGTAAATTGCCGTTTTCGTCCCTGGGGTTTGACGAAAATTACGCTTTCAGTCCAATACTTCATTTATTACACTGACGGTCCAATAGTTTTAGCATTTGTTTCAATTTCACCTGAACCATCAACACCGTTAGAATTTTCTTAAGTTAATTTAAAATGACAAATTTACCCTTATCACCACCTACCCTTCCCTACCCCTTTATCTGCTTTCTCCATCTCTTCTCTCTCTCTTTCTCTCTCCAAAAAACCCTACACTCACTCATACACATTCTACTACCACCTCCACCATCTTCTCCAGCAGCCACCTGCACCGCCCTCCCCGGCGGCCACCTGCACCGCGCGCCACCTGCACCGCCCGCCACCTTCACCGCCCGCCACCTGCACCGCCCGCCACCTGCATCGCCCGCCACCTTCACCGCCCACCACCTGCACCGGCCGCACCTGCACCGCCCGCCACCTACATTGGCCCCCGCCTGCACCGCCTGCCTCCTACATCGCCCCCACCTGCACCGCCCGCCACCTGCACTGCCCGCCACCTGCACTGCCCGCCACCTTCACCTGTTGCCACCTGCACCGCCCGCCACCTGCACTGCCATCCTCGCCGCCACCTGCACCGCCCGCCACCTGCACCGCCCGCCACCTGCACCGCCGGCCACCACCCACCACCACAGAAACCCGCCAAATCTTAGATTTTAGGAGTAGATATGATTTGTGTTTGAAAAAGAGTGTGGGAGGAGACCAAAATTATGGAGGTGGGCGGTGGTTCTTGAGATGAGAGAGAGAGAGGATGTAGTTTGGTGGTGGGAGGCCGGAGATGGAGGTGGAGGCTGGAGATGGTTGCCTGTGATGGTGGTGGGTGGTGGTGGTGAGCAATGATGGTGGTGATGAAGGAATACTAAGGGTAATATAGTCAATTCACGTTAACTTAACAAAATTACACTAACAGAGTTAATGGCTTGGGTAAAATTGAAACAAAACTTGAAACTATTGGACCGTCGGTGTAATAAATAAAGTATTGGACTGAAAACGTGATTTTCGTCAAACCACAGGGACGAAAACAGTAATTTACTCTTCTTTTATTTGGTTTGGAACATACACGCAGATGGGTTAATATAAAAGATGTCCACTAAAAACGTAGAAACATTCACAACATAACATTTGTATATGTGTGAACTTTTAGAAGGCACGTTTTATAATATATATTAATCCCTTTGGTCGGTAGCTACCAACCCTTGGGCCACATGTCAGTCTTTCATTGGGCCACACAAGGGTTTTATTTCTTCTTTTAAATTCTTCCCAACCCCACCATCAGGCTTTAGCATTTGACACCACCACTGATGTTTGCTTCCATCTGCTCCGACACTAATATCAATGTCCACATTTCAGGCACAATCTGGTAAAGGACGACGCTTTGAACAGAGGGGGAAAGAGGTTGGGGATGGTGTTGGTGTGTTGGTGTTGCTGGCGTTTATTGCAAACTGGGTGGTGTTGTGCCGCCGTTGTGGTAGGCGAGGTGGTGGTGCGCCGTCATTGGTGGTGGTGGTGGTTAGGAACGAATGAGAGATGAACAATTGATCGAGAGAAGATGAGTCGAGAGAGTGATTTGAGATCCGAGAGGGAGGATGCGATTTTGGAGAGTCTGAATCAAGATAGGGAAAGTGATTTGAGCTATGAGTTTTTGAGATAAATTTGAAACTCTAAATGACTTATATATGGTTAATTACAAAAATTTGAGATCCAAATTCAAAATTGTTTATATATATTTAATTGTATTGCCTTATGCCATTTAATTGACACCGTCATAGTTTAAATAATATTTTTTAATAAGAATTAAACTATATTAACATTTCTAGATACATAAAACTATAATAACAATTAAGTTTGTAAAAAATAAAAAAACGGTTGCTATTTAATATTTATTTTGTTGTTTCCATTTTCATCTCCCAGCAAGTGTAATACTATTGATGTTAAAAAGATGACGGTATACTACGCGCTTTAGTCACAACGCGCGAGTTAAAATTCCAGTTTGTGTTAAGCTACCAAGTAAAAAATGTAGAGCATTTAATTCCTAGACACCGTTGTAACCATTCAAGCCGACCAATGCCGAAAGCGACGATCTGCGATGGGAAAAATGGGAGATTTAAGACAGGGATGGATTTTGTGTTACACAGAACCAATAGATGTTGCTTCCCATATTGGGTAAAAATAAAAACTTGATAAGAGTTGCACACATCTCTGAGGATATGATTTATGATAGGAGTCCATAGAGTTGTGAATTAGGGTTAAAGACTTGTAGCCCATGGCACATTGGTATCTTAGCTTTGTCATAGAGGACTAGATATTTATCCTACACATTAGGGAATTTTTTTTAAAAATAGGATATTTAATGGGAGAGAGGTGACAACAGGGTTTAGTCTTGTTGGGTTTTGACATTAGGGGATACCGCCCCTGGCAGGGGCGGCTTTTGACTCGTGTGTTTGAATGTAATGAATCTGTGGTGATTTGTGAAGTGACTAGTCAAAACTGAGAACTCGCCCTTGGGAAGGGCGGCTTCTCTTCCCAACCGTCCGATCCTTTGAAGATTCTGAAGATGATGATGTGATGTGACCGTGCATGGAGACCACGCCCTTGTGAAGGGCGGGTTCTCCTCTTAACCCTTCGATCCAACAACCTCCTTTAATCTACGGTCCACATTTCAACCACCTTAAATTCTTTAATTATTCGTTTCACCAACTTTCTCTATATATGTAAGGCTCTGTTCCCGGGACGCTTACAGTTAGTCATTCATCGCACATAAAACATATAATTACAATTATCTCATAAAAGTATTGCAGCGGAAACATTCAAAAATGACATCTCATTTCATTATAAACACTTTTGCCCAATAATACATCATTATCCGGTTACAAAATACATGTTTGCATTATAACACAAAAGCTTTATAAATGGATGCCATCCCAAAAGAGCTGAGTAGCCACCTCGTGCCATCCTCAGCAACCATTACCTGCCAACTGGAAAACATATAAAAAGTCAGCGTTGCTGAGTGAGTTCTAGTTTATTATAAAACATACTTTACTTTCATATAAAACCATTCGTTACTTTTGCATGATCACACATCATACGTACGCATAAATAATATCATTATTATCTTCTTCATTCATTCATTCATCATTCGTTCCATTTAACTTTACTTGCGCATCGGACATCATCCGTACCAATACCATATGCTACACCCCGATCAGTCTTACCTACCGGGCCGAAGTCAATAGATGAACAGCTAAACGTATGCCACGGTACTAGGAGCAACCATCAGTCATAGCTACTGGGCCGAAGTCAATAAATGAACAGCTAAACGTATGCCACAATACTAGGGGTAAGCGGTAGAGGTTCTACATTAATGGTCAATCACAAAGAAGGACCCGTTATCCGATGCATGCAAGACGTTTCATTTCTTTCCACTTTACGTTACATAATACTTCATTTCATTCATCATAATACATAAAGCCATAGGAAAGATAATATACATCATACTAAGGAACATATCATACACATTCATCATCATTATACAGGGCAACATCATACATACTAAACATGCATAAACATACAACATCATCATCATCATGCCCTACATACTCTCTAAGGCCATAACAGTCACCTTTCATGCTTTTACGAGAAACTTTACGTCAAAACTTACATCTGCACTTTCCCCCGAAAGCCAGAAGTCTAACTACACTTTCCTTCGGGTGCGACAGCTCTATTCGTGCGTATGGACACCCTTTAGTCGCATGGCCTCCATGCGACTGAACATTATGCGATTGGACTCAGGCGGATGAACATCTATGCGAATGGACATCCAGTCGTGCGTATGGACCTCATGCGGATGGAACTAATGCGAATGGGCACCTATGCGACTGATCTAATGCGAATGAACTCATGCGACTAAGCACTTATGCGACTGAACCCTCAGTCGCATGACTCCCCATGCGACTAAGCACTCGTGCGACTGAAACCTTAGTCGTGCGATTGAACCCTCAATCGTGCGAATGAATCCCAATCGTGCGAATGACCCTCAATCGCCTCTCATTCGGCCGTATGGCCTCCATTCGGTCGCCTAGCCCTAGCTGATGCAGAATGGAGTTCATCCCGAACCCAATCTGCCATTTTCGGCGTCCAAGCTCATCCAAACCCATTCTAAGCCTAAATTAACCCTCCCGGACCTTAGGGATGTATACCATAACACCATACAAGCACACACAAGCCCGGAAACATACACGAAACACATCATACACATCACACCCAAATGGGTCAAACACACACACATACAAAAACGGGTTTTCTATGCTTTCCAGCCCCAAAATCGGTTGAAAACAAGTAAAAGTGGGGTCCTAGAACTCACACAAACGAGCACAACGTCAGGGGCTTCGATTTGGCTTGCCACACGACGAGTTTGGACACCCGAATCACCCGAAACACCCCTTTTTCTCTTTTTCTCCTCTTTTCTCTCTTCTCCTCTCTTGAGAGCTGAATATTTGAGTATGTCGGAGAGGGTAAGGGCTGCCTTCTCCCTTATATACCCCGCTCGCCCGACTTTCTTTCGTTGGCGAGTTTGGTCCCTCGACTTTGGACTTTATTTCCTTTTCTTTCTTCGCCCTCTTCAAAATAAGAAATATCCGGGTGTTACAAGTCCACCCCTCTTAAATAGCTTTCGTCCCCGAAACCTGTTATTCTTCAAACAAACGTGGATAATGTTGTCTCATTTCTTCCTCAGTCTCCCACATTGACTCGGATCCCTTCCTGTGCTTCCACTGTACACGCATAAGAGGAACCACTTTATTCCTTAGCCTTTTCTCTTTCGGTCGATGATTGCCACTGGTTGCTCCACATAATTGAGCCGTTCGTCTACCTCAATATCCTCCAGTGGAACAATCATATCTTCATCAGCTAAGCACTTCCTTAGATGAGATACATGGAATGTCGGGTGAATTCCACTTAACTCATCCGGTAACTCCAGTCTATAGGCCACCTCTCCTACCCGAGCAATGATTGGAAAGGGCCTATATACCTGGGGCTCAACTTGCCCCGCTTTCGGAAGCGAATAATACCCTTCCAAGGTGAGATCTTCAACATAACCCGGTCACCCACCTGAAACTCAATCGGCCTGCGTCGTTTATCAGCATACGACTTCTGTCTATCTTTGGCTGCCTTCATGAAGGCTTTAATCTTCTCAAGCTTCTCAGTCGTAGCCTCGATTACCTCGACGCTTCCCAATTCCTTCTGACCAATGTCACCCCAACAAACGGGTGTTCTGCATCTCCTACCGTATAGCATCTCATAGGGAGGCATGCCAATGCTGGCGTGATAGCTGTTGTTGTATGAGAATTCGGCTAACGGTAGGTGGTCATCCCAACTTCCACCAAAATCAATCACACATGCCCGAAGCATGTCTTCCAGTGTCTGAATGGTCCTTTCTGACTGACCATCAGTTTGGGATGATAAGTCGTGCTGATATGTAACCTCGTCCCCATAGCGTCGTGGAACTTCTTCCAAAATTTGGATGTAAACCGAGTGTCGCGATCCGACACAATAGACACCGGCACACCATGAGGAGTTACAATTTCCTTGATGAACAGGTCAGGCAACCTCTCAGATGAATATGTCTCGCGGATCGGTAGGAAGTGAGCACTCTTCGTCAAACGATCAACTATCACCCATATGGCATCGTACCCTTTCGGGGTACGCGACAGCTTTGTAATGAAATCCATGGTGATGTGCTCCCACTTCCATTCCGGTATATCCAAAGGGTTGTATCTTCCCATACGGCTTTTGATGCTCGGCCTTCACCTGTAAGCAAGTAAGGCACTTACTCACATACCCACCACGTCGCGCTTCATACCCGGCCACCAATAATCTTTCTTCATATCATGGTACATTTTCGTGGCACCAGGATGAATGGAGTACCGAGTCTTGTGAGCTTCATCCATGATCTTCACCCGTAGATCCCCAAAACGAGGAATCCATACGCGTCCGAATCGGGTTCTAACACCGAGTGTGTTTTCACCCAATTCCCCAACCAGACCTCTCATTCTTTCAGAGTTAAGATGATCTTCCTTCAATGCCTCATCTTGAAACTCTTTGATTTGCTTCATTACGTCAGAGGTCATGATCAGTTGATATGCCTTCACCCGAATCGGCTCGGGCCTCTCCTTCCGGCTAAGGGCATCAGCCACCACATTGGCCTTGTCGGATGGTAGTGGATTCACAGTCATAATCCTTTATCAGTTCCAACCACCGTCTCTGCCTCATGTTCAGATTCTTCTGCTCAAAGAAGTACTTCAGACTCTTGTGGACAGTGAATATTGTGCACCTCGTCCCGTAGAGGTAGTGCCTCCAAATCTTCAACGCAAAGACCACAGCTGCTAGCTCCAAGTCGTGAGTAGGATAATTGACCTCATGAACCTTCAACTGTTGGGATGCATAGGCTATAACCTTTCCTCTCTACATTAACACACACCCCAGCCCCGAGTAGGAAGCATCAGAATAAACCACCAGATCGTCACTTCCATCAGGTAATGACAGAACAGGAGCTTGAGTCAATCTCGCCTTCAATTCTTCAAACGCCTTCTCTTGAGCTTGACCCCATACGAACTTCACTCTTTTCGGGTCAACTTAGTTAGTGGAGAAGCAATCTTGAGAAGTCTTGGATAAATCTTCTATAATAACCCGCCAAACCCAAGAAATTACGAATCTCGGATGGCGTCTTTGGTGACTTCCATTGCATAATCGCCTCCACTTTTGTCGGGTCCACCATTATCCCGTCGGGATTCACCACTTGACCCAAGAACTGAACCTCGTGCAACCAAAACGCGCACTTGGAGAATTAGCATACAACTTCTCCCTTCTCAATGTCTCTAGAACCTCCTGAATGTGACCGGCGTGCTCTGCTTCGCTCCTCGAGTAAATCAAGATCATCAATAAACAAAATCACTGATTTATCCAACATAGGCCGACACATACGTTCATCAAATCCATAAAAGCAGCTGGCGCGTTGGTCAAGCCAAAGGACATGAGAAGAAACTTGTAATGACCATAGCGCGTACGAAAAGCCGTTTTAGGAATATCTAGCTCCTTCACCTTCAACTGATGATAACCAGATCGAAGATCTATTCTCGAAAACCAACTGGCACCCTGAAGCTGATCGAACAAATCATCTATCCTCGGTAAGGGGTATTGGTTCTTCACTGTCAACTTGTTCAGCTCGCGGTAGTCGATGCACATCCTCATACTACCGTCCTTCTTCTTCACGAACAATACCGGAGCACCCCCAAGGAGAGATACTTGTCTAATGAACCCCTTATCAAGCAGCTCTTGCAACTGCTCCATCAGCTCTTTCATCTCGGTCGGAGCCAACCGATACGGTGCTTTGGCGACAGGTTGGGCACTCGGTATCAGATCAATCTGAAACTCAATCTCTTTGTCAGGTGGCACTCCTGATAATCTTCTGGGAACACGTCTGGGAAGTCACACACAACCGGTACATCGGCTAGTTGTGGTGTTGACGTATCCACATCCTTTACATAGGCCAAGTAAGCACTACATCCACGCCTCATGCACTTTCCCGCCACCGCCATCGAGATCACCTTCGGAACCGTAGTAACCCGATCACCATAAACTATCACTGAACTACCGTCAGGTGCTGACAACTGAATCATCTTCTTGCGACACACAATGTTCGCCTCGTAGTCCGCTAACCAATCCATCCCAAGAACCAAATCAAAAACCACCTAAGGTCATCACAAAACGCTCTAACAGGAAACTTATGACCCTCGAGTTCCACATCGCAATTCTCTATCATCTCAGAAATCCTGGTAGACTTACCTATGGCAGTTTCTACATCAAAGGGCGCATTAACACGTCTACTACTAACAGGCAGCTTAGCACAGAAAGCAGCAGAAATAAAACTCCTACTAGCACCAGAATCAAATAACACAGAGAAGCAAAGTTTGGTTCACTAGAAACGTACGGACATAACGTCAGGGTCCGTCCTAGCCTCCTCCTGTGTCATGGTGAATGCCCTGGCGCTCGCCCTCGGTCCATCACCTCCCGTCTCTTTTGTCCCTGAACTCTCAGCCCCCGGCTTCTTACAATCCTTGCTCATATGACCAGTTTCCCACAGTTAAAACATTTGCCTGACAGGCAATCCTTTGCCATATGCCCTGTCTTCCCACACTTGAAGCACACATTCAAACCAAGCCTGCATTCTCCCGCATGCTCCTTTCCACACTTACCACACCTCCTTGACCCTGCTCCCGGTGTGGCCACGCGGCGGTCATCCACCCGTGCCTTTTGTTACCCGTCGAGGCATCAACCCGACCAAACCTTTCCCGTTCCAGTTCGATCACCACCACCCTTCCTATTCGCTCCAACCACCACCACCTCCCTCATCATAAAGTCTTCCGGCCAAATCGACCGCCGACCTAAAGTACTTGGCCGGGCGGCGATCATATGCCGACGAACATCCGCCGGTAAACCCTGAATGTACCTCTTGATCTTCCGAGAAAGAGGCGTCACCTGATCCGGCACCAACCGTGCCATTCTCGTTGAACTTGGTAGTATATTGCTGGTGTGTCATGGATCCCCTCCAGCTGCAGGAACTCCCTCTCAATCTTATCCATTACCTATGAGGACAGAAACTCCTCAATCACCATCTTCTTCAGTTCGGGCCACCTCATTCTCCCGATTGCCCGATTACCCTCCGCTTGGACAATATGTCCCACCAGCATAGTGCCGAGTCACAAATGAATGGGTGGCAAACTTTACTTTTTGATCTTCCGGCATCCCTGATGTCGAGAACAGCCTCCATTTCTCTCACCCATAGGTGAGCAGCAGCAGCATTGCCATTACCGTCAAAAGTAGGGGGCTTGCATCTCATAAACACCCCGTAGTTACAGCCTCGTGCCACTTCTCTCACAGGCTCCTCTTCCTCTTCCTCCTCATTATCGGAGAAAATCGTTTCAGGCTCCGGTTGCTCCCCCGAGACTCTATTTCTCTCCTTCCTTTCTCCCTCCTTCACAGCTTTGATGACTTCGGTCACCACAGACGGTAAGATTGTCTGCATGACCTGATGTACTTCCTCAACAACAGCCTCCTTTACCGAGGCCCTCAGGTTTGCACTCTCATCCCCAGCTTCTGGATGAGGAGTCTCTGGTTCTTCAGGAACCACCTTCTCGACCCTTGGTCTCCCTCTCTTGGGTCGCGGCTCAACATCAGGCCCGCCACGGCCTCCACCTCTAGATGCTTTAGAAGATCTACCTCCAGCCATTCTCTAACTCACACTGAAAGATTCAAACACCAACACGGTCATTCAAGGAAACAACTCAGTTTATGTCAAGTATAGTAAGTCCCTAATTACAGTGGCCAGTTGTGATTAGCCACTTACTTTACTCTTCACACCCCAAGTATTACCTGTCCTGACTACATCAGTATTTAAATCAGCATACCACACATAACCACATACCATGCGCACATAAAAACGGTTAACTTTAAGAAAATACCTGATGGCATGCAGCTACTCAGTTTGGCATCCCATTCCCCTTTCGTCCCATTTTCTGTTTAAGTTAAGGTTTATTTTGAAAATTTACCCATTTCACTTAAACTTTGGCTCTGATACCAACTTGTAAGGCCCCGTTCCCGGGACGCTTACAGTTGGTCATTCATCGCACATAAAACATATAATTACATTTATCTCATAAAAGTATTGCAGCGGAAACATTCAAAAATGACATCTCATTTCATTATAAACACTTTTGCCCAATAATACATCATTATCCGGTTACAAAATACATGTTTGCATTATAACACAAAAGCTTTATAAATGGATGCCATCCCAAAAGAGCTGAGTAGCCACCTCGTGCCATCCTCAGCAACCATTACCTGCCAACTGGAAAACAAATAAAAAAAAGTCAGCGTTGCTGAGTGAGTTCTAATTTTATTATAAAACATACTTTACTTTCATATAAAACCATTCGTTACTTTTGCATGATCACACATCATACGTACGCATAGATAATATCATTATTATCTTCTTCATTCATTCATTCATCATTCGTTCCATTTAACTTTACTTGCGCATCGGACATCATCCGTACCAATACCATATGCTACACCCCGATCAGTCTTACCTACCGGGCCGAAGTCAATAGATGAACAGCTAAACGTATGCCACGATACTAGGAGCAACCATCAGTCATAGCTACTGGGCCGAAGTCAATAAATGAACAGCTAAACGTATGCCACAGTACTAGGGGTAAGCGGTAGAGGTTCTACATTAATGGTCAATCACAAAGAAGGACCCGTTATCCGATGCATGCAAGACGTTTCATTTCTTTCCACTTTACGTTACATAATACTTCATTTCATTCATCATAATACGTAAAGCCATAGGAAAGATAATATACATCATACTAAGGAACATATCATACACATTCATCATCATTATACAGGGCAACATCATACATACTAAACATGCATAAACATAAAACATCATCATCATCATGCCCTACATACTCTCTAAGGCCATAACAGTCACCTTTCATGCTTTTACGAGAAACTTTACATCAAAACTTACATCTGCACTTTCCCCCGAAAGCCAGAAGTCTAACTACACTTTCCTTCGGGTGCGACAGCTCTATTCGTGCGTATGGACACCCTTCAGTCGCATGGCCTCCATGCGACTGAACATTATGCGATTGGACTCAGGCGGATGAACATCTATGCGAATGGACATCCAGTCGTGCGTATGGACCTCATGCGGATGGAACTAATGCGAATGGGCACCTATGCGACTGATCTAATGCGAATGAACTCATGCGACTAAGCACTTATGCGACTGAACCCTCAGTCGCATGACTCCCCATGCGACTAAGCACTCGTGCGACTGAAACCTTAATCGTGTGATTGAACCCTCAATCGTGCGAATGAATCCCAATCGTGCGAATGACCCTCAATCGCCTCTCATTCGGCAGTATGGCCTCCATTCGGTCGCCTAGCCCTAGCTGATGCAGAATGGAGTTCATCCCGAACCCAATCTGCCATTTTCGGCCTCCAAGCTCATCCAAACCCATTCTAAGCCTAAATTAACCCTCCCGTACCTTAGGGATGTATACCATAACACCATACAAGCACACACAAGCCCGGAAACATACACGAAACACATCATACACATCACACCCAAATGGGTCAAACACACACACATACAAAAACGGGTTTTCTATGCTTTCCAGCCCCAAAATCGGTTGGAAACAAGTAAAAGTGGGGTCCTAGAACTCACAAAACGAGCACAACGTCAAGGCTTCGATTTGGCTTGCCACACGACGATTTTGGACACCCGAATCACCCGAAACACCCTTTTTCTCTTTTTCTCCTCTTTTCTCTCTTCTCCTCTCTTGAGAGCTGAATATTTGAGTATGGGAGAGAGGGTAAGGGCTGCCCTCTCCCTTATATACCCTGCTCGCTCGACTTTCTTTCGTTGGCGAGTTTGGTCCCTCGACTTTGGACTTTATTTCCTTTTCTTTCTTCGCCGTCTTCAAAATAAGAAATATCCGGGTGTTACAATATATTCGTTTAACCATCGCATATTTTCCTTCACAATTCGTTCAACTCTTTTCTTTAGAATTTCTTCAAAATTTCTCTAGAATTTCAAACTTCATTTCAAAAATCAAAATGAGCTGGAGAATTACACCAGGTCCACTAAATAACGATTTGTTATTTAAGTGGTCAACATAGAGCTGATTATTATTTTCGAGATCCTAGAAAACGATGAAGGAATTTTACGTGTTAGACGAGGTGATAAAGCTTTTTGGGATTACATTGAGGAAGTGCCTATCCCTGAAAATATTATGAGATATATAAGGTTGGCTAGTTTTGCGGGATTACATTGAGGAAGTGCCTATACCTGATATCTGCACAAGTGGACATCAAAGCTGGAGAAGTGACACATACCTTATATGTTGGGAAGTTGTTGAGACTCACATTCCAAGTAGGGTTTTAAGCTAGTTTGGAATGTTTCAACCAATCCCTACAAGTGTGTTACTAACCCGGGAGCAGCACACAAATCTACATTCGACTGCTCGTAAAGGTGGTAGAAATAAAAACTGGTTACAACATCATAATATCTTTGTTCAAGCATGGGCGTCTGGCATAATTCTGTTGCTAATGAAGCGTACATTGATTCGCCAATTGCTTCTGAAGCATACATGAGGTGTATTTAGAGCGTACTGGTTGTGTATACAACAAACCCGTCTCATCAAGACACCAACCCTCATGGCTTCCAAAATAATAGACAAAGATTGAGAATGATGGTATTATTAATTATTATTATTATTATTACTATTATTATTATTATTATTGTTGTTAATATTATTTTTTAAAGTAATTTTTTATAATGTTATTTATAGATGGATGGGATGAGTCAGTTTTATCAAAGATCAGGGGATGAAGCGGGGAGGAATATGGCGAGCCGTTATATGGATTTTGCACATGCAAACCATATAAGTTATCTACCAACGCATGTGACACAGAATGTTGATGATACTCAACTTCCTCCTGTCACACAACGTTTACCCAGAAGGGGTAGAGGACGAGGGCGGGTTGGTAGACAGGTTGTTGATGATAATGTTGTGCAACAGAATATGACAGAACAAAGGGTTTTCACGGAACAACAGTTCAACTCCTCCTTTTTAAGCCAAATGGGCAATCAAATTTTTTTTATGGTGGTAATTCAACTACTCAGTTTCCACATTTTAGTCAAATGGGGACCCAGAATTTCGTTGAAGGATGCCCGTCAAATCCTTATCAAAGCCCTGATACTAGTTATCAACAATCATTTCACCATTCTTCCCCGTTACCTTATTACCCTCAATTTCAAGATACAGCTCAATCTGTTGACCAGTTTTTTAATCCATCTCCTTGCCCGTTCGACTTAAATGATGAAGCAACAAACGATAATGATGACACTCGTTAGATGTTATTTTTTTGTATTTTTAGTGATGTATTTTACTTTCTTAATTATGTAATTTTTTTATCTATTATTTATATAATGCAATTTTATTATAAAATACAAACATATAAGTAGTTTATTTAACCGTATAATTGAAAAATAAAAATTTAATTTTAGGTGTATGGAATTTTTAAAACAATAAAGTTTTTAGAGAGAGATGGTTGATAATATTTCAGTTATTTATCTTTGAACATGTTATTTTGTTAACAAATATGTTATTTAAACATATTATTTTGTTAACAAATGAACTTAAAACACGAACTTAAACATGTTATTTTGTTAACGCATAAACGTGAATAAAAATATGAGCTCATCAAGCATTTGTGTTCATTCTCAACATGTTATTTTGTTAAGAAATGAACTTAAAACACAAACTTAAACATGATATTTTGTTAACGCATAAACGTGAACAAAAATATGAGCTCATCAAGTATTCGTGTTCATTCGTATCAACACATTGATAACCATAATAAAATAAACCAGATAACCGAGAATCGGAGCAACTAACTTAAATTAAATAAATAAAATTAAGGGTATTGAGAACCCGCCCTTGCCAAGGGCAAGTTCTCAAAAAGTCAGACAGTACAAAACACACCCGGTCAAGAGGCAGAAGCCGCCCCTGCCAAGGGTGGTATCCCCTAAAGTCAAAATCAAATAAGAATGATCCCTCTTGTCAACTCTCCCCCCTAAATACCCTCATTTAAAAAAAAAGAATCCACATTAGGTGGACTTGCATGTAATTGTCTTTAAGTATTCTTGTCTATATGTTTTTTGTGATGTTATGTTTAATTTTTACTAATTACTTCTTCTTTTGTCAATAGCTTTCTATTTCTATAGTTTTGATCCATCACTTCCCCACTAGCACTCTATATTTCTTTTTATATGCAAGATTTTTTAAAATCAGATGTCTATCTGCAATTAACATGTATGTAATGGTGCATGGAGCTTACATTAAACGAGATTCGTTGTATAGCTTGCTTTACATGTATATAACGACATCGAACATATTATTACGGATATACTGTAAGCCCAACGATACAACTTCAAGCATAAAAAAAATATATGATATTAATTATTCTCAAATTAAATTAGAATATAATTCCAAACACTATTCAAATATTAATAAATGCATGTGAAGACTTTTCAAAAAAATAAACATCATTTCCTAATAAAATGATTTGACGTCAGTACCATGTATAATGAAAATAATACTCTTCCCATACATCATAATTACATAAAAATACTTGTCATTTATAAAAACCTAATAAAAACATGTAGTCTAATGGTACTAACGTATTATAACCGTTTTCCTATTAAATGGTTAAGTATTTAAGTTTCCGGACAAAGAAATAATGAATATCTGAAAATATGTTTAATAAATGTATAAGTTTGATCTTATATTAAAATATATTTATAAAACCTTGCTCATAATTTTTCTTTTCAAAAAAAGAGGGCCTATTGATGATGTATACATTTCTCACCAAGTCAAACGAACGCGTTTTCCACTTTCCATTAACATGCTTCCCACTCTTCCTCCTT
This sequence comes from Flaveria ramosissima, assembly GCA_025215565.1. Lineage (NCBI taxonomy): Eukaryota > Viridiplantae > Streptophyta > Magnoliopsida > Asterales > Asteraceae > Flaveria > Flaveria ramosissima. The sequence continues at coordinate 12,126,305 of CM046045.1, forward strand.
AAATCCCAACACCATAAATACCCCCTAAAACACTCACATATTTCTCACCATCCAACTCTCAATATAACAACATGCATACACTTTCCACTTCCCGTTTAACACTCTTTGCTTCTTCCCTCTTCATCATCTCCACCATACTCCTCCCATGCTCCGCCACAATCCCGCGGAAACTAGCCCTAGTACAAACACCACCCACCCTGCTCCGATACCATAAAGGTTCAGTCCTTCACGGAAACATCACCGTCAACATCTTATGGTATGGTCACTTTTCTCCCGTCCAAAAAACAATAATAACAGATTTTCTCAACTCACTCAACACCCATCTCCCTCCCCCGCCCTCGGCCGCATCCTGGTGGCAAACCACCAATAATTACAAAGGCGGGACACGAAATATCCTATTAGGAAAACAAATAACCGACGAAAAATGCTCCCTTGGAAAATCACTTAAAGATTCACATCTTATTTCTTTAGCCTCAAAAAACAAAGGAAATAATGTAATAAGCTTGGTGTTGACGTCAGCTGACGTGGGTGTCAGAGGGTTTTGTATGAACCGGGGTGGGACCCACGGGTCGACTAGGATAAACAAGGGTCATAATTATGCATACGCTTGGGTTGGTAACTCAATGACACAGTGTCCAGACCAATGTGCTTGGCCCTTTGTGCAACCCGTGTTCGGCCCAAAAATGCCTCCGTTAGTGTCCCCCAACAAAGACGTGGGCATCGATGGTATGGTGATAAACATAGCCACGGTGTTGGCCGGAGCGGTGACGAACCCGTTTGATGGTGGGTATTTTCAAGGTCCAGTAACCGCTCCATTGGAAGCGGTTACTGCTTGCACTGGGATATTCGGGTCAGGCGCGTTTCCCGGTTACCCGGGAAAGGTGTTGGTGGATAAGAAGACTAAGGTTTGCTATAATGCGCAGGGTGTGAAGGGGCGTAGATACTTGTTGCCAGCTATGTGGGACCCAAAAACTTCTAAGTGCAAGACTCTCGTGTGATAGATGACTTGGAGGATGATGTG
>CM046045.1:12366752-12394252 GCA_025215565.1 Flaveria ramosissima
TAATATAGAGATATATAGAGAGGACGAGAGATATAGAGAGACTATAGATAGATATGTATCTATATGTATATCTATACATCTAATACATCTATATATATCCATATATATATCTATATACACACAACATATATATAATACATATATATAGACACATATATACATAATATATATATATATATATATATATATATATATATATATATATATATATATATATATATATATATATATATATATATATGTTGTAAGGATTCCTATAAGTCTGATGCAGCCAAAACATCCAAAGTCTCTCTGCAAGCATGCACTAAAGAACAGAAGTAGAAATGCTTCGGAAGTTTTACACACTAGAAATATTCTAAGTGTAAAACCTTCCGAAGCCAAGACCAACATCTTCCGAAGCCAAAAGTGAAGTCTTCCGAAGCTTCAAAGACAAAGTCTTCCGAAGCCAAATAGTGAAGACAGATTTCTTTCGAAAACTTTTAGAGATATGCCTTTATCTGATGTACTTTACCATAAAGCTGGACCACCTTTCCGCTGCAACTCTGTAAAGTCACCAACTTACATGAGTTGGTGAAAGGTCCATGCTTTTGGTAACTGTACATTGAGGTCTTGGTCCATGCTTTCTACTTTATGTACTTTTATCCTTTTTGTAATATATTAGGATGTGAGCTATGGCATGTCATAGTCACAAGTCAAAAGACAGATATGCCTTTTGACTCTACATTTGATTTTGTAGTTGTCTAGTCAATTGTATCCAGCTGGCCTTCAAAGTATGGCCGGTTGTAGGATGTAGTATAAAGTATCTCAACTACTTGTAACTTTCAATCGATGCTTTGTAACTTGTAATAGAACTTGAGAAGCAATATACAACATTCTTGAAAACCAAATACTTGTGTTGTTTGCAATCTTGTTCTGTCTCACTTTTACTTGTGTTCTTAGCATCTTTCATCAACAAGTTAACCAGTTCCCTATTTGATCATTTAAGTGTTCTAAGCAACTCTCCTCATTGTGTTGTTGTGTTGTAAGTGCATACCCTTCACCGGTCCTGCATTTGGTATCAGAGCATTTCAGGCTCTTGATATAAGATCTCACCATCTTAAGATCCCTCACACATACAAAATACTTAACAACTCAAATGACAGCTATTATCAAAGATGATATGGAAACTGGAACTTTGACAAAGCCTCCATTAATCACTCCTGAAGACTTTGATACTTGGTGTCAAAGAATGGAAGGCTTCATCAAGTCTCAAGACTCCAGGATGTGGGACTCTATTGTTGAAGGACTTTACATACCAAGCACCACTTCTGCTACTGGTGGTGGTATGATTCCAAAGGCTATGGCTGATTACTCTGAAGAAGACAGGAAGAGAATAGAGATTGATCAGAAAGCCATGACAGCCCTTCAAACTGCTTTTCCAAAGAGGTTTTAAGAAGTGCAATACTGCCAAACAACTGTGGGAAGCACTGAAGCTGATGTATGAGGGGTCTACTGAAGCAAAGGAGAACAAGAAGGATCTCCTGAAGCAGCAGTTTGAAAACTTCACCTTTAAGGTAGGTGAAACCATGACTCAACAATGCTTCAGGTATGTTGAGATACTCTAATGGATGTTGGAGTAACTCTTGAGAACAGAGACATTGTAAGGAAGTTTATATACTCTCTTCCTAGACAATGGACACATTACTGTGTTGTTATCAAGAGGACTGAGAACCTTAAGACTCTTACTCTTACAGAGTTGTATGGTATTCTTAATGGCTACCAGATGGAGATGAACATGCAAAACTCATCTAGGAACTCCAGCAAACAACTGAGTTCAGCCCTCCATATGGTTGAAAGGGAAAGCATTGAGCCACAACATCATCTTATATGCTACCCTGACAACTCACAAAAGGGCCCTTTCATCACCTTCCTAGAGACTCCAAGGGAAAGCTACACTCAAGGAAGTCTTTCCAAGAGAAAAGTTCTTCTCATGCTTTTGTCTCTGCTGATGAAACCACAGGCAACTTTCTCTTCACCCTTGAAGATTTGGATTGTATCCATCCAGATGATCTAGAGTACATGGAGATAGTCCAGCAGATGGCTCTTCTCACTCACAAAGCCAAGAAGTTCTACAAGAGGACAGGGAGAAAGTTTCCAAGCAATGCAGCCAGTGGAAAGTTTGGGCTGTATAAAAGCAAGTAAAGTGTTACAACTGTAACCAGATGGGACACTTTGCAAGGGAGTGTAAGGCACCAAGGACAAATGGTGGCCAAGCACAAACCAGACCAAACTACACTGAGAAAGCCCCCGGAATGAGAAGCCAAAGCAGCAAGCTGCAATTGCTGTTGAAGAAGGAGAATTTGACTGGAGCTTTCAGGTAGAAGATGCATCTCCAAACCAAGCACTCATGGCAGACCACGATGAAGACAAGGTATTGGAACATCTTCATACTCCTGAATGCATTGCTAAAGTCAATAGATACAGGTCCTATAACTTAGAAATGAGATCTGATCTTGAGTCCTTAAATATCTTAAAAGCTGATTTTAAAAGAGCTGAAAATGATTATAAACCAAAGATAGAGGACTTAGAGAAAACCATTTCAACTCTTAAACATGAGCATACAAACTACAGGACTCAGATCAAAGACCTCATTACTAAGCTAACTGAATGCCAGGCTGAGCTTGTGATCAGCTAAGCCAAGGCAGAAAAAATGTGTTCTTGAAGAAGAGACCTTCAAGAACATAATATCCTCATCCTTGCATGCAAAAGTTTGTTATCAAAATAAGCAGGGACTGGGATCTTGTGAGATAGCTCCTCCACACACAATCTTGTCTGTAAGATCTCCTAGGTGTGGAACTTGTGAAGATGAGCTTCCCCTTATAGATCCTGTGACTGAAGAGGATGAAGAGGAGATGGTGGAGAATGGCTCTGAGAAGAGTGAAGAAGAGCATTCTAAGAAGGGTCAACATCCCTCTGAGAAGAGCAAAGCTGTTGGGATGACCAAGTCAAGAAGAAAGAACTTGATCAGGAAGGCCAAAAGAAAGTCCAAAAAGGCTCAAGAGATTAAGGCCACCTTAAATTCTACACAGAAACAAGTCTTCATCTCTACAGGATTTGAAGTGGTGAAGGCTGAAGACACCAACTAGAACTCCATCAACAAGAGTTCTGGTTCATGTACAAATCATCCCATCGTCAAGAAGAAGGCTGATCAGTTGTGCACCACTGCTGTACAACCTGAACCATCCACCTCCAAAGGTAGTTCTATCCCCACAAGAATTGCCACAGTATCTGCAAAAATGAAGATGGAAAAGGCAAGTGATCAAGTTCAGCCTTGTTCACAAAGGAAAACTCCTAGAAGAAAGAAAATGGACTGTGTTATGTGTGGGATTACTTCTTATCTTGCTAAGGATTGTGTTTACAATCCAAAGAGTACTCTCCACATGACCAAGGAAGAAACTTCTAAGAGTTTGGAGAAGAAGAAGCAAGCTTAGAAAGGAAAATCTGTTTCCTTCGGAAGCTCCAAAATGAAGAAAAAGACAAGTGGAAACTTGCATTCGGAAGAAAATATGGTCTCGGAAGAAAGGAATACTTCCGAAGCACTGAAGCCTACTGCAGTGAAAACAAGATCTTCCGAAGGTCGTCATCAAAACTTCCGAAGTCATCAAAACTTCCGATGTATTGAAGGTCAAGTCTAAGCTTCCAAAGGTGGTGTGGAAGTCAAAGAAAGACTAAGTGGCTGAAAGTTCTTCATCAACATCAACAAATGATCCTTCTAGCATGACTATAGGATCAATTACTGTTGCATTGTCTTCAACTTCTTTTAATGAGCCCAAGACCAATGAGGCTTGGGTTTCCAAATGTAACTAACCATGTCATTTGTGCAGGAACAGCTCAAGACAAACAGAAATGTATGGATCATTGACAGTGGCTGTTCCAGGCACATGACAGGCAATAGGTCACTACTCCAAAAGTTTGAAAGAATTAATGGAGGACCAGTTGCTTTTGGAGGAGATGCAGGAGGTTACATTACAAGAAGGGGCAATGTCATAATGGTAAGCTTAGCATTAAGAAGGTAAACTTTGTCAAGGAGCTTGGGTACAATCTTCTGAGTGTATCCCAATTTTGTGATCAGAGTCATAACATGCTCTACACTGAGCATGAGTGCATTGTTCTCAGGCATGGGTTGGTTATTCCTCTTGAGCACATCCTGCTCAGATCCCCAGGAAAGGGAACATGTACAAGATGGATTTGCAAGAAACATCTCCCTCAGGAGAAGTTTCATGCTTTCTGTCTAAAGCAAATAATGATGAGTCTTAAAAAATATGAATAAATTAATTAAGAATGATTTGGTAACTAGAATACCAAAGAAAGAGTTTACACGTGATGACCACTGTGTTGCATGCCTGAAGGGGAAGCAACACAAGGTATCTCACAAGCCAAATGAAAGAAATTCCATCATTAATCCCCTACACTTTTTACATATGGATCTCTTTAGCCCCACCAGTGTAATGAGTCTAGGAAGGACCTCTTATTGTTTGGTGATCACAGATGACTTTACAAGATTCACTTGGGTCTTCTTTCTTAGAACTAAGGATGAGACCCCTGAGATTCTGAACAATTTCATCTTAAATATTGAGAATCAATGTGATCACAAGGTCAAAAACATAAGATGTGATCAAGAAACTGAATTCAAGAATCAAATCCTTGATACATTTTGTGATGAAACGGTATTACAAGACAATATAGTGCTCCAAGGACTCCTCAGCAAAATGGTATTGATGAGAGGAGAAACAGGACACTAATTGAAGCTGCAAGAACTATGTTGTCTGACTCTAAACTGCCCATCACCTTCTGGGCAGAAGCAGTGAACACTGCTTGCTATGTGTAAAACAGAGTTTTAGTAGTTAAGACACATGGTAAGACTCCTTATGAACTTTGGTACAAGAGAAAGCCTTTCATTGGTTTTCTCAGGTCATTTGGATGTCCTTGCACTATCTTGAATACCAAAGATCAAATTGCCAAGTTTGCTGAAAAATCAGATGATGGACACTTCATTAGATACTCTTCTCAAGCTAAAGCTTATAGAGTATACAATCTCAGAACTAGAGTAGAAGTCAGCCAATGTGACTTTCAATGAGCACACTCCCAGTGTGAAAGGTTTTGGTCCGGATTGGTTATTTGATCTTGATTTAGTTACCAACTGTTTTAACAAATCTTGTGAGAAAGTTTCAGGGTCCACAGATATACTACCTACAGGTGATCCTGACCCAAGATTTGAGCTAAGAAGACCATCAAGCTACACATCTTCAGCTCCAGTGGTAACCAATCCTGCAAATGAAGCTTCTACCAGCACATCAATGACAAATCCTGCTGACACTTCTGGGGTGCCTTCAAATTCCAGCTTAGAGGCACAAAACTCAGATGAAGGAGCTTCAATCAAATGTTGGAGAAAATGGTGGTGGTGAAAGTGATCAGGAATTTCTTGATGCTGATAACCACTCCTTTGAAGACAACATCATTGATGTCACACACTCATTGGATCAAGTCAATCTTGATAAGTGTGTTGATGTAGAGGGTGAATCTTCCTTGCCAGATTAGAATTTCTCAAATTTAGATCTGTCTAAGCAACTTGCTGTGATCCCTCAGCTAAGGATCCACAAGTCTTATCCTACCACAAACATCATTGGAGATGTTGATTCAGGGGTGAGAACAAGAGGACAAACCTATGATGCAAATGTTTGTATTCACTCGTGTTTCTTGTCCCAGATAGAGCCAAAGAAAATTGATGTGGCTCTAAAAAATGGAAGTTGGGTTGAAGCTATGCAAGAGGAGCTGCTTCAATTCAAAAGGCAAAAGGTTTGGAACCTATGTCCTCTTCCTCAAGGGAAGACTATTATAGGAACCAAATGGGTGTTCAGGAATAAGAAAGATGATAGAGGACTTGTCATCAGGAACAAGGCAAGACTATTTGTTCAAAGATATACTCAAGAAGAAGGAATTGATTACACAGATGTTTTTGCTCCTGTAGCAAGACTTGAAGCTGTCAGGATATTCCTGGCTTTTGCTGCATCTAAGGACTTCAAGGTCTACCAACTTGATGTAAAGTGTACTTTTCTTTATGGGGTGATTGATGAAGAGGTGTATGTCAAACAACCACCTAGGTTTACAAATCCTGATCATCCTGATTATGTCTGTAGGCTTGATAAAGCTCTTTATGGGCTGCACCAAGCACCATGGAAGTGGTATGAGACTCTATCTCAGTATCTCTGTCAGCATGGCTACAAAAAGGGGTACTATTGATGGAACTCTCTTCATAAAAGGAACAGGAAATGACATAATGCTAGTTCAAGTATATGTAGATGACATTATCTTTGGGTCAACTAATCCAAAGCTCTACAAAGACTTTGAGAAGCTGATAAGGACAGATTTGAAATGAGTGCCATGGGGGAACTCAACTTCTTTCTATGAATTCAAGTGAAGCAAGTTGACAATGGCATCTTCATAAGTCAGTCAAAGTATGTACAAGACATACTTAAAAGGTTCAACATGACTGATTGTAAGGTTGCTAAGACACCCATAGCAAGAAATCACTCCCTTGGACCTGATCTTGAGGGGGAGTGTGTTGATGAGCATCTCTACAGGGTAATGATTGGGTATCTTATGTACCTCACAGCTAGCAGGCCAGATATCATGTTTGCTACATGCATTTGTGCAAGATATCAAGCCAACCCCAAGATGTCACACCTGGTCACTGTCAAAAGAATTTTAAGATATCTCAAAGGTGCTCCATCACTTGGCCTTTAGTATCCAAAGAATTCTGACTTTAATCTGTTTGCTTATACAGATAGTGACAATGGTGGTTGCAACATGATTGCAAAGTCTACATCAGGGGGATGTTAATTTCTTGGTGGAAGAGTAGTCTCTTGGCAATGTAAGACACAATCCTGTGTGTCTGCATCAACTGCTGAGGCTGAATACATTGTTGCTGCAAGCTGCTATGCTCAAGTGCTTTGGATTCAAAATCAGATGCTGGACTATGGATTCAACTTCAAGGAGACTCCTATCACATAAACAACAACAGTGCTATCTCAATCATAGAAAATCCTATGTAGCACTCAAGGACAAAGCATATCATTATCAGGTATCATTTGCTTAGAGATAATTTTAAAAAGGGATTAATCAAACTAGTCAAAGTTAACACAAATGAACAATATGTTGATCTGTTCACCAAAGCTTTTGATGAGCAAAGATCTAAATATCTTGTATTAGTTATTGGTATCATTAACTTTGAATAGCTTTTGTTAAAACTTAATCATATTATTTCTAAAACCTGTGTGTCCTAAGTTGTTTATTTTATCACCTTCATAAGCCCTAGTTTTCTTTGGAAGAAAATATTTCCAAAAGACATTTCTTAGATTTTTGAAAATTTTGATCTTTTTTCTTTTCAAAAGATTTAAAATTACCTTCTGAAGAAATTTATGTCTTAGTAAACAAATAACTACTTCAGAAATTTTACCTTTGGAAAAAACTTCTGAAATATCTTCCGAAGCTTAAAATCAACTTAAGTACTGTTATGTTTTAAAAGAACAAGTTTCTTCCGAAAGCTATTTACCTTCGGAAGTTTTCAATCTCTTTAGAATAAAAACTCTGAGTGTTAATTCTCTTCCGAAACAAAATTCTCAAAAACCTTTGAAATATCTTTCGAAGCCAATTTGCCTTCGAAAGCATTTCCTTCAGAACTTCCGAAGCAAATAACCTTCAGAAGATTTCTCGACTTCCAAGAAAACTACTTTTTGGGCAAAAATAAACTACTTTTCAGAGGTGGAACCAACATCCGTATTTCAAAGTTTATCCTCTTTCATTAACTTTGTCTCAAATCCTTTTCACATAAATACCCGACGGTTCCCCCCTCTTTCACTATCTTCTTCAATTACACTATTCCTTAAACCTAAATTCTCTTAAACCTCCTTGTTCCTCATCTTCTTTCACCCTTAAGCTTCTCAAAATGACCAACCTAAACCGCAGAAACAACCCAGATTTCTCCATTCAACTTCACAGGCAACACAACTAGGTTGTTCTGTTGAGCTCTGAGAAAGATGAAAGTTTCTTAGAGGTTTGCTGTTTCTTGGCTCTATCCAACTACTTCACCTCCCTAACCATTGATCCTACTCTCTATGAGGATCATCTGCTTGAATTCTGGAAGACCTGCCAAGAGGTCATTATGGATGGGGAGAAAGCACTGTCTACCACAGTGCAGGGGAGGAAAATCTTCATCACTCCGGCCATCATCAACACTCACTTACAGCTGGATGATGAAGAAGGTGAGTTGTCTTTTCCTAAGGAACTATAAATCATTCCTTTGAGCAGTGGGCTATGAGGGAGATTTCTCTGTAAGGACCTTCAGGAAAGGGAAGGTCTCATCCCAGTGGAAATACATGCTTCATATGGTTATCCACAGCTTGTCAAACAAGCATGGAGGGTAGAACCCGAATCCTGAGAATCTCTCCTTCATAGTGCATGGAATGGTTCAAGGGGTCAAGTTCAGGTACTCTCAGATGTTTATACAAATTTGCTTGCTAACTTGGACTCCTTAGAGTATTATATGTTTCCTAGATATGTTTAACACATTCTCAACTGTGAATTGGGCTCACAGTTGAGGGAAACAGATAATATTCTTAAATTGGGACAGATGAAGCCTGACATCTTTAAAATTATAAAGAAGCCAACTGTAGGTTTCTCAGGGGTAGAAACAGCCCTTGTCCCAAAAATGTTAGAGCTCATTGCTCAAGGTGACAACCTAGCAACACAAGCTAGTGTTGAACCCACACCTTCTACCTCCCAACCCCCAAAAAGACCACAAATCACCCTCACCTACCAAAAAAATAAAAACGAACCCCTACTCAAGCTATTGAGCTTGTGCAGGCCCCCATACACTCACCCATACAGGAGGAAGTGGACACTAGAGCTCCGAGTTCCCTTGAGGAGCAAACCACTCCTATCTCTTCAAGAATCAGTGGTGAGGTTCCTCATGCTCATCATGATGAGCTCACAAGCCCAACTGCCTTAAGCCTTCACTCTGAGTCTCAACACTCAAGTGAACAACCTTCAAGGGATAGTTACCATCCCCAGCCTTTAGACTTAAATCAACCCATTCCCAACCTCTCATTCTATACTAATAAAAACTTAGGTTTCAATGAGTACCATGAGTCTCTCTACTCTTTTCCTACTCAAAGAGAGATGAGTACTCCTGAGTCTCCTTTGTCTAGCCCATATCAGTCACCTGTCACTGAGGTGGATCTCTCTGAACCTGTTCAGGAGATCCATATGGAAGAGGCTCTTACTTCTGCAAGTGATTACATCATTAAGACCTCAACCATGGCAACTCAACCCATTGACACTTCAACTAAGGCTGTCAATGTGCAGAGGAAATCCAACAGCCAAGAACCTGAAGCTGATGGTTAGAGAGAGAACTTTGGTCCAATCATCTCATCCCCCGGTGATTCTTCTGATGAAGATGAGGGGAAATTGAGACTAAAGGTGCAAAAACTGTTAAAAACATGCTCCTATTTAGTCTCTAAGGTTAGTCACCTTGAATTTCAGGTGACTACCCTGCATAACAGGGTCAATGATCAGCAACTTGAGATATCTTATCTCAGGGAAAAACTAGCTGGGAGACCCTTAAGGAGAGCTCAACCATGAACACAAGAACCTGTGAATGAGATTGACCTAACTCCTAGCTCACCTATGCAAGAGGGTGATGCTACCAAAAAGGAGGAGAAAGTCATTACAGTCATAGAACCTGGGAGTTCTTCAGGGAGTATGGACATTGAGGACTCACCATCCTCACTTGCAATTATGCATACTCAGGAACTTCCTCAAGTTCATATTGATGTGGACACTATAGACTCTATGATTAGGAGTCTCTTTGAGGAAGGCATTCCAAGGGCTATATCATCCCCACCTCAAGAAACTTCAAACTACATTATTGGGTGGACGTATGATGCTGATAGAAGAGCCCTCATTCTTCAAAGAGTTCAAGGGCAGCAAGAGGTGTTCAATTTTCAGACTTTGAACTACTATGAAGGTCTTGACCTGATCAACATGCCACTTGTCAACCCAAGTCAATCCAGACAAGCTGACAGGTTAGCACTTAGGATTCAAGACAGAATTACTAAAGAGTTCCGTCTTAGAAGGAGACAAAGGCAATCAGGAAATGTCATTGGTCAACAGGATGTTGAGGCAGACCCTGAGATTAGCTTCAAGGGGAAAACCTTGGTTGAAGGCCCAGTGATAGAGCCTGAGAGCCCTGTCACACCAACAACTACTTCAGAAATTCATCCCCTCAGTGAAACACCTACTGGTGAAGGTTTCTCACAACCTCTCTCTGGCCAGAGCTTGGATGCTACACCAAGCAATGAAGGCCAAAGCTCTCTCCACCCTGTGTCACAAAGGTCTGTGGGTGACAAAGGGAAAAGGATTCTAACTCCTGAAGAGATTGAGAAGGAGGAGAGAGAGAGGAAGAGGAAGCTAAAGGGAGAAATGTTCCTCTGGGTCTTCAGGCTTTTTGAAAGCTACAATCAGGGCTGCCCCCATACCACACACTCAAAATGATGAGTTGAGGGCAATTAGGATTACTTATTTGGAGATGAGGAACAATGACATAGATGAGATTATATCTCTCCCTTTAGAGGAACTAAATGAACTGGCTGAAATGGATGTGTCAAGAGAGATGAAGGAAGCTGAGGATGCAAGGCTACTTCTCCAATTCAAAGAGGAGAAGAGACAGAAAAGATTATACAAGCATGTTTCTACTCTCTCCCCAGTTCAAGAAAGCCCTGTGCAAGAGGCTGTGGCAGCTACACAAGAACCTCAGGTATACAAGGAAACAGATAGGCAAAACATGATCAACTACCTGAGTGCCACATGTCTCTACCAGGCATCTGCACTTCTTCCTTTGTCCTTTGAGTACATTGAGTTTGAGTATCTCAAACAGCTTGAACTTCAAGTGCTCAAAGAACAAAAGGCAACAAAGAGAAAGATGAGTGAAGAGGCTGCAAAGTCAAGAGTCATCATCCAAAAGAGTATGAAGAAGTCTGCTGACAGACAAAGGATGATGAGCTTCTTGAAGTTGTATGGATTCTCCGAAAGGAGACTTGGCCTTATGTCTCTATCCACAATGGATGAGCATATCAGGGTAATCAAGCAGAAGATCAAGAGTGGAGAGCTAATTGACTTACACTCCCCTCCAAGTCAAGCCCCACCTAAAGTGGAGGTTAAGGTTAAACAATTTGACACAAGACAACCTTGACCTTTTACTGAGCCTCAGCAAGCTTCATCTTCTGATCCACAACAAGGTCAAACTCCCTCTCCTTCTGAACCTGTAAGGGAGGAACACCCAACTAAGCAAGACAAGACTTATCAATAAGGTGCTGCAGACCAGTCTTCTCAGTTAAAGTCTTCAAAGAGGAAGAAAAGGATGGCTTCCAAACCAAAGTCAAAGAAAAATAAGAAGCCTGAATCATCCACCTCTACACCTCAGGCTGAGTGAGATCAACCTGAGGAAGTGTATGAAGAGGCAGCCCAATCAACTCCAATTCAAGTGGCTCCTCTTGCAGCTGAGAGACCCATCTTATCTTGGACCTTCACAACTAATCCAGAGAAATGGCATGTGATCAGCGATCAAGGTGGTGAAAATGTCTACACATGGCAAGACTTATTCAACCTACCTTTACATGATCTCTTTGAGATGAGAAGATATTATGAGAGTCTGATTGATCCTGACCATCTAATGAAGAAGGGCATGGTCATCATCATTATGAGGACTGTCAACAGCTGAAGATCTTCAAATGTTTTGGTAACATCAGCCTAGGGGGAGTTTGTGAGGATTCCTATAAGTCTGATACAACCAAAACATCCAAAGTCTCTATGCCTGCATGCACTGAAGAACATAAGTAGAAATGCTTCGGAAGTTTTACACCATGCACTAGAAATATTCTAAGTGTAAAATCTTCCGAAGCCAAGACCAACATCTTCCGAAGCTTCAAATAAAAAGTCTTCCGAAGCCAAAGAGTGAAGACAAATTTCTTCCGAAGACTTTTAGAGACATGCTTTTATATGATGTACTTTATCATAAAGCTGAACCACCTTTCCGCTGCAACGCTGTAAAGTCACCAACTTACATGAGTTGGTGAAAATGTCCATGCTTTTGGTAACTGTACATTGAGGTCTTGAGTCTGTGCTTTCTACTTTATGTACTTTTATCCTTTTTGTGATATATTAGGATGTGAGCTATGGCATGTCATAGTCACTAGTCAAAAGGCAAATCTGCCTTTTGACTCTACATTTGATTTTGTAGTTGCCTAGTCTTATGTATCCAGCTGGCCTTCAAAGTATGGCCGGTTGTAGGATGTAGTATATGTATCTCAAGTACTTGTAACTTTCTATGTATGCTTTGTAACATTTGTAATAGAACTTGAGAAGCAATATACAACATTCTTGAAAACCAATTACTTGTGTTGTTTGCCATCTTGTTAACTTGTTAATGAAAGATGCTAAGAACACAAGTAAAAGTTAGATAGAACAAGATTGCAAACAACACAAGTATTTGGTTTTCAAGAATGCTGTATATTGCTTCTCAAGTTCTATTACAAGTTACAAAGCATCGATTGAAAGTTACAAGTACTTGAGATACTTTATACTACATCCTACAGCCAGCCATACTTTGAAGGCCAGCTGGATACAATTGACTAGACAACTACAAAATCAAATGTAAAGTCAAAAGGCATATCTGCCTTTTGACTTGTGACAATGACATGCCATAGCTCACATCCTAATATATTACAAAAAGGAGAAAAGTACATAAAGTAGAAAGCATGGACCCAATACCTCAATGTACACTTACCAAAAGCATGGACCTTTCACCAACTCATGTAAGTTGGTGACTTTATAGAGTTGCAGCGGAAAGGTGGTCCAGCTTTATGGTAAAGTACATCAGATAAAGGCATATCTCTAAAAGTCTTCGGAAGAAATTTGTCTTCACTATTTGGCTTGGGAAGACTTTGTCTTTGAAGCTTTGGAAGACTTCACTTTTGGCTTCGGAAGATGTTGGTCTTGGCTTCGGAAGGTTTTACACTTAGAATATTTGTAGTGCATGGTGTAAAACTTCCGAAGCATTTCTACTTTTGTTCTTTAGTGCATGCTTGCAGAGAGACTTTGGATGTTTTGGTTGTATGAGACTTATAGGAATCCTTACAAACTCCCCCTAGGCTGATGCTACCAAAACATTTAGAAGATCTTCAGATGTTTGCAGTCTTCAGCATAATGATGACCATACCCTTCTTCACATGGTCAGGATCATTCAGACTCTCATAATATCTTCTCATCTCAAAGAGATCATGCAGAGGTAAGTTGATTATGTCTTGCCATGTATAGACATTCTAAACACCTTTATCTCTGATCACATGCCATCTCTCTGGATTAGTAGTGAAGGTCCAGGATAAGATGGGTGTCTCAGCTACAAGAGGAGCCACTTGAATTGGAGTTGCTTGGGCTGCCTCTTCATGCACTTCCTCAGGTTGATCTGTTTCAGCCTGAGGTGTAGAGGTGGATGATTCAGGCTTCTTCTTTTTAGACTTTGGTTTAGAAGCCATCCTCTTCTTCCTCTTAGAAGACTTTAACTGAGAGGACTGGTCTGCAGCACCTTCTTGATCATCCCTGTCTTTCTCAGTTGGGTGTTCTTCCCTTACAGGTTTAGAAGGAGAGGGAGTTTGACCCTGCTGTGGATCAGAAGATGAAGCTTGCTGAGGCTCAACAGGAGGTCCAGGTTGTTTTGTCTTAGTATGTACAACCTTAACGTCCACTTCAGGTGGGATTTGACTTGGAGGAGAGTGTAAGTCAATCAGCTATCCACTCTTGATCTTCTGCTTGATTACCCTGATATGCTCATCCATTGTGGATAGAGACATGGGGGCAAGTCTTCTTCCGGAGAATCCATACAGCTTCAAGAAGCTCATCATCCTTTGTCTGTTAGCAGACTTTTTCACACTCTTTTGGATGATAGCTCTTGACTTTGCAGCATCTTCCCTCATCTTTCTCTTTGTTGCCTTTTAGTCTTTGAGCACTTGAAATTAAAGCTGTTTGAGATACTCAAACTCAATGTACTCAAAGGACAAGGGAAGAAGTGCAGATGCCTGGTAGAACCTGTGTCACTCAGGTAGTTGATCATGGTTTTGCCTATCTGTGTTCCTTCCTTGTCTACCTTAGGTTCTTGTGTAGCAGCCACATCCTTTTGCACAGGACTTTCCTGAACTAGGGAGAGAGTTGGAGCATGCTTGTATAATCTTTTCTGTATCTTCTCTTCTTTGAATTGGATAAGTAATCTTGCATCCTTCTTTTCTTTCATCTCTCTTGACACTTCCATGTCAGCCAGTTCATTTAATTGCTCTAAAGGAAGAGATATAATCTCATCTACGTCATAGTTCCTGGTCTGCAGGTTAGTAATCCTGACTACCCTCAACTCATCTTCTTGAGTGTTTGGTCTGGGGGCAGCCCTGATTGCAGCTTGCATAAATCTTGAATACCCAGAGGAACTTTCTCCCCTTAGCTTCCTCTTCCTCTCTCTCTCTCTCTCTCCTCCTCCTCAATCTCCTCAGGAGTCAAAATCCTTTTCCCTTTGCCACCCACAGACCTTTGTGAATCAGGGTGGATAGAGGTTTGGCCTTCATTGCTTGGTGTAGCATCCAAGTTCTGGCACGAGAGAGGTTGTGAGACACCTTCACCAGCAGGTGTTTCACTGAGGGAATGAATTTCTGAAGCAGTTGTTGGTGTGACAGGGCTCTTAGGCTCTATCACTGGGCCTTCAGCCAAGGTTTTCCCTTTGAAGCTAATCTCAGGGTCTGCCTCAGGTTTTGTGACTGTAATGATTTTCTCCCCCTTTTTGGTAGCATCACCCTCTTGCATAGGTGAGCTAGAGGTTAGGTCAACCACATTCATAGGTTCATGTGTTCCTGGTTAAGCTCTTCTTAAAGGTCTCCCAGTTAGTTTTTCCCTGAGATAAGATATCTCAAGTTACTGATCATTGACCCTATTATGCAAGGTGGTCACCTTAGATTCAAGATGACTACCTTAGAGACTAAATAGGAGCATGTTTTTGACAGTTTTTTGCACCTTTAGTCTCAGATTCCCCTCTTCTTCATCAGAAGAATCATTGGGGGATGAGATGATTGGACCAAAGTCCTCTCTCTCACCACTAGCCTCAGGTTCTTGGCTGCTGGATTTCCTCTGCATATTGACATCCTCAATTGAGGTGTCAATGGGCTGAGTTGCCATGGTTGAGGTCTTAATGATGTAATCACTTGCAGAAGTGAGAGCCTCTTCCATATGGATATCCTGAACATGTTCAGAAGTATCCACCTCAGTTATGGGTGACTAATGTGGGCTAGACAAAGGAGACTCAGGAGTACTCATCTCTCTTTGAGTAAGGGAGGAGTAGAGAGACTCATGGTACCAATTGAAACCTAAGTCTTCATCAGTATAGAATGAGAGGTTGGGAATGGATTGATTTAAGTCTAATGGCTGGGGATGGTAACTGTCCCCTGAAGGTTGTTCACTTGAGTGTTAAGACTCAGAGTGAAGGCTTAAGGTAGTTGGGCTTGTGAGCTCATCGGAGTGAGCATGTGGAACCTTAGTCCTGATTGTTGAAGAGATGGGAGTGGTTTGCTCCTCAGGGGAAGTGGGAGCTCTAGTGTCCACTTCCTCCTGTATGGGTGAGTATATGGGGGCCTGCACAGACTCAATAACTTGAGCAGGGGTTCATTTGGATTTTCTTTGGTAGGTGAGGGTGACTTGGGGCCTCTTTGGTGGTTAAGAGATAGAACGTGTGGGTTCAACACTAGCTTGTGTTTCTAGCTTGTCACCTTGAGCAATAAGCTCTAACATTTTTGGGACTAGGGCTGTTTCTACCCCTGAGAAGCCTACAGTTGGCTTCTTCATAATTTTAAAGATGTCGGGCTTCATCAGACCCAATTTAAGAATATTATATGTTTCCCTCAACTGTGAGCCCAGTTCATAGTTGAGAATGTGTTGAACATATCTAGGAAACATATAATACTCTAAGGAGTCCAAGTTATCAAGCAAATTTGTATAAACAATTGAGAGTACCTAAACTTGACCCCTTGAACCATTCCATGTACTATGAAGGAGAGATCCTCAGGATCTGGTCCACCCTCCATGCTTGTTTGACAAGCTGTGGATAACCACATGAAGCTGGTATTTCCACTGGGATGAGACTTTCCTTTTCCTGATGATTTTTACAGAGAAATCTCCCTCATAGCCCATCTGCTCAAAGGAACGATTTACAGCTTCTTTTGGGAAGGACAACTCACCTACTTTATCATCCAGCTACAAATGAGTGTTTATGATGGCTGGAGGGATGAAGATTGTCCTCCCTTGCATTGTGGCAGACAGTGCCTTCTCCCCATCCATAATGACCTCTTGGCAGGTCTTCCAAAATTCAAGCAGATGATCCTCATAGAGAGTAGGATCAATGGTAAGGGAGGTGGAGTAATTTGATAGAGCTTGGAAACAGCAAACTCTGAGAAACTTTCATCTTTCTCAGAGCTTAACAGAGCAACTTGGTTATGTTGCCTGTGAAGTTGCATGGAGAAATCTGGGTTGTTTCTGATGTTTAGGTTGGCCATTTTAGAAGCTTAAGGATGAAGAAAGATGAAGAACAAAAGGCGGTTTGGGAGAATTTAGGTTTAAGGAATAGTGTAATTGAGGAAGATAGTGAAAGAGGGGGGAACCAATGGGCATTTATGTGAAAAGGATTTGAGACAAAGTTAATGAAAAAGGATAAACTTTGAAATGCGGATGTCGGTCCCACCTCTGAAAAGTAGTTTACTTTTGCCCAAAAGTAGTTTTCTTGGAAGTCGAGACATCTTCCGAAGGTTATTTGCTTCGGAAGTTCTGAAGAAAAAGCTTCCGAAGGTAAATTGCTTTCGGAAGAAACTTTTTTCTTTGAAAACATACAAAGTACTTAGGTTGATTTTAAGCTTCGGAAGATATTTCAGAAATTTCTTCCGAAGGTAAGATCACTGAAGCAATTATTTGTTTGCAAAGACATTTCCGAAGGTAATTTTGAATCTTCCGAAGAAATCAAGATTTTCAAAAATCTAAGAAAAGTATTTTGAAAAGATTTTTCTTCCAAAGAAAATAAGAGCTTATGAAGGTGATATAATAGACAACTTAGGACACACAGGTTTTAAAAATAAATATGATTAAGTTTTAAGAAAAGCTATTCAAAGTTAATCATCCTAATAGCTGATACAAGATATTTAAATCTCTGCTCATCAAAAGCTTTGGTGAACAGATCAGCATATTGTTCATTTGTGTTAACTTTGACTAGTTTGATTAATCCCTTTTCAAAGTTATCTCTAATCAAATGATACTTGATGTTAATATGCTTTGTCCTTGAGTGCTGTACATGATTCTCTGTGATGGAGATAGCACTATTGTTGTCTATGTGGATGGGAGTCTCTTTAAAGTTAAATCCATAGTCCAGCATCTGATTTTGAATCCAAAGCACTTGAGCATAGCAACACGCAGCAACAATGTATTCAGCCTCAGCAGTTGATGCAGACACAAAAGGATTGTTTCTTGCATTGCCAAGAGACTACTCTTCCACCAAGAAATTGACATCCCCCTGATGTAGACTTTGCAGTCATGTTACAACCACCATAGTCACGATCTGTATAAGCATACAGATTAAAGTCAAAATTCTTTGGATACCAAACGCCAAGGATGGAGCACCTTTGAGATATCTTAAAATTCATTTGACAGTGACCAGATGTGACATCTTGGGGTTGGCTTGATATCTTGCACAAATGCATGTAGCAAACATGATATCTGGCCTGCTAGCTGTGAGGTACATAAGAGACCCAATCATTGCACCATAGAGGTGTTCATCAACACACTCCCCCTCAAGATCAGGTCCAAGGGACTGATTCCTAGCTATGGGTGTCTTAGCAACCTTACAATCAGTCATGTTAAACCT
The DNA here is from genome assembly GCA_025215565.1 of Flaveria ramosissima. Lineage (NCBI taxonomy): Eukaryota > Viridiplantae > Streptophyta > Magnoliopsida > Asterales > Asteraceae > Flaveria > Flaveria ramosissima. The sequence goes on from CM046045.1 coordinate 12,384,784, forward strand.
TTTAAGTATGTCATGTACATACTTTGACTGACTTATGAAGATGCCATTGTCAACTTGCTTCACTTGAATTCCTAGAAAGAAATGAGTTCCCCCATGGCACTCATTTCAAACTTGTCCTTTATCAGCTTCTCAAAGTCTTTGTAAAGCTTTGGATTAGTTGACCAAAGATAATGTCATCTACATATACTTGAATTAGCATTATGTCATTTCCTGTTTCTTTGATGAAGAGAGTTCCATCTATAGTACCTCTTTTGTAGCCATGTTGACAGAGATACTGAGATAGAGTCTCATACCACTTTCTTGGTGCTTGGTGCAGCCCATATAGAGCTTTATCAAGTCTGCAGACATAATCAGGATGATCAGGATCTGCAAACCCAGGTGGTTGTCTGACATACACCTCTTCATCAATCACCCTATAAAGAAAAGCACACTTGACATCAAGTTGGTAGACCTTGAAATTCTTGGATGCAGCAAAAGCTAGGAATATTCTAATAGCTTCAAGTCTTGCCACTGGAGCAAAAACATCTGTATAGTAAATTTCTTCTTCTTGAGTATATCCTTGAACAACTAGTCTTGCCTTGTTTTTGATGACAAGTCCTCTATCATCCTTCTTGTTCCTAAAAACCCATTTAGTTCCTATGATAGTCTTCCCTTGAGGAAGAGGACATAGTGTCACACCCCGACCGACGGCGGAATCATCGGGGCGGACGAATGGGAGACGATTGCTCATAGCACATGGAACTAAATAAGTTGTAATAATATTAAATATCATTTATCATTGAACATTACAAGACAAATAAGTCCATACAATACAAGAATTTCAAATAAAGAAATAACATATTTAGTTAAACTAGGTCCAAGTCCTATATGAGCACCAAGAAGATCTTCAAGTAGTAAACCTGGAACATGTTAAAAATAAAGGGTCAACTATAAAATTGGTGAGTTCCCATGGTTTAAACACACGCATATATGTATATATATAAAAGGGTTACAAGTAGCAATTCATGTCCATGGTTACAAGTTAGCAAGCTTATAGAACACATATAGTTACAACCAAACCTCGACTTGATTACAAGTATATAAGATTGGCTAAGTGTATTTGGTTCCCATGATGAACAAGCATACGTCATCAGGAGTCGGCAATACATCGACTTTAGCACCAAATAGGCTTGTCAGGCCCAAAGATCTAAGACGTCGCCAGGCTAGCAATAGTTAATGATTGTAAACAAAATATGTATCTCATGTAAGACTTACAATAACACAAATAACCATGACAAAAAGTAAAGATGAATTGCATGTGCATTTACAAGTATCAAGATGTTTACAAGTGTAAGTTTATAAGGTTAACATGTTTCACCCCAAAAGGTGTGAAATAAAGTAAAAGGGGCATGGGAAACTCACATGGAAAACTCACAATAATAGTGATGGTTGTAGAGTACATAAGAAAGCTTGGATGTTCAAGAGTCAAAGGTGATGTCCTAAATGATAAAAAGAAACAATAACTTGAGTTGGAATACATTACAAGAAGTTATGACGCTTAGTAATGCCAATAAGCAAAAGGTAGATTGTTAAACGATTATTGTGCCAATTTTAGATTCTGGACAGAATGTTTGGTACGTGTTTGAACAGGTTTTAAAAATAGCAAACAGTTTCATAAAATTATAAAACTTTATATTTGACTAGTTCAAAGTCTCCCGGACAACTTTCATTCAGTAACATTTTATGAAAAGATCTTTAAATAGGTCAAACAAGCATCACAAGACAGAAGGTGCTGAAATGCGCACTTATCTTGTTAAGGCTATTGTTGAGTCGTCCGATTGAGTTTGAAGACGTATAAACTGTCGTTGAAAAGGTAATTCAATGAACTTAACATTGGAGTCTGAGTTTTCCCAAATTTAGTTTCTTATGATCAAGTTATGGTTGGTTGAAGTAAGGCTATATTCTGCCAGAATTATAGTAAGGCACTTATGTGCACTTTTAAAATTGTTAATACATGAAACGGGTTAGAACAATTTATTATATCATTATATGGTATATTAGTCTTCATTTGAGTTATAAAAATATTCTAAGACTTTGGCATAGCCATCATTTAGAACAATAATCTTGCGGAATAACCGAATGCGGCGGCATAGCCGTCCATATGCAAACGGGATTCTTTGTTTATGTTAGTGTGTTGTTAGCTTGATTTAGGAATGTTGGTGATTGTTATAAGATTAGTGATTATAAAATATTAATGATCAAATGATAATGATTAATAAAATAAAAAGATTTGGTAGAAGAAAGAATATAGTAAGAACATGAAGTCATGAGAACAATTGGATGTTAGGATGATTAAACAATATAGAAATGTATAATATAAAAGCAATATAAGATTACCTTAGTATTAGAAGATTCTTGAAACTATTTGTAAAAGAAAATTCTTGAAATTGATTATAACCAATGATGATGAAAGGTTTGTGTGAGAGATTTTTAGAGATGAGCAAATGAAAAGTGAGGCCTAAGCCTTGCTTTTATACTTGAGGTTAGGAGGAGGTTATGAATGGTGTGAATGGTGTTAATAATGGGTAATGGTGATTTATAGTCTTTTAAAAGGGGGTTATGATTGGATTTGAAATAAATATAAATTAAATAATTTAATAAATAAAAGAATAATTATAATTTAAAATTCAAATTCTTGAAGACTCTAATTTTACAACATTTTTTAAAATATTTATAGATTTTATAAAACCAATTTGAATAATCAATCAAATTATTTATTTGTTATTCTTTATACTTTTATAAAACTTGTAAACTTTATAATTTGATTATTTATTTTCAGTATTTAAAAATTCATAATTACTAATAAAACTTTATAAGTTTATTAAAATTCTTTTTATAACTTTATAAGTATTGATAAGTCTTTTCCATTTAGTTATTTGTCGTAAATAATTATTCATATTATTTAGATGATTATCAAATGTATAATTCACAATATAAATTGCAAATTTAATGTATTCGGTCCATTAAAATTATTACTATAATTTTTATAATAGAACTTAAAGATTGGGTTTTAACATGGAAAAATGGCGGATGTTACAGTCTCCCCTACTTTAAGAAATTTCGTCCCGAAATTTAATCACGAGAAGATTGATTTCCAAGATATGAGGAGACTTGAATTTCATTTCGTGTTTGCAAGTGAACTTTTGGAACGTTTGAATTCAATAAGTTTGGTTATGGTGTTTTGCTACGCTTAAGTTTGTTCGATTTCATAATTCATGATTTCGTGTGTTTTCTTGATAAGTGTACAAGATCATTAAGTTAAATATTTAATTAATAAACTTTTGTATTTCAGACGGTTCAAGACGATTAGAAAGGTTTCGACACAACACCATGTTTTTGGATCAACACAAGACTCAGCTTAACGAACATGAGTAATGTGTTCAAAACACTTTTTGGATGAGATATGAATTTCATAGAAGCTTCTCAAGTAAGTAACTTTAACAAGGTTCTTAGATGATCGATTAGTATTTACTTATGTCATTGAGGTTTCAAAGGTTCATTAGCGTAACGTTGTTACAAGAATCGGGTTTGTTAAGTTTAAAGATTTAATTTAGAACGAGAGCATCATTGTAATGAGTTTTCAGGATAAGTGTGGTTTTAAGGGGAAGACGTTTAGAAAGATTTTTAAGGGTCATTATGAAAAATGGGATAATGAGTTTTAAGATTCAAAGGAAACAAAATCAATGATGAAACGAATCAAAATAACAAAATGATTCGAGTGTAACGTTCGGTTCACAAACCAAAAACATTACATTGACTTATCAAAGTATTAAGTCGACTACAACTTTAATGAAGACATGCGTACCTATAAGCGGACACTCATCCCAAGGGTTCCCAGGTAAGGTAAACGGATCCATCGGTTGATTTGGATTTATATGAATACATTGCCTAGACAGAACACCTCGAGATACAGGCATCCCACTCTTCCAGCAATACATGTTTCAAGTTATAGGACATAGACTTTGATGAGACTTGAAAACCACGAATAACGATTCAAAAGCACATTTTGAAAAACATTTGACTCAGGCATATAATGCCTTAGAATATGATTTAAGGTTCATGTATACATTGATAAGATTCAAGGTATAAGCATAAGCACATAAGGCATATAATCACATAATCAAGTATAAACACATAAGGCATATAAAATCCTATCTAAGCATATAAAATACATGAGAGGACTCATGTGTAAGGGTACTTAGTTATAGTCTAGGTCATTCCATTTCTAATAACCTAATTCCCTATAACCATGGCTCTGATACCAATCTGTCACACCCCGACCGACGGCGGAATCATCGGGGCGGACGAATGGGAGACGATTGCTCATAGCACATGGAACTAAATAAGTTGTAATAATATTAAATATCATTTATCATTGAACATTACAAGACAAATAAGTCCATACAATACAAGAATTTCAAATAAAGAATAACATATTTAGTTAAACTAGGTCCAAGTCCTATATGAGCACAAGAAGATCTTCAAGTAGTAAACCTGGAACATGTTAAAAATAAAGGGTCAACTATAAAATTGGTGAGTTCCCATGGTTTAAACACACGCATATATGTATATATGTAAAGGGTTACAAGTAGCAATTCATGTCCATGGTTACAAGTTAGCAAGCTTATAGAACACATATAGTTACAACCAAACCTCGACTTGATTACAAGTATATAAGATTGGCTAAGTGTATTTGGTTCCCATGATGAACAAGCATACGTCATCAGGAGTCGGCAATACATCGACTTTAGCACCAAATAGGCTTGTCAGGCCCAAGATCTAAGACGTCGCTCAGGCTAGCAATAGTTAATGATTGTAAACAAAATATGTATCTCATGTAAGACTTACAACAAACACAAATAACCATGACAAAAAGTAAAGATGAATTGCATGTGCATTTACAAGTATCAAGATGTTTACAAGTGTAAGTTTATAAGGTTAACATGTTTCACCCCAAAAGGTGTGAAATAAAGTAAAAGGGGCCTGGGAAACTCACATGGAAAACTCACAATAATAGTGATGGTTGTAGAGTACATAAGAAAGCTTGGATGTTCAAGAGTCAAAGGTGATGTCCTAAATGATAAAAAGAAACAATAACTTGAGTTTGCAATACATTACAAGAAGTTATGACGCTTAGTAATGCCAATAAGCAAAAGGTAGATTGTTAAACGATTATTGTGCCAATTTTAGATTCTGGACAGAATGTTTGGTACGTGTTTGAACAGGTTTTAAAAATAGCAAACAGTTTCATAAAATTATAAAACTTTATATTTGACTAGTTCAAAGTCTCCCGGACAACTTTCATTCAGTAACATTTTTATGAAAAGATCTTTAAATAGGTCAAACAAGCATCACAAGACAGAAGGTGCTGAAATGCGCACTTATCTTGTTAAGGCTATTGTTGAGTCGTCCAATTGAGTTTGAAGACGTATAAACTGTCGTTGAAAAGGTAATTCAATGAACTTAACATTGGAGTCTGAGTTTTCCCAAATTTAGTTTCTTATGATCAAGTTATGGTTGGTTGAAGTAAGGCTATATTCTGCCAGAATTGTAGTAAGGCACTTATGTGCACTTTTAAAATTGTTAATACATGAAACGGGTTAGAACAATTTATTATATCATTATATGATATATTAGTCTTCATTTGAGTTATAAAAATATTCTAAGACTTTGGCATAGCCATCATTTAGAACAATAATCTTGCGGAATAACCGAATGCGGCGGCATAGCCGTCCATATGCAAACGGGATTCTTTGTTTATGTTAGTGTGTTGTTAGCTTGATTTAGGAATGTTGGTGATTGTTATAAGATTAGTGATTATTAAAATATTAATGATCAAATGATAATGATTAAAATAAAAAGATATTTGGTAGAAGAAAGAATAATAGTAAGAACATGAAGTCATGAGAACAATTGGATGTTAGGATGATTAAACAATATAGAAATGTATAATATAAAAGCAATATAAGATTACCTTAGTATTAGAAGATTCTTGAAACTATTTGTAAAAGAAAATTCTTGAAATTGATTATAACCAAATGATGATGAAAGGTTTGTGTGAGAGATTTTTAGAGAATGAGCAAATGAAAAGTGAGGCCTAAGCCTTGCTTTTATACTTGAGGTTAGGAGGAGGTTATGAATGGTGTTAATGGTGATTTATAAGTCTTTTAAAGGGGGTTATATGATTGGAATTTGAATAATATAATTTAAATAATTTAATAAATAATAAAGAATAATTATAATTTAAAATTCAAATTCTTGAAGACTCTAATTTTAAACAACTTTTTTATAAAATATTTATAGATTTTATAAAACCAATTTGAATAATCAATCAAATTATTTATTTGTTTATTCTTTATAAAACTTTTATAAAACTTGTAACTTTATAATTTGATTATATTATTTTCAGTATTTAAAATTCATAATTGACTAATAAAACTTTATAAGTTTATTAAAATTCTTTTTATAACTTTATAAGTATTGATAAGTCTTTTCCATTTAGTTATTTGTTGTAAAATAATTATTCATATTATTTAGATGATTATCAAATGTATAATTCACAATATAAATTGCAAATTTAATGTATTCGGTCCATTAAAATTATTACTATAATTTTTATAATAGAACTTAAAGATTGGGTTTTAACATGGAAAAATGGCGGATGTTACACATAGGTTCCAAACCTTTTGCCTTTTTAATTGAAGCAGCTCCTCTTGCATAGCTTCAACCTAACTTCCATCCTTTAGAGCCTCATCAATTTTCTTGGCTCTATCTGGGACAAGAAACAAGAGTGAAGACAAACATTTGCTTCATGGGTTTGTCCTCTTGTTTTCACCCCTGAATCAACATCTCCAATGATGTTTGTGGTAGGATGAGACTTACGGATCCTTAGCTGAGGGATCATAACAAGTTGCTTAGACAGATCTAGATTTAAAAAATTTTGATCTGGCAAAGAAGATTCACCCTCCACATCACCACACTTATCAAGATTGACTTGATCCAATGAGTGTGTGACATCATTGATGTTGTCTTCAAAGCAGTGGTTATCAGCATCAAGAAATTCTTGATCACTTTCACCACCACAATTTTCTCCAACATTTGAAGCTCCTTCTTCTGAGTTTTATGCCTCTAAGCTGGAATTTGAAGGCATCCTAGAATCATCAGCAGGATTTGTCATTGATGTGCTGGTAGAAGCTTCATTTGCAGGAATAGTTACCACTGGAGCTGAAGATGTGTAACCTGAGGGTCTTCTTAGCTCAAATCTTGGTTTAGGATCACCTGTTGGTAATATATCTGTAGATCCTAGAACATTCTCACAAGATTTGTTAAAACAGTTGGTAACTAAATCAAGATCAAATAGCCAATCCAGACTAGAACCTTTCACATTGGGAGTGTGCTCATTGAAAGTCACATTGGCTGACACCTCAACTACTCTAGTTCTGAGATTGTATACTCTATAAGCTTTAGCTTGAGAAGAGTATCCAATAAAGTGTCCATCATCTGATTTCTCAACAAACTTGGCAATTTGATCCTTGGTATTCAAGATGGTGCAAAGACATCCAAATGTCCTGAGAAAACCAATAAAGGGTTTTGTCTTGTGCCAAAGTTCATAAGGAGTCTTACCATGTATCTTAACCACTAAAACTCTGTTTTGCACATAGCAAGCAGTGTTCATTGCCTCTGCCTAGAAGATGATGGGCAGTTTAGAGTGAGACAACATAGTTCTTGCAGCTTCAATTAGTGTCCTGTTTCTCCTCTCAGCAACACCATTATGCTGAGGAGTCCTGGGAGCACTATATTGTCTTGTAATACCTTTTTCATCACATGTATCAAGTATCAAGATTTTGATTCTGAATTCAGTTCCTTGATCACATCTTATGGTTTTGCCCTTGTGATCACATTGATTCTCAATCTTTAAGATGAAATTCTTCAGAATCTTAGGAGTCTCATCCTTAGTTCTAAGAAAGAAGACCCAAGTGAATCTTGTAAAATCATCTTGATCACCAAACAATAAGAGGTCCTTCCTAGACTCATTAAACTGGTGGGGCCAATGAGATCCATATGTAATAAGTGTAGGGGATTAATGATGGAGTTTCTTTCTTTTGGCTTGTTAGATACCTTGTGTTGCTTCCCTTTTAGGCATGCAACACAGTGGTCATCACTTGTAAACTCTTTCTTTGGTATTCCAGTTATCAAATCATTCTTAATTAATTTATTCATGTTTTTAAAGTTTACATGGCACATTCTTTTATGCCAGAGGAAAGATTCATCATTATTTGCTTTAGATAGAAAGTAGGGAATTTCTCCTGAGGGAGATGTTTCTTGCAAGTCCATCTTGTACATGTTCCCTTTCCTGGGGGCTTTGAGCAAGATGTGCTCATGAGGAATGACCACCCCGGCTCCTTGACAAAGTTTACCTTCTCAATGCTGAGCTTACCATTTGTGACCTTGCCCCTTCCAGTAATATAACCTCCTGCATCTCCTCCAAAAGCAACTGGTCCTCCATCAATTCTTTCAAACTTTTGGAGTAGTGACCTATTGCCTGTCATGTGCCTGGAACAGTCACTATCAATGATCCATACATTTCTGTTTGTCTTGAGCTGTCCCTGCACAAAAGAGATGATTAGTTACATTTAGAAACCCAAGCCTCATTGGTCTTGGGCTCATCAAAAGAAATTGAAAACAATGCAATAGTAATTGATCTTATAGTCATGCTAGAGGGATCATTTGCTGATGTTGATGAAGAACTTTCAGCCGCTTGGTCTTTCTTTGACTTTTATACCACCTTTGGAAGCTTAGACTTGACCTTCAATACTTCAAAAGTTTTGATGACTTCGGAAGTTTTGATGACTGACCCTTCGAAAGATATTGCTTTCACTGCAGCAAGCTTCAGTGCTTCGAAAGTATTTCTTTCTTCCGAGACCAAATTTTCTTCCGAAGGCAAGTTTCCACTTGTCTTCTTCTTCATTTTGGAGCTTCCGAAGGAAACAGATTTTCCTTCCGAAGCTTGCTTCTTCTTCTCTAAACTCTTAGAATTTTCTTTCTTGGTCATGTGGAGAGTACTCCTTGGATTGTAAACACAATCTTTAGCAAGATGAGAGGTACTCCCACACATAACACAATCCATTTTCTTCCTTCTAGGAGTTTTCTTTGTGAACAAGACTAAACTTGATCATTTTCCTTCTCCATCTTCACCTTTGCAAATGCTATGGCAATTCTTGTGGGGTTAGAACTACCTTTAGAGCAAGATGGTTCATGTTGTACAGCAGCAATGCACAACTGATTAGCTTTCTTCTTGATAATGGGATGATTTGGACATGAACTAGAACTCTTGTTGATGGAGTTCAAGTTTGTGTCTTCAGCCTTTACTACTTCAAATCCTGTAGAGATGAAGACTCGTTTCTGTGCAGAATTGAAGGTAGCCTTGATC
>CM046045.1:12399252-12515668 GCA_025215565.1 Flaveria ramosissima
CAGAAGAAGACTTAAAGACAGGAGATTTATGCAATTGTATTAAAGCTACATCAGTTAGTTACTTAGACTCATCCAAAGAATTCCTGCTTATTCTACTCGTCCCAGAGATCATGAAGAGAATTTAGAGTTTGATATTAAAACTTACATTAACACTCCTTCAGAATAGAGAAAGGAAGCTAGAACTTCTTCAAAATCTCCTCATATTACTTTATTTACTTTAGAACATGGTGTAAAGGCTTTAGAAAAGAAGAGCTTAGAGAAGACTAAACTTATAAAGTTGTTACAACTAGATACACATGTCAAGGATACTCAAATTAAATCTCTGGGACATCAGATGAAGTTTATATGACTATGTCAGAGTTTGAAAAATCAAATTAGAGCTTTAACTTCTCATACTTCTACTTAGCCCATACATACAGAACCAATAAGAACAACTGAGGTTGGAAATCAAGTGGACAATAATCTACTGATGAAGAACATATTATGGAGACTCAATCTACAGAAAAAATTACTAAGATCGTAACAGAGACTATTACACTTAACCCGTAACCAGTAGTTGAGACTCAACAAACAACTCAACTACCAAGATAGCTTCAGAAGGTATTGCAATTGGTAAGGAAAAGAGAACTAAAGAAGATGATGGTCTTGATAAAGTTGATTATGAAACCAGTGATGATGATGATGATGAGAACGATGATGATGATGAAAAGAAGAATGATGATAAGAATGGTAATGATGATGATAATTAAGGGGTGATCAGGGTTTCATAGAGGTCCCACTAGTGAATCGACAACTATGTCTCTAGACCAAGTTCGGAATCTCCATAGGATTATCAAACCGTTGGATCCAGATGTAAAAGAACAATATGATAAAGAACTCCATTCTTTTTAGTAACGAATCCCCACTAAAGATTCAATTGATGATTTGGGTCCATTTGATGATCTAGAAGAACCAATTAATTACACTGACATATTTGGTAATAGCTTGAAAAGCTTGTTTGCTGACATATAACTGTAAGAATGTGAGATACCATCTACTTCAGGAGTTGAGCATTATGCTGCTTCGGCTAAATCTTCCAAACAATCTAGGAAACTAGCTGTGAGACTAATTAGAAATCTTATTTTAAGTACTCCTCTGCCTCCTCCCAAAAAGCATTTTTTGACACACTATAAATCATTCATTAAATATAGAATTTTGAATTGGTCATGAGTTGGGGTTATGATGAGGAGAAGAACCTTTACATTATAATGAGAAAAGCAAGAGCCATTGAGTACTACACGGATGAGTATGATATTCATACATTAAAAGCCTCTAACTTGTATGCTATGGGAAAAGCATCATTTCAAAATCTAAGTAATTATGGCAAGACAAAATGGATCAGAAATATGATTTGACATCAAGGCAAATCAAACCTTTAAGACTTCAAGACTGCTAAGTCTAAAGTAATTAAAGATGGGTCAAGGATAGATCCAAACACTAATGCACCTACGAAAATCAAAATGTTCAAGTAGCCAAAGTATGTTCGAAAGATTCTCATCCATGCTCCTATGTTGGTGAATAGTTTATCCAAATTAATGAGATGGGTGTTTGAAAAGGATACGAGGCATTGACAGGATCAACGATCACAAGTTTGAAGTATTAGACTGTAATGCAGCGGAATGAAGAAAGAGTTAGTCAAATTATAGCAAGAGAATGTTATTTGTAAACAAATGCAAGAGAATATTTTTCTGTGATTTGGAATGTTTCAATAATGCTCAATATTATTGCTAAATCATTCACGGTTACAATAAGGTTGGCACTCCTTATATAGAGTGCAATCACTGCTGTAATCACGGGATGGTGATTACTAGCAGATCTAGTACAAAAATAACTCTTCTTAACAAACTACTGAAATGTTCACAACTACTGAGAACATGTCAGAGTGCTAAGTATAAAACTGAAACAACTGAAAAAGAAACTACTGATACTACAAACGTGAAGAACAAACTCTTCAGTCGTTTTAACAAACTACTGAAAATAGAAAATATAAAACTACCGAAAGCAAACCGTCACAACTACTGAAGAAGTCCTCTTATCTGTTGTGACAACATCTGATACTTTGTCTTCAGCACTTGTCTTCAGACTTTGTCTTCACCACTTGTCTTCAGACTTTGTCTTCAGCACTTGTCTTCAGACTTTGTCTTCAGCACTTGTCTTCAGACTTTGTCTTCAGCACTTGTGTCTTCAGAATTTGTCTTCAGCACTTGTGTCTTCAGACTTTGTCTTCAGCACTTGTGTCTTCAGACTTTGTAATCAGTTGTTGTCTTCAGCTGTTGTGGACTTCAGTAGTTGTTGTGACGTCTGTGGGACTTAAAGGTTTTTCTGATCCGGCTCATTGGTTCTTTTGGTCCAACAAACTCCCCCTGAACCAATGCAGCCAAAACCTTTAACTTTATTGAGGTCCCACTTATTGTTGGCAAAATGGATGGTCTTTTTCCTTCTTGATCAGTTGAGAAGATGACCCATATAAGCACCGGCCTGGAAGTAAGTCTCTGGTGATTTGGTTGGCAAAGTATGGATGGGAGCTCTGTATTGGGGAATTGGACACTGAGCTGTTCCCCCATCCATGAAACTCACTTCCCATGTATAAGCCTGTAGGATTCTCTGGTGTATGCTCTGAGAAACATGATTTGTTCTTCCATAGTAAGATTCTCTGGTTCACCATCGAACAATCCTTCACGCCCATACAGCTCTGAGATGTATTTGGCCTGTTTGCCATTTTTGAGCTCAACTGTTGTGATCTGTCTGTAGGCAAACTCATCTGGATGATTACCTTCAAGTAACAGACTGAGCTCATTTTGTTTGAAGTTCTCAAGCTTCTTGTAGACTAACCCCTTCTTGATTACTCTGTTTTCTAACATCTTTTGGGGAGGCTGTTTAGTCTCATAAGCCTTCTTGAAGTCTTCTACAATCTCCCAGGGTGATACTACAAGGACCACTGTGATCTCTTCATCTACGATCCTTTTGATCTGGCCCTTGTATCGTGCAGGAATGTCCTTCTTCACAATTCTGTGAGCCACCCTAGGATCAGGCCACATCCTCACCTTTTCCTTTTGATATTGAAATGTGTTGGCGAGGGTGTACAGTCTCAGAGCTTCCTTCTTCATACTTATTATTGATGAAGAAGCAGCATAAGTTTTATCTATACTCTTTAGCATCTCCTCATCATGAAGCCTTTGCAATTGCTCTTCTTCGATCTTTCTCTCACAGTTTCCATCTGTGAGGTGGGAGTGATGGGCATAGATTTGGCTTTAGGCAAAGTTAGGACTGCAGAAAGAGGCAGCCTATCTTCTTCCTCATCATCCTCTTCTTCTTCTTCTTCTAGCCTCAACATCCTTCTCTTCTTCTTGGATGCATCATCGGCTGTTGGTTTTGAGGGTAAAGGAGTTGGTTTAATGGGTTGTGGTAGTGGTGATTTTGAAGTGGTAGGTTTTGCAGGTTGTTCTAGCATTCTTGTAATGAGTGAGGCTTTGGAGTATTTTGCTAGTTCGTTTCTTTTCCAGCACCTGCTTCATTTAAAGCTTCAATCACTAATCCCTTTGTATATGCTTCAGACGTACAGATCTTGGTGGTTATAGCCAAGATACTGTCCCTGGTCCATGACTTAATCTCTATCAATGATCTTCCAAGATACTTAGCAATAAATCTGATCATGATCTCCAGTCTTTCTCTTTCTAGCACATCATAGCTTGCCCATCTTGAGTTAATTTCTTCAACTTCAAGTCTTCTAATCTCTGAGTCAAGCTGTGCAGTATCGAACCCTTGTCTGTATAGTTGGTCAATAATGGAGTCCATAGATTTACTATGTGTAGCATCCGCCATTTTGACCATCTCATCAAGTTGGAGTTCTTTTTCTTTTCTTTCAATCTTCCTCTTCTTATATGTGATGTGAAAGTCTTGTGTGACTTCACTCACTTGATCAGTTTCAGCTCCCTTCACATACTCTTCCTCCTTCTCAGTCTCTTTCTCAACAACCTCTTCTTCCTCCTGTTCTCTCTCTATCAATATGCGCTTCCCTTTGTCTTTCACTGACTGACTCTCCCCCTTTTGGTTGCATTGGTTGCAAGGGTTTGAGTAGTAGAAAGCCTTGTGCTCATAATCTCCTCCACCAGTGGCTGTAGGATTGAGGGAAGTTTGTCATCCAAGGTTTTGATCACAATGTCTGTGATCATTGGGGTGATGAGAGGTAGGGATTTGTGGAATATAGCAGCTGTTTGCTCAGAGGGGTTCTGTCCCTGAGAAACAGTGCCAGAAGTAGAGGCTGGTGGATTGAATGTTTTAGTGGCTGAGTGTTTAGGAGACCTTCAGGTGAAGGTGCCATCTGTGGGTGTATTGTGGTATCAGATGGACTTGCTTCTTGAGAGAATTGGTCAAGTAGTCTTTGTAGTCTACTGACTTCTTCCTCAAGAATTGTGTTCTGGGCTAGAACATCATAAAAGAAGCCCAGGTCATCATCAGCAGATGCTGAATCACCTGACCTCTGCTAGTAGCAAGATGTACATGCTCTGGGTGTAGACCAGATGTAGCATGTGCCCCTTTTTCTTGGAACTGGGGACTTCCAGCCTCAGGACGATGTCCTTCATCAGCTGTTGCCTCTGATGAGGTCTTAGCCATGTTACCAGCCTCAGTCTGATCATGTGCTGATGCAGAAGAGGTGGCAGCCTCACCAGATATTCTTGTCTCCGTATCTACACTAGGAGACTGAACATTTAAACCCCTGTGCTGTGGGTTGTCAGAAGCATGTTGATCCTCTACCTCAATATCTGTGGTTTCCCTTTAGGTGGTTGTGGGGAGGAGGAGAGGCATGCAGCTGAGTCAGCACATTTGCAATTATAAGTGTTGGACTTTGGGGGGCATTTTCATTTGGAGAGAGGGTATATGCACCTGGGGAGAATGGTGAGTTTCAATGGCAATCTCCTCAAATGAGGAAGATTCCAGATTTGTGGGTACCCCTTCTTTGGTTGCTTCAGGTTCCTTTTGAGAGGAATCCTGAGCGGCTGTGGCTGGGTGAGTCTCTGATACTACTGGGGGGTTTAACACCAGTAAGTATATCCTGTCTTGGTGGTACAGGAGCATCTTCAGGGGACTCATCTTCCTGAATAGCTGTTTTGGTTGTTGTTTTTGGTTTGGTGGGGACTTTGGATTTTGTGGTGGTGGCTGTGGGTTCCAGCTGCGTGGGTTTGCGCAGCTTGGCAGCCATTTTGAGTGATTGGTCAGAGTTGTGCCGGGAGTATACTTCAGGCAATACAGCCATAGCAGGGACTCCCAGGCCAACAAGTCCCTCAGCTTGAAGCTGGTTTTCAATTATGGCCATTATAAACCGAGGATATATATCCAACGGTTAGAAAGTTGTTTTGGCCATATCCTTGAGCTCTAAGAATAATATTTCAGAAAAATTTAAAGGTTGTTGCTCAAGGATAGAGTACAATACCTGTTGCCACCTTGTGGACATTTGATCCCATGATGAAGTCTTTGGAGCCAGGCAGACATTTACCATATGAAAGATAAGCCGTTCAGCATCCTGGAAATGTTTCTTCAATATGGTAGAGGCACTCAGGTTGCCTTCGTATCCATGGTGGGCAAATGATAGATCAGTGGTGCCCTTTGGATAGCTAGTCGGGAAGTGGCATCATCCAGATTGAGGGTTTGGCGAAGAATCTCTGGATTGATGACCACCTTTTGGCTATGGACAAACGAATGAAGTGACTCTGTGTCATTCTCCTCAGAGACAAGAGTGACGTTTGTCCAGAATTGGCTAAGGGATTCGGCATATATGGTGGGGTTTATCAGAAAGGCTGTTTGGTAAGGTGACTGGACCATTAAATCAATGGCGTTGTGAAACTTGGTCCAGAATGGTGATTTAGTAAGGTGAGCGACACAGTTGTGTCGAGGTTTTAGTTGCATGGTCGCCATGGATGAAGAGAGGGTACAGAGTTTTTGAACGTTAGGTTTGAGAGTAAAGGTGAGAAAAACTCTGGTGAGATAAGGGATTTATAGGGTAGGGTTATGAACCGACTGAAGGTTTTGGTGAGTCATCATTTGTTGAAACTGGTGATGACGTGGCATTAACTTTTAGAGGTTTGAAATGACTGACCGTATTGGTGTGATCATCAGTGTTATAAAACAACTGAAGACTTGGTTTTAACCGTCAGACATTGAAACAGCTGAAGTCTTTGATTTAGTCTTCAGTAGTTATAAAACTACTGAGGACAATTCCGACTTCAGGTGGTGAAACAACTGAGGACATGGTGTTTGTCATCAGTAGTTATGTAACTACTGAAGACAGTGGTTTTGTCATCAGTTGATTGTAAACAGCTGAAGACTTAGTGGTAGTCTTCAGTAGTTGTAAACTACTGAAGACATAGCTGTGGCTTCAGTTGTTTAGAAACAGCAGTTGTAAAAACAACTGAAGAGAAATTACTCATCAGCTGTTGTCGTCAATTCTTAGCTTTTCAGCTGTTTCAGTCTGACCTCCACATTTAAATCCGAGTTGTTTCATTGGTCATCAGTACTTATCTGCATTTCTGACATCAGCAGTTGTAGTTACATCAGCTGTTGTGATTTCATCAGCTGTTATAACTACATCAGCTGTTTTAACAAATGAAATGAAGTACTTATATATGACATGGTTACCAATGATCATCAGTATTTATTACTGAGATTATCGGTAGTTGTCACTTATTCTAGCTGCAGCATACCAAGCCTTAACACCAGGTTGTGGAAAGTTGAACTATCCAAAGGCTTAGTAAAAATGTCTGCAAGCTCATCAGCACTAGGAACAAATTTTGGATCAATCAGACCTTTTTCAAAACAATCTCTAATAAAGTGATGTCTGATTTCAATATGTTTAGTCCTAGAGTGCTGGACAGGATTCTTGACAATACAAAGAGCTGAAGAACTGTCCATTAACAATGGAGTCTTAGTCTCAGTTATGCCATAATCCAATAATTGGTTTTGAAGCCATAATACCTGAGATGTACAACTTGCAGCAGCATGTACTCGGCTTCAGCAGTTGATGTAGCAACTGAGGTTTGTTTCTTACTCTGCCAAGAAATCAAACAGTTGCCTAGGAATTGGCATCCACCAGAAGTTGATTTCCTGGTCAACTTACACCCTGCATAGTCACTGTCAGAAAAAGCAACTAATTTACCAGAATGTCTAGTAGAATACCATAAACCTAGAGATGGAGTGCCTTGCAAATATCTAAAGATCCTCTTGACTGCAATCAAATGAGACTCCTTAGGTGCAGCCTGAAATCTAGCACAAACACATGTAGCAAACATAATATCTGGTCTAGAAGCTGTTAGGTACATCAAGGACCCAATCATACATCTGTAAAGTGTTTCATCAACCACTTTACCTTTCTGATCTGTATCCAGTTGTGTGGTGTTGCACATGGGAGTAGAACAGGGTTTACAATTTTGTAAATCAAATTTTCCAAAAGATTTTTGTATATTTGGACTGATGAATGAAAATTCCATCAGCCTTTTGTTTGATTTGCAAACCCAGAGAAAGAATTGTAATTCCCCCATTGCACTCATTTCAAACTTTTGTTGCATCAGCTTTGTAAAGTCATCACACAACTGTGGATCAGAGGATGCAAAAATAATATCATCTACATAAATTTGAACAAGTAGATTATGCTGCCCTGCTTTCTTAATGAACAAAGTTTTATCTATGGTGCCTCTAGTAAAATTATTTTCAAGAAGAAAGTTTGATAATGTCTCATACCAGGCCCTAGGAGCTTGTTTCAACCCATAAAGAGCCTTATCAAGCTTATACACCCAATTAGGATGTTTGTTGTCCTCAAAACCTGGTGGTTGACATACATAAACCTCTTCTTTAATTTTCCCATACAGAAAAGCACTTTTGACATCCATTTGAAAAACTTTAAGATTTTGATAAGCAGCATAAGCTAAAAACAATCGAATTGCTTCCAGTCTGGCTACAGGAGCAAAGGTTTCATCATAATCAATACCTTCTTCTTGTGCAAACCCCTGAACCACCAGTCTGGCCTTGTTCTTAACAATAAGCCCATTTTCATCAGTCTTATTCCTAAACACCCATTTAGTGCCTATTGCACACTTACCTGGAGGTAGAGGAACAAGTTCCCACACTTGTTGTTTCTTGAACTGAAGAAGCTCAAGCTGCATGGCATCAACCCATCCATTGTCTTTAATGCAATGTGATAATTCTTTGGCTCTTGCTGACTAATGAAGAGAGCATAGAAGCAGAAATTTGACAATTGACTTCTTGTTGATACTCCAGCAGTGATATCACCAATGATTTGAGACATAGGGTGATTCTTCAGATCTTGATACACAATGAGATCAGTGCAAGTGTTTGTAGCAGGCTCAGCAGCAACAGATGGTGATGGTGAAGAATTTCCTTGAAACCAATCAGTTGATGGTAGTTCAAAGGAAGTTGAAGTTGTAGAAATCTCATCAGCATTTGTTGTGGATTGTGCTGCTGGAGCTGCAGGAACATCAGGTCTAGCTGAATCAGGCAGTTGATCAGTAAATCTGAAGAGGTGAGTACTACTATCATCATCATCAGCACCAGCAGTACCACCAGGTGGAGAACTGTTGACATGAGCAACAGCAGGAGTTTGATGAGGAGCATATTGTAGTATGTCCAAATCAAATATCTCCACAGGATTTTGTGGAATCTTGTCCTTTGGAGATTCATTAAACTTAACATGTAGAGTCTCTTCAACCATCTTTGTTCTACAGTTGAAGACTCTGTATGCTTTGCAAGTTGATGAATAACCAACAAAATATCCTGCATCCACCTTAGAATCAAATTTCTGGAGTTGATCCCTTGTGTTGAGAATGAAACAAGGACATCCAAAAGCTCTAAAGAATGAAATAGAGGGGCCAAATGATGAAGAACTTCATATGGAGTTTTCATCAACCTCTTATTCACTAGAGCTCTATTTGTACATAACAAGCAGTATTGATAGCTTCAGCCCAAAAAGTCATTGGCAATCCAGAGTCAGCCAACATGGACCTTGCAGCTTCAATAAGGGTCCTGTTCTTTCTCTCCACTACTCCATTTTGTTCAGGAGTTCTTGGAATGCTAAAATGCCTCTTGATTCCCTTTGAGAGTAGAACTCATCAAGTGTATTGTTTCTAAATTCAGTTCCATTATCACTTCTAACACACTTGACTGAGAGGGAATACTGCTTCTCAACATACAACACAAAGTTGATAATCTTCTGAGGTGCTTCATCCTTTGAATGCAAAAAGAAAGTCCATACAAATCTGGAGTAATCATCCACAATTACTAGACAGTATTTCTTCTTAGCCATACTCATCACTCTCACAGGACCAAAGAGATCCATGTGAAGAAGCTGTAAGCAGGCTGTGGACTTAGGTTCTTCTATGGAAGGAAATGAAACTTTGTGCTGTTTTCCTTTTAGACAAGCAGTGCAGTCATCTTCACATTTGAACTCCTTCATAGGCAATCCCCTTACTAAACCATGGTTAATCAGCTGATTTATGTTTTTGAGATTAACATGACCCAGCCTTCTATGCCATAGTGTAGATTCTTGAGGGAAGCCTTGGAAAATAGGCAAGGATGGCCTTTGAGATCTATTTTCTTAGAAAGATCTAAGGCATACACTCTTCCTGTCCTGTTGGCCTTAAGGAGAGTGTGTTTATCCAACACCTTGTCAATCAAACTCAGAACTTTGGATGACAGAATCCGGCAGTTCTGACTTGTGAAAAGAGCAACATGGCCTTTGTCACACATTTGACTGACACTCAAGAGGTTGTACTTGAGATTTTCCACATGGTTAACATCATCAAACTTTATTTCCCCATTGGAAACAAAGCCTTTGCCGATGATGTAACCCTTTGCATCATTGCCAAAAGATACAAATCCCTTCCTTCCTTGAGAGTAGTCATTAAGAAGTGATCTGTTTCCTGTCATATGCATGGATCCTCCACTGTCTACATACAGATGCCCTCTGTGGCATGTTGAAGAACCCTGCAGAACAAAGCAAATTAGTTAGATTTTGAGACCCAAACCTTTTTGGTTTTGGGCCTATTCACATCAACAGATGGTGGACTAACAAGTTTGCTAGAAATAACAGCTTGAGAGGAAGAAGATGGTGGAGAAAAGAGGAATCCTTTGGCTTGGACCTCCTTTTCTGTGGATTCAACATAGGAACATCTAATTGGTTGACTCTTCCCAATAGATGTTGAACCATCATAACAGCTGTGTGTCTGATTTTGTGATAAAGCTTTCAGCTCTTCAGACACATTTAGCACTGGAGTTTGATAAGTTCTTATGTTGCACCTTCTTCTTTGAGCAACCTCAGCTGTTACCTGTTTAACCCCTTCCTTTTTGGATTTCTTTTTGGACTTAAGGATTACAGGATTTGATGTTGCTGGTACAAATGTGGCTTTAAACTCATTTTTCATTTTTAACCATTTTCTCTTAATTTCATCTTTATGTTGAGTTGGATCCTCTTTTGTACCAACAATCATCAGTGAGATGATTAAACAAACCACATACTTCACATGGTTTCTTTTTCATCTTATGTGATCATCAACTAAGGAGGATGATGAAATACTGAAGACTTGCTCTTCAGTACTTTTGGAAGCACTATTTGCTTTCTTGACTTCTCTTTAGTAGTCTTCAAACTATTTCTACTGACAGTTTTCTTCTTTTCAGTGCTGTCAGTAGTTGGAGCTTGAACTTCAGGAGTTAAATCTTGCTCTCCAGTCCTTTCAGGACTTTCAGACATAACTCCTGAGTTGACCAACTCTTTGATCATGTGAGTGTCAGCAATTGAACTATCAATATTAGCTGATAAGTTCTGAGAGGGCTTATTGCTGACTTCAACTTTTGATGATGCTTTATCAGAAAGTGAATCACATGATGAGGTGGATTGGTTATTGCTTTCTCCATCAGATTTCACCTCTACTCTTGGAGCAAAATCTGTAGGAGGAGCAGTGTGATTATAACCAATGCCAAACTTCACATTGGAAGCTGATTGCTTACTAAGAAGCATCTCAAAACCTTTGCATGATTTCACCCATCGATCACACTCTACTTGGGTGACTGCAAGGGTTTCTTTAAGACTTTTCTGGTCCTCCAGAATAACCTCTAGCTTAGCCTTTTCATCATTTAATTGGCATTTAAGCTTATAAATCTCATCATTTTTACTATTAAGAACAGACTCATACTCAGCTTGTCTTTTGGAAATAGTTTTCTCAAACTCAAGTTTTTCATTTATTAATGCTACATTTGCCTCTCTAATAGAGACAAAAGCAGCAATGCAAGATTCAGAACATAACTTGGCTTTGGCCTCTGAAGATACCTGAGTTACCTGTGAAGATGATGCAGTTGAGCAGGAACCCTCAGTTGATTCCAGAGCCATAAGTGCCAGATTTCCAAAAGGACTATCACCACCATGTTGATCAGCACTTGTGAACAGTTGTTCATGACCAGACATGTCATCTGGCAAGCTACTCCAATCAACAACTTCTGGGGTGAAGAAGCTGTGTTGTTGAGGTTGAGGGGGTTGATGAGATGGTTGAGGTTCTGGAAGTGCATGAGGTTGTGGTACCATAGGAGCTTGAACTTGACTGGTTTGTGGCATGTAATAACACGGGTAAGGATAAGGCATTTGACCCTGAGGAACAAAATATGCAGGAGATTGTAGTTGAGGCTGATGACCAGAATTGACAGGATGTTGCCCTTTGTTTTGTTGACTATTGCTAGGAAAAGTCACAAAAGGTGCAGAGGAATTAGATCCAGATGATCTACATTCTCTAGCAAAGTGTCCAAGCCTTTGGCATCTGTGACACCTCAACTTACTCTTGTCAAAACCAACTTTGGTTTTGCCAGAGAGTCCTGGGAACTTTCTTCCAGTTCTTTTGTAGAACTTCTGAGATCTGATATTTATCAAGGCCATTTGGCTCAAAATATCCATCTCTTCTAAGTCATCATCAGCAATCCCCTTGAGATCATCCATGATGAAGCATAGATTGTCATTATTACACCCAGAAAATTGACTATCAACACCCACAAATGCTGAATCAGAAATATTTGAAGAGAAATCAATATGCTCATCATACTGGCATTCAGATGAAGCATATTCTGACTCATGACTAACCAGAGCAGTATTGCCTGGTACAAAGTCCTCAGTGAGCTTACCAGATGAAGACAGTTTTCTCTTTTGTTCTATCTCTCTCTCAAATGTGAGCAATTTCCCATGAAGTTGGGTGAGAGATAGTTTGTCCAAATTTGCACTGGAGCGTAGGACAATGGTATATGTATCCCATCTCTCAGGCAGTGATCTGAGAAATCTGTTATTCATCTGAACATTAGTATACTCATGTTTGACCATTTTCAATTCAGAGATCAAACAAGAGAACCGCTCAAACTGTTGAGTCAGTGTCTCACCCTTCCTATGAGAAATGTCTCATATTGTTGAGCAAGGATCTCTCTATTATTTGCCAAGACCTCATCTGTTCCTCCAAATTGTTCTTTCAAGGCATTCCAGAGGTCATGGGCAGATTCATAATGCATTAACCCAGAATAAATTTCATTTGGTAGCGCCATGGCTAGAATTCCATGAGCTTTTGCATCTATCTCAAATAATTTCTTATCTTCATCTGAGTATTGATCCTTCCTCTTCGGAACCATTTGATTGGTTTCCGGGTTATTCACCATAGGCTTATGTGGACCATGTACCACTGATGTCCAACAACCTGAACTGTTAACAGACAGGTGATGGAGCATACGACGTTGCCATATGTTATACTCATTCCTAACCAGCATTGGAGGCTTGGTTGAGGAACCAGTATTGTGAGGATCATTGGAAGGAGTAGTCATTTTGAAACCAAAAACAATTTTATTCAAGCAAAAATTTAGACACACCACAACAAACTCAATGAAAACCGAGAATAAGTCTCAGGATGAATGATTAAAAACACAGAAAATTCACTCTCTATAACAGTTTCTTGCAAAAGGATACTAATTCACTCAAACTTGGATCTTGAAGAGCAGTTTCAATGATCAATTATTAGATCGATCAATGATTAACCAGCTCTGATACCATTTGACAGGATCAACGATCACAAGTTTGAAGTATTAGACTGTAATGCAGCGGAATGAAGAGAAGAATTAGTCAAATTATAGCAAGAGAATGTTATTTGTAAACAAATGCAAGAGAATATTTTTCTGTGATTTGGAATGTTTCAATAATGCTCAATATTATTGCTAAATCATTCACGGTTACAATAAGGTTGGCACTCCTTATATAGAGTGCAATCACTGCTGTAATCACGGGATGGTGATTACTAGCAGATCTAGTACAAAAATAACTACTTCTTAACAAACTACTGAAATGTTCACAACTACTGAGAACATGTCAGAGTGCTAAGTATAAAACATGAAACAACTGAAAAAGAAACTACTGATACTACAACGACTGAAGAACAAACTCTTCAGTCGTTTTACAAAACTACTGAAAATAGAAAATATAAAACTACTGAAAGCAAACCGTCACAACTACTGAAGAAGTCCTCTTCAGCTGTTGTGACAACATCTGATACTTTGTCTTCAGCACTTGTCTTCAGACTTTGTCTTCACCACTTGTCTTCAGACTTTGTCTTCAGCACTTGTGTCTACAGACTTTGTCTTCAGCACTTGTGTCTTCAGACTTTGTCTTCAGCACTTGTGTCTTCAGACTTTGTCTTCAGCACTTGTGTCTTCAGACTTTGTCTTCAGCACTTGTGTCTTCAGATTTTGTAATCAGTTGTTGTCTTCAGCTGTTGTGGACTTCAGTAGTTGTTGTGACGTCTGTGGGACTTAAAGGTTTTTCTGATCCGGCTCATTGGTTCTTTTGGTCCAACAGGCATGTTGAGAGCTACTGTGTAGATAAAGAATTTAGAATCATTAATCTGATTACTTGCTAAACTTTAGAAGAGATGATTTAATAAAGCTTAGAGATTGTCCAATTAAAGCTGATGAATCAGTACACTTTGTAGCAACACAATTTGGATGGAGGATTACTAAAGCCCTCGAGAAGAAGATGCATGCTTACGGAGGAGACTACAAGTGCGCAAATGTTGACTTTTGAAAATTTGATTCACCAAGCGTAGAGGGAGATAGTAGGGATCAAACCAAGAAGCTCGGGAAATCAAAATCGATTTTGAAGATTCAACTTTTGAAAGTCACGTGATAACTTGGGTAACCACGCAAGAACTACTTCTTGCACGAGAACATTTTAGTACATATAGATGATTTTTGTTTCACAATTAGTAACACATGATCATTTTCCAATCTTTGTATGTATATCTTCTCTAGACTATTAGTGCAAAAAGTTCATTTACATATGTGTTCTTTTGATCTTATGTGATGTTTAACCAGTCCTTACTACATTCATTGGTACGAGATCAATCAATTAGCGAATATCCTGGAGTTTACAAATTTCTAATTTTGGTTGAACTTAAGTAGTGTTTTTGGTTTAATAACTTCATCTATTATCATGTACATGTTGGATTTTATTACCTTTTCTTATTATAGATTTGTCATAAATGTTTTACTCCTTACAAAACAATACTCCGTCATTACTTAATGGAATATGATAAATTCTTTATTTATTAAAATATCAACATTACTATCTTTATCTTTATCTTTATCTTTACTACTATATAATACAAAACCCACGGGCAAAAAAGTAAATTCACCTAGACTTGTAAGACGCGCCTGTTTGGCTCCCCTCTCATTTGATTTCCGATCCTTACAAGCCTCGCCGGTTGGACATCCATGTGTACATATACCAGCCTTCATTGAATCGATTGAGGAACCTCTGCGTTACCCTTCTCCCGATTTCAATGTCATTCACTCTTTAGTCTTTATTGCAAAGCAATAATGAGGCTTTCCCAATACCCACTTGTATATCTACAGCCATTGATGCAGAAGACGATCAGCCACATCCCAATGCAACACAAATCCATTGCCAGCCACATTTTCAAGGTGATGTTTTGATTTAGGTCTTACATTGTTTCGATTTCAGTCTTTCGTTTATTTGTCTTGGTTAAATTTCTTGATTTTGACTCTTTTTCTTGTCATATGTTGATTTTGGTTTGGAATTGATTGTAAATTTTAATCTATGATTACTTTATGATGGATGATTTGGTGCCCTAAATGTGTTTAATTTCCACTGTTTTGGGTTCAGGTTTTTTGGATTACAAATCGACGGGGGTGAATAAGAAATTCCAGCGCCGATGATAAGAGCTCGTCGAGCGTGTGAATCTGCAATTGAAGAGGTAAATTAGTTTCTAGAATTGTAGTTGCATATTACTTTCTTGTTCTATTATTAATATGATTTCAAGAAATTTATTTTGTTGTTTGGTTGTATGACTCAAGTAAGCACATTTATTCTAAATATTCATGTCTACTAAACAAATGAACCCTGCAACAACTAATACATGGTCACATGGCAGTAGAGGTATTGGCATCCCTTTCATTTTATGTTGAAAAGGTACAGATTGCAGATCATATTTTGGGTGAATGTGAGCTTACAGTAAGGGCAGGAGGTGCAATTACAAGGTGGGTAGACTTATAAAATCAAGTTTAAAAAAAGCCTAGCTTTATTATTTTGTGGTTGGACATTAATCAAAAAGGCTATTATCATGACAAACAGGTGGATGAAACTGTGTTTCCAGAATGATTTTACTACAAAAAGGAAGTATTTTTTAACTTATGGTTTGCGAACAGTAATTGTAGTAGGCGTATTATACGGTTTAGAGTGACTTCAACCACCACTCATGATTTTGTCACAATAGAAGCTGGACTTATGTTTGCTCATGGTTTGCGAACAGTAATTGTAGAAGTATTATACGGGTAGAGTGACTTCAAAATCCACTCATGATTTTGTCGCAATAGAAACTTGACTTATGTTGCCTGCTTTTTGTTTGCTCTTTATTGGATAGTCATATTATTATGTTTGCGGAATTTTAACCTACATCACCAATTTTTGCTTATGAAATAGATTAATCTTTAAAATATAATCATACAACATAGAAATACTATGAATCTGTGATTATGTGAAGATTATAAGTTTTGTCTGAATTATGGTTATTTGGAGTTCATTTCTGATAGATAATGTAAGAGATTATTTTTGTTGTCTGTAGATTTCTTGATAGCCCTCTCTTGATTTGTTTGCAAATAACCTATCCTTACAATTATATACATAAAGAACCCATTTTTACATTATCTCTTCAATTAAATTAGAAAGTCTCAAGAATCTGAACTCTATCTTTGAAATTCAATATGCTCTTTCAAGTTTTAATATTGTGTTCACAAAGAAGCTATTTTACATTTAAACTTTTTAACCAATATTCTTTTCTTATTGTTTTCCAATTCTGCAGTGACCGGGTCTCAATTGCCATATATTATGCCAAGTCAGTTTACATTCTTGTAATAATATAGTAGCATGTAATCAAAGTTTATAGGTTCAATAAAAATGATGAAATGAGACTACAAAATAGTCCAAACTCAAATGACATTATGAATCTCAGAATTTTTTGTTACATACCTGTTTGATCACTCAATAAAAATTATAATATGAGACTACAAAATAGTCTAAACTCAGATGATATTATGAATCTTGGTAGCACACTGCAGCTATGGTACATCAGTTGTTTAAAAAAGTAAAAACTCTTTTATTTCATAACCCTATTATAATATTTGAACTCTTTAGCCAATATTTGATACTTTGGAGCAAGTGTTTGTATTTGGTTTGAAAATTAGGTTGCAAAATTACTGGCCTTTTTTCTTTGTATTTGTGTTTTGAAGTAAACAACAGAAAGGAATTAGAGAAATATTTGATTATTTCAATGAAAAAACTATGAATCATTTTGCAAATTATAGTATAATTTTTGTAGACGATCATAATCCTGCATCATATTACATTACTAATATGTTTTTGTTTAGAAGTTAAATGAAAAGGTCAACCCATATATGATCGACTAACTGTTAAATATACGCAAGCGAATGAAAGGAACAAAATAAAAGGAACATTAGGGTATGAACATGGGCCCTTTGTTAAACAAAAAGGCACTTCATAGTGGAGAAGAATAAGAGGAACAAACTACACAAATTATCATCTCAAGGTAAGACTTTGCTAACATAGTTACTATGTATGTTTATGCAATTACATATATATTTATAATTGACTATGGGGATGGTGTATGTGAAATTAGTTTCCTTTAAACTTCATCTTTGCCACTATTAATTCCTACCTTTATTTTTTTATTTGTATCATCTCATAGTATTTTCTTCTTACTTCTTGGTGTTGGATTATTGTCTGCATGATTTTACTCTTGGAACACAACAATTTCCCGGTTATATTTTAATTTCTAACAAAATATTTTGACTTTAGAAAAGGTGAAATTTATAAGTCGTGGTGAAATAAACAATTGACAAAATAATTTAATTATATCTTAACTTTATGGGGACTGGATTCATTCAACAAGCTAAAAGCACAAATAAAATATTGGATATTTATGTTAGCTTTTGAAACCTGTTTACTTTTGTGGTTAGCTAGACCATTTTCATGTCTCTAAATTGATTTGGATTCTTTAAAATATCAAGAAATTGAGTCTTGCATTAAGCTTTATTATAGATGTTATAATCAAATAAGATGTCATAATCAAATAAAAGGTAACTTTTGGATTGAAGTATGCATATTTGACACCAAAAGTCCAGTTCGTTTGTGAAATTCAGTTTGAATAAGTAAGACCTATATTGTTTGATGTACCTGTAATATTCATTATTTATTTAGGTTGCACAGGAAGGTGGTAAGGAATGGAAGTCTATAAATACTTCTTGTTTTCCTACTTTTTTTTGTGTATATGATATGTCATGAACTTGCACTCACATGACTAAATTGGAGAGTGGTGTTTGATTTGCAGGAAAATAATTTAATTGATGTTGACTATGACGAAGGTATATCTTTTCTTAACTTTAATTTGGTGGTTTTTGATGCGTGATTTTATTAGAAATCAACGCATAGAGATAATCTTCATTTGGCTATGGTCATATGATATGTTAGGATCATATTAGTTCATACTTATAAGATGTTAACAATATGTTTACATTTTTATGCATTACATGGCTAAATGGGATGTTGGAGGCCGGATAATGGTTTCTTGTTTTTACCATGGAAGCTCTTTTGTAATTTTATAGAACTGGACCCGATCAAACATGTTTTATATCTCCCTCAAGATTATTACAGAATGCAAAACCAGCCTGGAACTATGTATAAAATACTTATGTGTATGTTATTTATTTATTTATATGTAATCCGTGGAATGAGTTTAAATGATATCATATTTCTCTTAGAAATTCTTGATGTTGCTTGATGCAATGTTTCTATGATCACATGATATTGCAACTAACATGTTTGTTCTTATAAAACTTTTTACCTATTTGCAGGCATTAAAATCTCGTAGTTGCTTAAATATGGCAAGGAGAGCCTAAATTTGATTTTTTAGACCTTCTCACAAGAGTCATCGAACTGTTTTCATAATTTAATAGCTTATTTGGTTCCTATTGGTCCACATTACCATTATTGTTGCAGTTCTCCTTGTATTGCAAGCGAAGCAGAAATGGCAAGAATATCTCTACTATTACCAAGATAGCTCACAAGTGTGATTTTCTACTTGGTTGCTGATTGTTTATTCATTTTATTTCATATTTCAAGCCATTTGAAAAAAATTATGTTCTTATAATGTTTTAATCTCATTGATGTCTCAAATTGAATTAGATGTTAAAGAATCTTGATTTATATCATGCATTTTCAAGCTTTTCTTTAAAACACAATCCATAAGAAATTATGTTTCCTTTATTATTAACCATAATTTGATAACAAAACCCCAAATCAATCATATTGGTTTTAGTAAAAGTGTAACATTGTAAATTAGTAAGGCAAAAAATAACTTTCTCATATTCTACACCCGCTAAAGAAGGACAAAAAACAAAGGAACCCTTCCGCATTCAAAAATGTAACAAACGATGTGCAAGAGGAACCTACTACAAATGCTTGGGATGACGAATGGTGGAAAACCCATATGGATTGAATAATTGAGTTGTGCAAGACTTATGACAAACAATGAGCTCCCTTCGCATGATTACCTGAAGTTTATTGTATTACTATGTCACGTTTCAAAATAATTTATATATTCTCCATTAAAAACTTAAACCATATCCTTATCTCTATCCAAACGACATTCCCCTTTCGTTTATGCGATAAAAAGTACCTTCGATGTTTACTAAAAACATTTTGATTGTCTACCTATGTACGAACGCATCATAATTCTCAACCCTGCATCTACACCATGATCATTTAAAAGCATTCAAGCCTGTTCATTACTACAACGTTCCCTTCATTCATTTCACATGACGCATGCGCCGCAACGCGCGCGAGCACCTACTAGTAACTTCAATATATGTTTTAAATGATTATTTAATAGATATGTAATATCAAATTGAATTAGATGTTAATCATTGATTAGGTTTTTATAATAAAAAATAAACCAGTAGACTACTGTAAAGTATTACAATGGTGTTTTACTCACCTAAATATTTTAGCAAAATGCATCCATATAAAAGAACATTTAGGTGTTATTTTATTTATTTGTTTCTTTTTTTCAAGCTTGGTAGTTGTTAATGTAATTTTTAATAATAAACATATTATCAAAATCAGTTTTGAGTCTTGTTACATCATTAAATACAACCATTTCTAATATTTGTAGTAAAGAGAGGTGAAAAATGAGGAAACTTTATTTTAATAAAAAAAATTTATGAAGCCTTTTTCTTGCAAGTTACACCAACCCAAACATATGTTACAATGCCTGAAAATTCTAATGGTAATAAATGGTTTTTGTACTACTATATTACAATACTTATATCATATTAACCAATACTTTCTATATTTTCAACACATACATGGCAACTACCGATAGTAGAGAAAGGCGAAAGATAAGGAAAATTTATTTGCCTAGCAAGAGATCTACGAAAACTACTTTTTCATTAAGTACTTGTGTTTCTCCTACCCTTACATTTGTTCAAATTGTAGAAATTTATAATTTTGAGTGGCATTTTTATACTACTCTATTACAATATCATATATCATATTGACCGATAATTGATATTTTTATTAATTTTGGAGTTCGATGTACTATTTTTCATATTAAAGGATTCTAGACATGGTTCGAATTGTATTTATCACGAAAGTTACACCTTCACGTGATATTTGTACTAATGAAACCTGTACAAGTCTATTTCGTGACAACCCGCCTAAAATGAAAACGTGTATCTTGAATTCAAGAAGTATTTGGAAACATATGGACACATAGACTATTAGGAAGAATCCAGAACAACCCAAAGCATTCTAGATCAAAAAGGATATGAAGAAGTATCTAGACCACCTCTGAAATGACCTTTAAGTGGTCAAGATTACTAGATATTTTTTAGGAAGATTCTAGAAATCTGCATACTTGAAATGTATGTAAACATCTATTATAGAAGCATTTAGAAACATACCAAGTATTATAAATAGAAGATACGGAGCTCATTTGTAGTCACCCAAAAACTCATCACAAGACTTCATTTGTAAAGCATAGATGTACTCACTCTTGTAAACAATACAAAGGCATTTGTATTACGAGCTTGCAAACGCTTTCATATTGTAACTTAAAATTGTTTGTAAATTTGTGTCACAGATGTTGAACTTAAAGCAAGTCTAAGTACTGTACGAGAGTTGAAGAAATCATTACATGACAGTTGGTAATAGAACAAGAGGTACAATTTCATAATTTATCTTAACGATGACATATATCATAATGACGGATATTTATTACTAACATTTCTTATTTATATACTTCATTATATCTTAAGTTTATTTATTTTATTATAGTGTTAAATAAAAACATTACCAATGCCTATAGTAAACAAATGCGACAATTGAGGAAAGTTTATTTGTATAACAAAAGATCCAAGAACATGTATGTAGCACAAACGATTTATGTTTCATCAACTAATGCATTTCGCACACTCTCTAAAAATTCTAATCATATTATTTTTATTTTAACTACTCTTATATGAGGTCATACATTATACAAACCAATATTTGATATTAATATGTTTTATTAATTTTTTAAGTTGGTAATGGTAATATACAATCATCAAATAGCTCAAGATATGTTTCAAATTGTAAAGAAAATAACTTTAACGATTAATCCTATCCATGTCTTAAAATACCTTCACAAGTTGTTCCAACTTAATGAAAGAATTAGTAATCCAATGTCGGACATTACCAGAGGTAGACTTTATAATTTAAAATCCTACTTATTCATTCTTTTTTTAGCAGATATGTCTAGTTATACTAACAATAATATCAAGCGAATATCTACTCTATTTAATATTATAACTACCACATAAATGTTTTACAAGTCCTGGATTTATAATGGTAAATATAATCATCAGCTATTTCAAGTTAATATCATACTTTCAAAGTACATGTTACTAACATGTAATATTTATAAGCTGAATTTTAGTTGATAATTTTAAATTTCTTCAGTTGTAGATAAGGACATGGAAAATTTTATTATTACACAACAAAGAAAGTGTAGAAAGAATGATATGGATACGACACAACAAAGAAAGTATATAGAGAATGATATGGATATGAAAAAATCAAAGGATTTGCCAATTCTAGAAGTTCATGACCCCAAAAATTATTATAAATAGATATGCGGGCATATTAAATGGTTCAAACTATATAACAATATATATCTACAATACTAATCTACTTATTTTGTTGACAGTATACTTCTTAAAAAATTGTTTTTTCACATAATTATTATACAGATTATTATTTCATGTAATTTTATAAAAAGATAAAGTTGCTAGAAAGAAATAATATTTTTTTGTGTTAATAGCACTTATTTAGAATGTTGTGGATACAATAAAGTTTAACTTCCTCAACTAAATAAAACACCACAAAACTATTTGAATCTTTATCATGGGTCGAATTCTCGAAGTAAATGTAACTTGAAAAACATTAGACATTAAAACTCAATGTTTTCATTTACATTCATATATGGAAAAGATGATTCTTCCATTGATAGAGAAAAGGTTTCTTTTATATTGCAACTTAATGGTCAGAATTATCATAGTATGGGGAGTTTTCTAGCTGAAGATGTGTCTAACATAAAGTTCTCTTAACTGTATATATATGAAATGAAGAACGAACTTTCTAACAGACAATGCGTATATAGATATGTATTTAATATAACCATTATATTTTTTCAAACATTTTTTAACAATAAATGAATAAAAACTTCTAAGTAATTTCTAGTTTCTTACTATGTTCAGTGCTAGTAACAAAACTATACATCAAATGTCACACCCCGGCTGAAGTGGAAACGTCAGTGTGCAATGAAATCGAATATCATCATCACAAATGGTATGATAAAAATACTCAGGCATTAAATATGATTAGACATTATCAAGATCACATCATTGTTCAAAAACCAAAAATATACAAACAAGAGTAGTGTTTATTAAAACTAGATCCAACTATCGAGCAAGCTTTGATACCCTAGTCTAGATACCTGAAAACATGTAAAGAAAACAAGTAAACATAACATAGTGAGAAACATAGATTTTCAAAGCATATAAGAATGAGCAAAGATGTACAATTTAAAAGCAACCTATTTACGGGACAGATAAACAACACAAGAGTCCACAACCAACCCTAAAGACGTGTACCTGTGACATCCGGTAAATTTCCGTTACCAAACTCCGTTAGTTTCGTTAAGTCTTGCATACACGTGTCGTAAGCACACACTAGTTGTCGTTTAACGTTGGTGACCTAATAATAACTAATAATGTTAAATTAATGATAATCTAATTGACAATGTGATTATGGTGTTATGTTTATGTGTTTGCATGTTTTAAATGTCAGTTAGGAAATTTATCGCGTAACGTGGAAACGTGCCTATTTATTCGTATGTCTTGTGATTTTATAAAGATAAAATATATAATGATTATCATTAGTTATTATCTTTATATTAATAAGTTAAAAACACTTTACAAAGAGTTTAAAGTCTAGTTTAAATTAAACAAAACAACCCAAACCCTAGCCCCACCCCCCATTCGGCCGCAAACACCCTTCAAACCCCCTCACCATCACGAATTCGACCAAGAACAAGCATCCAAGCCTCAGATTTGTTCGATTTCAAGGATTACTACACGTTGGACTCATCAATTACAAGTTAATACACGTTTAATGGTTAGATTTTACAAGTTTTTGTGAGTTTTTCTTGGTGGCCGAACCCTAATACGATTTAGTATGTTCATGGGGTCGAAATTGATGTTGTTTGATGATGTTAGTATGTTAGTTGGATTATATACATGTTGTTTAACGTTGATTATGCATGAATGATGCGTTTTTAATGGATTGATCATGAACTTTGATTCTAGACAAACCCTAATTCGAAATTGATGAGATTATGTATGATTGATGATTGTTTGATGAATGTATGATGATTAGTAGGTTGTATGAATGCTAGGATACGTTGATCTTGCAAAGAATTGATGAATTGAAGTAGGTGTTCATAGGTTACTAATAATAGTAACTTTATTTTCATGACATGATGATTTGATGATGGATTGATGTTGTTGATGTGTTTAGGATGATAATTGGGTGTTAGATTGTTGATATGAATGCAAGAAACTTTGAAATAGATGTTGTTGTTCATATCTTGCCAAAAGTGGAAACTTTTGTTCATGATGATTAGTGGATTATGATGATTAGGTATTGTTGATCATGTCTAGATGTTGTTATGAGCTTGAGATGGTATAATTGTGATGAATTCATGAATACATTGAGTGTTTGATAGATGTTGGAATGTACTTTCCCAAAAGGGAAACTTTATTTGCACAAAGTTTGAAAGGTGATAGTTTGAGATATTAGGAGAATGTTAGTATGTTCATGAATGAATTCTAATGTGGTAGAACATGTTAATTTAGTTGTATGGGATGTTTGGATAATCATGGGTGATGTTTGGACTTTGATCATCATGTATGATATTGATGTTGGTTAGTAGTTAAGACATCATGTTGGGACTGAAAATAGATTGTTGTGGTGTATGTTGACCATACCGCAGCAGCGGTTGCCGCTCGATGTGCGAATCTGAGGCCCTTACTTAGTAGGATTGGCAGGGTTTAGGATGTGATGTCGTGAGTGGCTTCACATGGCATGTGGTGCGTGATTTGATCTTTGTGTGGCATGTTAGTTATGTTATAACTAGTGGACATGTTAATGTTCTAGATTCGCATGACTTGTATGATACTTGGTTGTATGATGATCTAAGTGATACACCTGGATAATGTAGCATACATATGATCCATTTGAATGTTAAACATGTATGATATATGTGTACGATTGCGTGAATGGTTTACAACACATAAAGTCACAAACGGGTCAAACGGGTCAACTGAGTCAAACGTGTCTGTTTCTGAAACCTTGAGTCTTTGGTTGTAATGTGCTTAGGGTTTCACATGTTCTTTGTTTACACGTACTTATGTACTTACATGATCTAAGTAACCTTTGAAGGTTGTCTGTCCACTCTGTCTATCAAGTAAACCCTAAGTATTCCTTACGCATATCAGGTGAGTTCATGCCCCACTCTTTACTTAATCTCTTTTGGGGGAGATAGCATACTGGTAAACTACAAACGCTTTATATATATTCAAGTTGTGCATAATATTAATATAGTGCTGATATCCTGGAAAAGTCCTCACACTTTCGAATTGTTAATATTGAATAGCGGGGAAATTTGGGTAGTACTACTGGGTCTGACGAGCCCCACCTGTGTGACTTGAGGTCAACCGGGTGCAATTTGTCCTATTGAACATTGTCACGACCTGTTAAGTCGTGACAGGAGGCAACAATGTAACACAGTCAGCTTCAATTGCGAAATCACTATTAATTACTATTTATTGTTAATGGACTAGCTATCTGTTACAATGCACTACTTTTATATCTCTACTATTAAACTGCTTATGTTTGAATATCACTCTTGAACTCACCAACCATTGTGTTGACATTTTAGTATGCTATTCTCAGATCATTAACTTGCTTGCCTTTAGGAGCACCACATGGATTCACCTTGCATTCTAAGACTTGGTCTTCAAGACATCTTTATTGTTTTTAATTGTTAATGTTTACTCATTTGGGTTGGCGTATGTTTTGCCATAGTATGCATTAATATTCTTTGGGTTGTTTTACAAAACGCTTCCGCACAGTTTCAAGTTTAAACTTTGGTTGATTTTATTTAATTGTGGCATATAGAGTCGTTCTGAGTAACTATTGACTGTGATCCTGGTTTGTTCACACGCCTCGCGGTAAAACTCTGCACGTGGATTTTTGAGGGTGTGACAGATTGGTATCAGAGCCATTGATTATAGGGAACTAGGTTGCATACACACTAGTCTATAACCGCACACAGTTAGTTAGTTACTCGTTGCTTATCCTCTTATTGTATACTCATTGGCATACGCATCATATACACTGCAATATGGCATCTTCATCGTCTTCATCCCCTGTTTGACACACACCGGGAAGGAAACCCGAGGTTCCTATTATTCCTTCGTCATATACGAGCTATGGTTCTAGACTTCCCATACTTATACTTGATGTGTACCTCACGGGCAAGCTTATGATAGAGCAGGACATGACTAATTCTGATTAGGATGCTGGAAAAGGAGGATGTTCCATATACGTCTAGTGTGATTAGAGACACCATATTATACCCCCTACCTTTCACACCTCTTAGGGCTATTACTGCTTTGGTGACCTCGCATGATCGACTACAGCGAGCGGTTGAGGATAAATTTAAAAGGTGGGATGCACGACAAGAGCACGAAATCAGAGTGTACAAGTAAATGCAAGGATGCAAGGATGGTCAAACAGGAGAGATCCAGGCTTTGCGTGGACAGGATGCTGAGTTGACCGCTAATTTGAACGTGACCGTGATCAGCTTCATGAGGGTATCGTTCGTATACACGAGTTGGAAAACCA
Organism: Flaveria ramosissima; assembly: GCA_025215565.1. NCBI lineage: Eukaryota > Viridiplantae > Streptophyta > Magnoliopsida > Asterales > Asteraceae > Flaveria > Flaveria ramosissima. The sequence goes on from CM046045.1 coordinate 12,425,408, forward strand.
ATGGAGGAGCCTCAGGAGGCCCCAATGGAAGAGCCTCAGGAGAAATACTGCCCCCGTGATGAAGTTCAAAAGCTGGAAGCTGTGTTCTGGCAATTGAAGATGGAAGGGTCTAACATTGAGGCTTATACTACTAGGTCTCATGAGCTAGCTACACTTTGCCCTGGTATGGTTAACCCGCCGAGCCGACGTATTGAGCTCTATTTACGTGGCTTAGTCCCAAAGATTCAGAGTATGGTGACTGCTGCAAATCTTCCAACTATACAACGGGTTATTCGACTGGCTCACAAACTCACTGATCAAGCTGTGGAGCAAGGAAAGTTACCCAAGCAGGGCTCTGTGGCAAGCGTGCCCGACAACAAACGCAAGTGGGAGAACAACGCCAGCAAAGGATCGTCATCTGGTAACCAAACTCAGCAACACCAACCTCAACAGCAACATCAGCAGAGACGGTTTGACAACAATCGCAACTTCCACCAATCATCATCATCATCTCAAGGACCAAGTGGATATGTGGGGAAAAACCCAAAGTGCAACCGATGCAACTACCACCACATTGGCAGGTGTGATAGCTTTCGATGCCAGCGTTGTGGGAAGGTTGGACATGTGGCAAAGGATTGCCGTGGAGAACTTGCTTTGAGTGTGGAAAGGAAGGGAATTTCAAGAAAAACTGTCCTCAACTGAAAAGAAATGGGAATGGCAACGGGAATGGTGGCAACAATAACAATGGAGGCAATGGTGACAACAATGGTGGCAACAATAGTGGAGCTAAAGGGAGAGCCTTTGTCATGGGTTCAGGTGAGGCTCTAAACGATCCTACTACCATTACTGGTAAATTTCCTGTTAATGGTCGTTTTGCTTCTGTACTGTTTGACACTGGAGCCGATAGGAGTTTTATCCCTACTAAGTTATGTAGCCTTTTAAATGATATGCCTTCTGTATTAGAATCTAAGTATGTTGTAGAGTTGGCTGATGGTAAGCAAATCTCCATTACGCACATCCTTAAGAATTGCAAGATAGAACTTGCTGGTCATACTTTTGACATTGACCTTATGCCTGTTACTCTTGGAAGTTTTGATGTGGTCATAGGCATGGACTGGCTGTCCGAGAAGCAAGCAGAAGTGATTTGCTGTGAGAAGGTCATTCGCATTCCTCTAATAGACGGGGAAACTCTTTCGGTTAAGGGTGAGAAGAGTGGTGCTGTGATAGGCATCATCTCATTCATGAAGACTCAAAAGTGGCTACGTAAGGGTCACTTAGCCATATTAGCCCTCGTCTCCGACAAGCAACAGGTGGAAAAGAAAGTAGAGGATATTTCGGTGGTTCGTGATTTTCCAGAGGTGTTTCCAGAGGATCTGCTTGGACTACCACCTCATCGTCAAGTTGAATTTGAGATCGATTTGACTCCCGGAGCTGCTCCAATTGCGCGAGCACCTTACCGGTTGGCACCGAACGAACTGTAGGAACTATCTACAAAACTTCAAGAACTGTTGGATAAAGGGTTTATTCGGCCGAGTTCATCGCCGTGGGGAGCACCTATTCTCTTTGTTAAGAAGAAAGATGGCACATTCCGAATGTGCATCGACTACAGGGAGTTGAACAAAGTCACAGTCAAGAACCGATACCCGTTACCTCGTATCGACGACTTGTTTGATTAGCTTCAGGGATCAAGCTATTATTCGAAGATTGATTTGAGGTCTGGTTATCATCAACTAAGAGTTCGAGAGGAAGATATTTCTAAAACCGCATTCCGTACTCGTTATGGTCACTATGAGTTCTTGGTCATGCTTTTTGGGTTGACTAATGCACCAGCAGCGTTCATGGATCTCATGAATCGCGTGTGCAAACTCTATCTCGATCAGTTTGTTATTGTGTTTATCGATGACATATTGATTTATTCTAAGACCAAGGAGGATCATGAAGAGCACTTACGAAAGATCTTAGAACTATTGAAAAAGGAACAACTGTACGCCAAATTCTCTAAGTGTGACGTTTGGATACGAGAAGTGCAATTTTTAGGTCATATTGTTAATAAGAAAGGGATACATGTTGATCCTGCAAAATTGAGGCGATAAAGAATTGGACTACACCCAAAACGCCGAGTGAGATAAGACAATTTGTCACACCCTCAAAATCCACGTGCGGAGTTTTACCGCGAGGCGTGTGAACAAACCAGGATCACAGTCAATAGTTACTCAGAACGACTCTATATGCCACAATTAAAATAAGATCAACCAAAGTTTAAACTTGAAAGCTGTGCGGAAGCGTTTTGTTAAACAACCCAAAGAATATAAATGCATACTATGGCAAAACATGCGCCAACCCAAATGAGCAAACATTAACCATTAAAAACAATAAAAATGTCTTGAAGACCCAATCATAGAATGCAAGGTGAATCCGTATGGTGCTTCTAAAGGCAAGCAAGTTAATGACCTGAGAATAGCATACTAAAATGTCAACACAAAGGTTGGTGAGTTCAAGAGTTGATATTCAAAAATAAGCAGTTTAATAGTAGAGATATAAAAGTAGTGCATCGAAACAGATAGCTAGTCCATTAACAATAAATATTAACTCATAGTGATTTCGCAATTGAAGCTGACTGTGTTACGTTGTTGCCTCCTGTCACGACTTAACAGGTCGTGACAATGTTCATTAGGACAAATTGCACCCGGTTGACCTCGAGTCACACAGGTGGGGCTCGTCAGACCCAATAGTACTACCCAAGTTTCCCCGCTATTCAATATTAACAATTCGAAAGTGTGAGGACTTTTCCAGGATATCAGCACTATATTATTATTATGCACAACTTGAATATATATAAAGCGTTTGAAGTTTTTCAGTATGCTATCTCCCTCAAAAGAGATAAGTAAAGAGTGGGGCATGAACTCAACTGATATGCGTAATAGATACTTAGAGTTTTACTTGACAGACAGAGTGGACAGACAACCTTCAGAGGTTACCTATATCATATAAGTATATGAGTATGTGCAAACAGAGAACATGTGAAACCCTAAGCACACTACAACCCAAGACTCAAGGTTTCAGAAAATAAATACGTTTGACTCAGTTGACCCGTTTGACCCGTTGGTGAGTTTATGTGTTGTAAACCATTCAAGCAATCATACACATATATCATACATGTTTAACATTCAAATGGTTCATATGTATGCTACATTATCCAGGTGTATCACTTAGATCATCATACAACCAAGTATCATACAAGTCATGCGAATCTAAAACATTAACATGTCCGCTAGTTATAACATAATTAACATGCCACACAAAGATCAAATCACACACCACATGCCATGTGAAGCCACTCACGACTTCACACCCTAAACCCTGCCAATCCTACTAAGTAGAGGCCTCAGATTGCACGCGTGTATGATGATCACAATCATATTCATTAACCACGTTCATTGCATTCAACATACACCACAATAATCAATTTCCAGTCCCAAACATGATGTCTTAGCTACTAACCAACATCAACATCATATATGATCATCAAGGTCCATACATCACCCATATTTATCCAAACATCCCATACAACTAAATTAACATGTTCTAACACATTAGAATTCATCCACGAACATACTAACATGCTCCTAATATCCCAAACATGTTCAAACTATCATCTTTCAAACTTTGTGCAAATAAAGTTTCCCTTTTGGGAAAGTATATTCCAACATCTATCAAACACTCGATGTATTCATGAATTCATCACAATCATACCATCTCAAGCTCATAACAACATCTAGACATGATCAACAATACCTAATCATCATAATCCACTAATCATCATGAACAAAAGTTTCCACTTTTGGCAAGATATGAACAACAACATCTATTCCAAGGTTTCTTACATTAATATCAACAATCTAACACCCAATCATCATCCTAAACACATCAACAACATCAATCCATCATCAATTCATCATGTCATGAAAATAAAGTTACTATTATTAGTAACCTATGAACACCTACTTCAATTCATCAATTCTTTGCAAGATCAATGTATCCTAGCATTCATACAACCTACTAATCATCATACATTCATCAAACAATCATCAATCATCCATAATCTCATCATATTCGAATTAGGGTTTGCCTAAAATCAAAGTTCATGATCAATCCATTAAAAACATACAAATCATGCATAATCAACGTTAAACAACATGTATTTAATCCAACTAACATACTAACATCATCAAACAACATCAATTTCGACCCCATGATCATACAAAAACGAATTAGGGTTCGGCCCTAACAAGAAATCCATAAAAGTTTATAAAATCTAACCTTTAAACGTGTGTTAACTTGCAATTGATGATTACAACGTGTTGTAATCCTTAAAATCGAACAAAACCGAGGCTTGGATGCTTGTTCTTGGTCGAATTCGCGATGGTGTGGGGTTGAGAAAGGTGTTTGCGGCCGAATGGGAGGTGGGGCTAGGGTTTGGGTGTTTTGTTTAATTTAGTTTGCATATTTACCCTTTAAACCCTTGTAATTTGGTATTTTATAAAAACTAGGCTTTAAACTCTTTGTAAAGTGTTTTTAACTTATTAATATAAAGATAATAACTAATGATAATCATTATATATTTTATCTTTATAAAGACACAAGACATACGAATAAATAGGCACGTTTCTACGTTACGCGATAAATTTCCTAATTAACATTTAAAACATGCAAACACATAAACATAACACCATAATCACATTGTCAATTAGATTATCATTACTTTAACATTATTAATTATTATTAGGTCACTAACGTTAAACGACAACTAGTGTGTGCTTACGACACGTGTATGCAAGACTTAACGGAACTAACGGAGTTTGGTAACGGAAATTTACCGGATGTCACATTATCCCCATGTTGAAAGATTTTTCGTCCCGAAAATTGTGTTACATGGTGAGAGTGTTCCGTCACTGGTCTACTGCATTGGCACACAAAAATCGAAATCGAGTGAGTTTTGGATGAGTTGTCACATCATCCCAATGTTGAAAAAAATTTCGTCCCGAAATTTAAATCAATACCTTCGTCTGCTGGCATCGTCTTTTCGAATAGTTGAGGGTACTTAAGCTTCATTTGATCTTCTCGTTCCCATGTAAATTCCGGTACACGTCGCAAATTCCAATGGATTTTGACAATAGGTATCTTGCTGTGCTTAAGTGTTTTCACCTCACGGTTCATCACCTCGACTGGTTCTTCAATAAAACACAATTGTTCATCCACTTGAACTTCTTCTAGTGGTACGACCATCGTTTCATCAGTTATGCACTTTTTTAGATTTGATACGTGAAATACATCATGGATTCCACTTAGAGAATCAGGTAGGGCTAGTCGATAGGCCACTAGACCTATTCTTTCCACTATTTCAAATGGTCCAACGTACCTCGGATTTAGCTTTCCTCGCTTGCCAAACCGAACTACGCCTTTCCATGGTGAGACTTTCAACAAAACCTTGTCACCAACCTGAAACTCTAAAGGTTTCCGTCTCTTATCAGCATAACTCTTTTGTCTGTCTCGCGCTGTAGCCATTCAGTTTCGTATCTGTACAATCTTCTCGGTTGTCTCATGAATTAACTCGGGACCTGTTAGCTGGCTATCACCAATTTCCGCCCAGCAAACTGGTGATCTACATTTTCTCCCATACAATGCTTCGAAAGGTGCTGCCTGTATGCTAGTATGATAACTGTTGTTATAAGAAAACTCTACCAATGGCAGGTGAATTTCCCAGTTATTCCCGAAGTCAATCACACAAGCACGTAGCATATCCTCCAACGTCTGTATGGTACGCTCACTCTGGCCATCCGTCTGTGGATGATAAGCAGTACTCATATCTAATCGTGTACCCAAAGATTTCTGCAATGACTGCCAGAAGTGTGACGTGAAACGAGCGTCGCGGTCAGAAATAATTGAGATCAGTACACCGTGTCTCGAAACGATCTCCTTAAGGTACAGGCGGGTTAATTTCTCCATCTTGTCAGTTTCCTTAATTGCAAGAAAATGAGCAGACTTTGTCAATCGATCCACAAAACCCCATATCGTGTCAAAACCAGTGTTAGTCCGGGGTAACTTGGTAATAAAATCCATGGAGATTTGTTCCCATTTCCACATTGGTATCTCGTGTTGTTGCAACAGTCTAGATGGTTTTTGATATTCCACCTTTACTTTCGAGCAGGTCAAACACTTGCTCACATACGTAGCTACATCCGCTTTCATGTTAGGCCACCAGTAGTGCGCCTTTAGGTCATGATACATCTTGTCGGATCCAGGATGTATAGAATACTTAGATTTGTGTGCCTCACTCATAACTAAATCTCTTAGATTTCCATAGGCAGGCACCCAAAGTCTATCCATGAAATACCGAATTCCATCCTCCTTCACCACCAGTTGTTTATCCATTCCCCTTAACGACTCAGAACCAACATTTTGTTTTTAAGGCTTCCATCTGTGCCTCCTTAACTTGCTCGGGTAGTTGGGTACTGATAGTAAGCTGTAAAGCTCGCACCCGTCTGGGTTTAGCTGATTCCTTTCGGCTTAAGGCATCGGCAACTACGTTCGCCTTTCCCGGATGGTACTTAATAGCACAATCATAATCGTTTAGTAGTTCCACCCAACGTCGTTGCCTCATATTCAACTCCTTTTGCTCGAAGATATGTTGAAGACTCTTGTGATCGGTGTAGAAAGTGCACTTGGTACCGTAGCAGTAATGTCTCCAAATCTTTAAGGCAAAAACCACTGCACCCAATTCTAAGTCATGGGTGGTATAGTTCTTCTCATGAAACTTTAATTGTCTCGAGGCGTAGGCTATCATCTTTTCTCGTTGCATCAAGACACAACCTAATCCTTGAATGGATGCATCACAATACACCATGAAGTCATCCGTTCCCTCTAGCAGTGCTAATATCGGGGCAGTACAGAGTTTCTGTTTTAACGATTGAAAAGCCGATTCTTGACTCTCACCCCATTTGTATGTCGTTCCTTTGTGAGTCAAGGCTGTGAGAGGTTGTGCGATCTTAGAGAATCCCTCTATGAATCGTCGATAATAACCTGCTAATCCAGAAATTGTCTTATCTCACTCGGCGTTTTGGGTGTAGTCCAATTCTTTATCGCCTCAATTTTGGCAGGATCAACATGTATCCCTTTCTCATTAACAATATGACCTAGAAATTGCACTTCTCGTATCCAAAAGTCACACTTAGAGAATTTGGCGTACATCTGTTCCTTTTTCAATAACTCTAAGATCATTCGCAAGTGCTCTTCGTGATCCTCCTTGGTCCTAGAATATATCAGTATATCATCGATAAACACAATGACGAACTGATCGAGATAGGGTTTGCACACATGGTTCATGAGGTCCATGAACACAGCAAGTGCATTAGTCAACCCAAAAGGCATGACCAAGAACTCATAATGACCGTAACGAGTACGAAACGTAGTTTTGGAAATGTCTTCTTCTCGGACTCTGAGTTGATGATAACCGGACCTTAAGTCAATCTTTGAATAATAACTGGATCCCGGAAGCTGATCAAACAAGTCATCAATACGAGGTACAGGGTATCAGTTCTTGACTGTTACTTTGTTTAACTCCCTATAATCGATACACATCCGGAATGTGCCATCCTTCTTCTTAACAAAAAGGACAGGGGCTCCCCAAGGTGATGTACTAGGTCGAATAAAGCCCTTATCTAAAAGCTCCTGGAGTTGTGATGACAACTCTTGTAACTCATTCGGTGCTAATCGATAAGGTGCCCTAGCAATCGGGGCTGCGCCGGGAGTCAACTCGATTTGGAATTCCACTTGGCGTTGAGGTGGTAATCCAGGAAGATCCTCTGGAAACACCTCTGGAAAGTCGCGCACTATGGGAATATCCTCCATTCTCCTTTCTTCCGCTTGGTTATCAGTTACAAGTGCTAGAATAGCCACATGACCCTTTCGTAGTAGCTTTTGGGCTTTCATGTATGAGATGATGCCTATCACAGCACCACTCCTATCACCTCTGACTGTAAGGATTTTGTCACCAACCGGAATGCGTATGATCTTCTCATGACATATGACTTCCGCTTGCTTGCTAGAGAGCCAATCCATGCCTATCACAACATCAAAACTCCCCAGCGTAACAGGCATAAGATCTATAGCGAAAGTATGACCAGCAAGTTCTATCTACAATCTTTAAGGATATGCGTTACATGGATATGTTTACCGTCGGCTAATTCTACGATGTATTTAGATTCTAAGGCGGAGGGTATATCACTTAAAAGACTACAGAATTTTAAGGACACGAAACTCCTATCGGCTCTAGTATCGAATAGTACCGTAGCAAAACAACCATTAACAAAGAATCTACCAGTAACAGTTGTGGGATCATTTAGAGCCTCACCTGAGCCAATGACGAAGGCTCTCCCTTTGGCTCCATCTTTGTTACCGCCATTACCATTACCATTGCCACCGTTGTTGTTATTACCGTTGTTGTTGTTGTTGTGACCATTGCCGTTGTTGCCATTACCATTTCTCCTTAGTTGTGGGCAATTTTGCCTGTAATGCCCTTCTTTTCCACATTCAAAACAACCTTTAGGAGTTTCCTGAGGTTGTTGTGGCCTCCTTACCAGCTCACCACGACAATCCTTTGCAGCGTGTCCAATCTTACCACAACGTTGACACTTGAAGTTATCACACCTTCCCACATGATGGTAATTACACCGAGTGCACTTCGGATGTCTACCACCATAACCACTGGGTCCTTGATTATTTGCAGCCGTTTGGTTGAAGTTACGGTGATTGTCGAACCTCCGTTGCTGCTGAACTGGCTGTTGTTGCTGTTGAGTTTGGGGTTGACCGCTAGAAGATGATGATGATTTGTCGTTGTTGGCACTATCCCACTTTCTCTTGTTGTCGGGCACGCTCGCCACAGCGCCCCGCTTGGGTAGACGTCCTTGCTCCACTGCTTGGTCAGTTAGCTTATGAGCTAACTGGATGGCTTGCTGAATTGTGGTTGGGTTGGAAGCAGTTACCATACTTTGAATTTCGGGCACTAATCCCCGTATGTAATGCTCAACCCTCTTATGCATTTCATTCACCATTCCCGGGCATAGGGTTGCTAGTTCATGGGTTCTGGTGGTGTAGGCCTCGATTTCCGAGCCCTGCATCTTCAGTTGTCAGAACTCCACCTCTAGCTTCTACACTTCATTGCGAGGACAATACTCCTCAGTCATCATTGCTTTGAATTCAGCCCATGGCAGTCCATTTGCCATCGCTTGTCCTAGCATCTAGACTTGCGCATTCCACCAGGATAGAGCGGCACCTTCCAGGGTCTCGGTGGCATATTTCACCTGATCAGCAGGTGGACAGTTGCATTTGGAGAAAACGGACTCCGTCTTCTCAAACCATCGTACCAGTCCCACAACACCTTTAGTACTGCTGTAGGTGTGTGGCTTTTAGTCCATAAAGGACTTATAAGTACACGCCGGTGGTCCTGCTTTAACACAACAAATATTGATCAGACAGCCTATATGGTTACGCAGGATATTTGGTTTAACTTTCAATCATTGTTTACCTGCTGTCTGTCCCGCCTGGGCAGCAGCCACCGCTGCCTGAATCAGGGCAGCTATTTCAGCAGGGGTCATGTTTACGGCACCACCGCCATGGTCTCCGGCGCCACGTCCACGTCCGCGCCCACGCCCACGTCCACGTCCACGTCCACGGGCGTCCATTTTTCACTTTACATTCACAAATACAATAATGAGTAACATCAAACACATTTATCTCATTGAAGTACAGTAAAAAATAAAGAAATAATAAATCATCACAACCACAACATTCATAACAAAAATGATAACCAAAGTAAATAAATTGTAAATAAGTCACAATATATTCATCAATGTCAAAATTTAAGTTTGTCGTTCGGGTGGGGAAACAACCCTTCCCACATAGGTTTAAAAAAAAACACTACGTAGTCTAAGTCATATAAAGAAAGTCAATCGACAATATCTGACCCATCACTGTCATCCTCCATCTCCTCCGGTTCCTCCTCCTTGGGTTCCTCCTCGGGATCCTCATCCTCAGGGTCTACTGCAGGAGCAGGAGCTATAGCAATCTGAAGCGCTGCCAGCTAGGCTTCCAAGGTAGCAATCCTGTTATCAGCTACTGCATCCCTCTGTTCACGAGCAGCCACGCGTCCTCTAAGTGCTATGATCCCATCTTCCATGTGGTAACACCCGTTTAGGGTCTTCCCGTGGTGCTCCTCGAGTTCATCCACCTGATGTCGTAGTTTGTACACCTCGTGCTGCAGTGTACAAACATCAATCGTGAGTCGCCTGACTTGTCGCTACTCAGTATCCAGTGCTGCCACCAATGCAGCAATCAGTTGCTCATTGGACTGCACCGTCCGCGGGAGTGAAGGCATTGGTTGATCAGCGTTGCTCCTAGTCCTGGGTCTCGGGTCAGGTACGCGTTCCCTATACATTATGTGATTAACAAACTTGGGGTAGAAACTCCAGTCTCGTGGGGGGTCACTCTTCATCAATGCAAAAGGTTGATCCCAATCAATCTCCCCTCGAGGATAAGCAAGACGGGGCCAGTCGAGTCCATCGTCAGGTACAGGTGCGGGAGGTGGGGACTCAGATCGTGCAGGTGATGCAGGTTGCTTACCCAGAGCTCTCGATGACGATGCCATGCTGCAGATAGTGTGACGTGTATGTCAATGAGTATACAATAGATGAAAATAAGACACAGGTAACTAACTAACTGTGTCCGGTTATAGTCTAGTGTGTATGCAACCTAGTTCCCTATAACCAATGGCTCTGATATCAATCTGTCACACCCTCAAAATCCACGTGCAGAGTTTTACCGCGAGGCGTGTGAACAAACCAGGATCACAGTCAATAGGTACTCAGAATGACTCTATATGCCACAATTAAAATAAGATCAACCAAAGTTTAAACTTGAAAGCTGTGCAGAAGCGTTTTGTAAAACAACCCAAAGAATATAAATGCATACTATGGCAAAACATGCGCCAACCCAAATGAGTAAACATTAACCATTAAAAACAATAAAAATGTCTTGAAGACCCAATCTTAGAATGCAAGGTGAATTCGTGTGGTGCTCCTAAAGGCAAGCAAGTTAATGACCTGAGAATAGCATACTGAATTGCCAACACAAAGGTTGGTGAGTTCAAGAGTTGATATTCAAACATAAGCAGTTTAATAGTAGAGATATAAAAGTAGTGCATTGAAACAGATAGCTAGTCCATTAACAATAAATATTAACTCATAGTGATTTCGCAATTGAAGCTGACTGTGTTACGTTGTTGCCTCCTGTCACGACTTAACAGGTCGTGACAATGTTCATTAGGACAAATTGCACCCGGTTGACCTCGAGTCACACAGGTGGGGCTCGTCAGACCCAGTAGTACTACCCAAGTTTCCCCGCTATTCAATATTAACAATTCGAAAGTGTGAGGACTATTCCAGGATATCAGCACTATATTAATATTATGCACAACTTGAATATATATAAAGCGTTTGTAGTTTACCAGTATGCTATCTCTCCCAAAAGAGATTAAGTAAAGAGTGGGGCATGAACTCACTTGATATGCGAAATAGATACTTAGAGTTTTATTTGACAGACAGAGTGGACAGACAACCTTCAGAGGTTACCTAGATCATATAAGTATATGAGTATGTGCAAACAGAGAACATGTGAAACCCTAAGCACACTACAACCAAAGACTCAAGGTTTCAGAAAATAAATACGTTTGACTCAGTTGACCCGTTTGACCCGTTGGTGACTTTATGTGTTGTAAACCATTCAAGCAATCATACACATATATCATACATGTTTAACATTCAAATGGTTCATATGTATGCTACATTATCCAGGTGTATCACTTAGATCATCATACAACCAAGTATCATACAAGTCATGCGAATCTAGAACATTAACATGTCCACTAGTTATAACATAATTAACATGCCACACAAAGATCAAATCACGCACCACATGCCATGTGAAGCCACTCACGACTTCACACCCTAAACCCTGCCAATCCTACTAAGTAGGGGCCTCAGATTCGCACGCGTGTATGATGATCACAATCATATTCATTAACCACGTTCATTGCATTCAACATACACCACAATAATCAATTTCCAGTCCCAAACATGATGTCTTAACTACTAACCAACATCAACATCATATATGATCATCAAGGTCCATACATCACCCATATTTATCCAAACATCCCATACAACTAAATTAACATGTTCTAACACATTATAATTCATCCATGAACATACTAACATGCTCCTAATATCCCAAACATGTTTAAACTATCATCTTTCAAACTTTGTGCAAATAAAGTTTCCCTTTTGGGAAAGTATATTCCAAAATCTATCAAACACTCAATGTATTCATGAATTCATCACAATTATACCATCTCAAGCTCATAACAACATCTAGACATGATCAACAATACCTAATCATCATAATCCATTAATCATCATGGACAAAAGTTTCCACTTTTAGAAAGATATGAACAACAACATCTATTCCAAGGTTTCTTGCATTCATATCAACAATCTAACACCCAATCATCATCCTAAACACATTGACAACATCAATCCATCATCAATTCATCATGTCATGAAAATAAAGTTACTATTATTAGTAACCTATGAACACCTACTTCAATTCATCAATTCTTTGCAAGATCAATGTATCATAGCATTCATACAACCTACTAATCATCATACATTCATCAAACAATCATCAATCATCCATAATCTCATCAATTTCGAATTAGGGTTTGCCTAAAATCAAAGTTCATGATCAATCCATTAAAAACATACAATTCATGCATAATCAACGTTAAACAACATGTATTCAATCCAACTAACATACTAACATCATCAAACAACATCAATTTCAACCCCGTGATCATACAAAAACGAATTAGGGTTCGGCCCTAACAAGAAATTCATAAAAACTTATGAAATCTAACCTTTAAACGTGTGTTAACTTGCAATTGATGATTCCAATGTGTTGTAATCCTTAAAATCGAACAAAACCGAGGCTTGGATGCTTGTTCTTGGTCGAATTCGCGATGGTGTGGGGTTGAGAAAGGTGTTTGCGGCCGAATGGGAGGTGGGGCTAGGGTTTGGGTGTTTTGTTTAATTTAGTTTGCATATTTACCCTTTAAACCCTTGTAATTTGGTATTTTATAAAAACTAGGCTTTAAACTCTTTGTAAAGTGTTTTAACTTATTAATATAAAGATAGTAACTAATGATAATCATTATATATTTTATCTTTATAAAAACACAAGACATACGAATAAATAGGCACGTTTCCACGTTACTCGATAAATTTCCTAATTAACATTTAAAACATGAAAACACATAAACATAACACCATAATCACATTGTCAGTTAGATATCATTACTTTAACATTATTAGTTATTATTAGGTCACCAACGTTAAATGACAACTAGTGTGTGCTTACGACACGTGTATGCAAGACTTAACGGAACTAACGGAGTTTGGTAACGGAAATTTACCGGATGTCACACAATTTCTGGGATTAGCAGGTTATTATTGACGATTCATAGAGGGATTCTCTAAGATCGCACAACCTCTCACAGCCTTGACTCACAAAGGAACGACATACAAATGGGGTGAGAGTTAAGAATGGGCTTTTCAATTGGTAAAACAGAAACTCTGTACTGCCCCGATATTAGCACTGCCAGAGGGAACGGATGACTTCGTGGTGTATTGTGATGCATCCATTCAAGGATTGGGTTGTGTCTTGATGCAACGAGAAAAGGTGATAGCCTACGCCTCGAGACAATTAAAGGTTCATGAGAAGAACTATACCACCCATGACTTAGAATTGGGTGCAGTGGTTTTTCCCTTAAAGATTTGGAGACATTACTTGTATGGTACCAAGTGCACTATCTACATCGTCACAAGAGTCTTCAACATATCTTCGAGCAAAAGGATTTGAATACGAGGCAAAGACATTGGGTGGAACTACTAAACGATTATGATTGTGCTATTAAGTACCATCCGGGAAAGGCGAACGTAGTTGTCGATGCCTTAAGCCGGAAGGAATCAGCTAAACCCAGACGGGTGCGAGCTTTACAGCTTACTATCAGTACCCAACTGCCCGAGCAAGTTAAGGAGGCACGGATGGAAGCCTTAAAAACAGAAAATGTTAGTTCTGAGTCGTTAAGGGGAATGGATAAATAACTGGTGGTGAAAGAGGATGGAATTCGGTATTTCGTGGATAGACTTTGGGTGCCTGCCTATGGAAATCTAAGAGATTTAGTTATGAGTGAGGCACACAAATCTAAGTATTCTATACATCCTGGATCCAACAAGATGTATCATGACCTAAAGGCGCACTACTGGTGGCCTAACATGAAAACGGATGTAGCTACGTATGTGAGCAAGTGTTTGACCTGCTCGAAAGTAAAGGTGGAATACCAAAAACCATCCGGACTGTTGCAACAACCCGAGATACCAATGTGGAAATGGGAACAAATCTCCATGGATTTTATTACCAAGTTACCCCGGACTAATACTGGTTGTGACACGATATGGGTTATTGTGGATCAATTGACAAAGTCTGCTCATTTTCTTGCAATTAAGGAAACTGACAAGATGGAGAAATTAACCCGACTGTACCTTAAGGAGATCGTTTCGAGACACGGTGTACCGATCTCAATTATTTCTGATCGCGACGCTTGTTTCACGTCACACTTCTGCAGTCATTTCAGAAATCCTTGGGTACACGATTAGATATGGTTACTGCTTATCATCCACAGACGGATGGCCAGAGTGAGTGTACCATACAGACGTTGGAGGATATGCTACGTGCTTGTGTGATCGACTTCGGGAATAACTGGAAAATTCACCTGCCATTAGTGGAGTTTTCTTATAACAACAGTTATCATACTAGCATACAGGCAGCACCTTTCGAAGCGTTGTATGGGAGAAAATGTAGATCACCAGTTTGCTGGGCGGAAATTGGTGATAGCCAGCTAACAGGTCCCGAGTTAATTCATGAGACAACCGAGAAAATTGTGCAGATACGAAACCATATGGCTGCATCGCGAGACAGACAAAAGAGTTATGCTGATAAGAGACGGAAACCTTTAGAGTTTCAGGTTGGTGACAAGGTTTTATTGAAGGTCTCACCATGGAAAGGTGTAGTTCGGTTTGGCAAGCGAGGAAAGCTAAATCCGAGGTACATTGGACCATTTGAAATAGTGGAAAGAATAGGCCCAGTGGCCTATCGACTAGTCCTACCTGATTCGCTAAGTGGAATCCACGATGTATTTCACGTATCAAACCTAAAGAAGTGTTTAACTGATGAAACGATGGTCGTACCACTAGAAGAAGTTCAAGTGGATGAACAATTGCGTTTTATTGAAGAACCAGTTTAGGTAATGGACCGTGAGGTGAAAACACTTAAGCAAAGCAAGATACCCATTGTCAAAATTCGTTGGAATTTGCGACGTGGACCGGAATTCACATAGGAACGAGAAGATCAAATGAAGCTTAAGTATCCTCAACTATTCGAAAAGACGATGTCAGCAGACGAAGGTATTGATTTAAATTTCGGGACGAAATTTCTTTTTACATGGGAATGATGTGACAACTCATCCAAAACTCACTCGATTTCGATTTTCTGTGTGCCAATGCAGTAGACCAGTGATGGAACACTCTCACCATGTAACGCAATTTTCGAGACGAAAATTCTTTCAACATGGGGATAATGTGACATCCGGTAAATTTCCGTTACCAAACTCCGTTAGTTTCGTTAAGTCTTGCATACACGTGACGTAAGCACACACTAGTTGTCGTTTAACATTGGTGACCTAATAATAACTAATAATGTTAAATTAATGATAATCTAATTGACAATGTGATTATGGTATTATGTTTATGTGTTTGCATGTTTTAAATGTCAATTAGGAAATTTATCGCGTAACGTGGAAACGTGCCTATTTATTCGTATGTCTTGTGTTTTTATAAAGATAAAATATATAATGATTATCATTAGTTATTATCTTTATATTAATAAGTTAAAAACACTTTGCAAAGAGTTTAAAGTCTAGTCTTTATAAAACACCAAAACACAAGGGTTTAAATGGTAATTATGTCAATTTAATTAAACAAAACAACCCAAACCCTAGCCCCACCTCCCATTTGGCCGCAAACACCCTTCAACCCCCCTCACCATCGCGAATTCGACCAAGAACAAGCATCCAAGCCTCGGATTTTTTCGATTTCAAGGATTACTACACGTTGGAATCATCAATTACAAGTTAATACACGTTTAAAGGTTAGATTTTACAAGTTTTTGTGAGTTTTTCTTGGTGGCCGAACCCTAATCCGATTTTGTATGTTCATGGGGTCGAAATTGATGTTGTTTGATGATGTTAGTATGTTAGTTGGATTGTATACATGTTGTTTAACATTGATTATGCATGAATGATGCGTTTTTAATGGTTTGATCATGAACTTTGATTCTAGACAAACCCTAATTCGAAATTGATGAGATTATGTATGATTGATGATTGTTTGATGAATGTATGATGATTAGTAGGTTGTATGAATGCTAGGATACGTTGATCTTGCAAAGAATTGATGAATTGAAGTAGGTGTTCATAGGTTACTAATAATAGTAACTTTATTTTCATGACATGATGATTTGATGATGGATTGATGTTGTTGATGTGTTTAGGATGATGATTGGGTGTTAGATTGTTGATATGAATGCAAGAAACTTTGGAATAGATGTTGTTGTTCATATCTTGCCAAAAGTGGAAACTTTTATTCATGATGATTAGTGGATTATGATGATTAGGTATTGTTGATCATGTCTAGATGTTGTTATGAGCTTGGGATGGTATAATTGTGATGAATTCATGAATACATTGAGTGTTTGATAGATGTTGGAATGTACTTTCCCAAAAGGGAAACTTTATTTGCACAAAGTTTGAAAGGTGATAGTTTGAACATGTTTGGGATATTAGGAGCATGTTAGTATGTTCATGGATGAATTATAATATGGTAGAACATGTTAATTTAGTTGTATAGGATGTTTGGATAATCATGGGTGATGTTTGGACTTTGATGATCATGTATGATATTGATGTTGGTTAGTAGTTAAGACATCATGTTGGGACTGGAAATTGATTGTTGTGGTGTATGTTGAATGAAATGAACATGGTTAATGAATGTGAATGTGATCATCATACACGCGTGTGAATCTGAGGCCCCTACTTAGTAGGATTGGCAGGGTTTAGGATGTGAAGTCGTGAGTGGCTTCACATGGCATGTGGTGCGTGATTTGATCTTTGTGTGGAATGTTAATTATGTTATAACTAGTGGACATGTTAATGTTCTAGATTCGCATGATTTGTATGATACTTGGGTGTATGATGATCTAAGTGATACACCTGGATAATGTAGCATACATATGATCCATTTGAATGTTAAACATGTATGATATATGTGTATGATTGCTTGAATGATTTACAACACATAAAGTCACCAATGGGTCAAACGGGTCAACTGAGTCAAACGTGTCTGTTTCTGAAACCTTGAGTCTTTGGTTGTAATGTGCTTAGGGTTTCACATGTTCTTTGTTTACACGTACGTATGTACTTACATGATCTAGGTAACCTTTGAAGGTTGTCTGTCCACTCTGTCTATCAAGTAAACCCTAAGTATTCCTTACGCGTATCAGGTGAGTTCATGCCCCACTCTTTACTTAATCTCTTTTGGGGGAGATAGCATACTGGTAAACTACAAACGCTTTATGTAAGGCCCCGTTCCCGGGACGCCTACAGTTGGTCATTCATCGCACATAAAACATATAATTACATTTGCCTCATGAAAATATTGCAGCGGAAACATTCAAAAATGACATCTCATTTCATCATAAACACTTTGCCAAATAATACATCATTATCCGATTACAAAATACATGTTTGCATTATATCACAAAAGCATTATAAATGGATGCCATCCCAAAAGAGCCGAGTAGCCTTGCGGTGCCATCCTCAGCAATCATTACCTGCCAACTGGAAAACATACAAAAAGTCAGCGTTGCTGAGTGAGTTCTAGTTTTATAATAAAACATATTTTACTTTCATCAAAAACTATTCCTTTTCTCATGCGATCATTCATCATACGTATACACAGATAATGTCATTATTATCTTTCATTACATTCGTTAACTTCCATTCTTTTCATTTGTTCATTCTTCCGAGTCTGTTGCGACGACAGAGTCGCTCACCTCAATAGCAATCTCAACGATTGCACGCTATCCGAGTCTGTTGCAACCATCGGGTTGCTCACCTCATTGCCAAACTCATCGATAGCATGCTATCCGAGTCTCTTGCAACAACAAGGTTGCTCACCTCATGGCAACATCAACGATAGCACGCTATTCGAGTCTCTTGCAACAACAAGGTTGCTCACCTCATAGGCAATCTCACCGATTGCACGCTATCCGAGTCTGTTGCAACACAGAGTTGCTCACCTCATATATGTGCTTGCAAGCCTTTCCTTCATTCATTCATCATTCATTAATGCATGCATTCTTACTTCATGTTCCTCTTTCATTATCTTTCATTTTACGTTACATAATACTTCATTCATTCATTAACATGACACGTAAAGCCACAAGAAAGATAATCATACATCATAATAAGGAACATATCATACACATACATCATCATCATACAGGGCAACATCATACGTACCTAACATGCATAATCATGCAACATCATCATCATCATGCCCCAACATGCTCACTAAGGTCATAACAGTCATCTTACATGCTCTTACGGGAAACCTTTACGTCAAAACTTACATCTGCACTTTCCCCCGAAAGTTAGAAGTCGAACTACACTTTCCTTCGAGTGCAACAGCCCTATTCGGGCGTATGGACACCCTTCAGTCGCATGACCTCCATGCGACTGAACATCATGCGATTGGACTCATGCGGATGTACATCTATGCGAATGGACATCCAGTCGTGCGTATGGACCTCATGCGGATGGAACTAATGCGAATGAGCACCTATGCGACTGACCTCATGCGAATGGACTCATGCGACTAAGCACCTATGCGACTGAACCCTCAGTCGTATGACTCCCCATGCGACTGGACTCCCGATCGTGCGAATGAAACCTTAGTCGTGCGATTGAATCCCCAATCGTGCGAATGAATCCCAATCGTGCGAATGACCCTCAATCGCCTCTCAATCGGCCGTATGGCCTTCATTCGGTCGCATAGCCATAGCTGATGCGGAATGGAGTTCATCCCGAACCCAATCTGTCATTTTCGGCCTCCAAGCTCATCCAAACCCATTCTAATCTAAATCAACCATCTTAGACCTTAGGAATGCATACCACAACACCATACAAGCACACACAAGCCCGGAAACATACTCTAAACGCATCACACGCAACACACCCAAATGGGTCAAACACATACACATACAAAAACGGGTTTTTAATGCTCTCCAGCCCCAAAATCGGTTGAAAACAAGTAAAAATGGGGTCCTAGAACTCACACAAACAAGCACAACGACAAGGGCTTCGATTTGACTTGCTACACAATGATTTTGGCCACTCGAACCACCCGAACCGACCCCTTTCTTCCTCTTTTCTTCCTTTCTCTCTTCTCCTCTCTTTGATAGCTAAAAATGTGAGTGTGGGGGAGAGGGTAAGGGCTGCCCTCTCCCTTATATACTCCCACTCGCCCGACTTCTTTCGTTGGCGAGTTTGGTCCCTCGACTTTAGACTTTATTTCTTTTTCTTCCTTCGTCGGCTTCAAAATAGTAAATAACCGGGTGTTACACTTTATATATATTCAAGTTGTGCATAATATTAATATAGTGCTGATATCCTGGAAAAGTCCTCACACTTTCGAATTGTTAATATTGAATAGCGGGGAAATTTGGGTAGTACTACTGGGTCTGACGAGCCCCACCTATGTGACTCGAGGTCAACCGGGTGCAATTTGTCCTATTGAACATTGTCACGGCCTGTTAAGTCGTGACAGGAGGCAACAACATAACACAGTCAGCTTCAATTGCGAAATCACTATGAATTAATATTTATTGTTAATGGACTAGCTATATGTTACAATGCACTACTTTTATATCTCTACTATTAAACTGCTTATGTTTGAATATCACTCTTGAACTCACCAACCATTGTGTTGACATTTTAGTATGCTATTCTCAGGTCATTAACTTGCTTGCCTTTAGGAGCACCACACGGATTCACCTTGCATTCTAAGACTTGGTCTTCAAGACATCTTTATTGTTTTTAATGGTTAATGTTTACTCATTTGGGTTGGCGCATGTTTTGCCATAGTATGCATTTATATTCTTTGGGTTGTTTTACAAAACGCTTCCGCACAGTTTCAAGTTTAAACTTTGGTTGATTTTATTTTAATTGTGGCATATAGAGTCGTTCTGAGTAACTATTGACTGTGATCCTGGTTTGTTCACACGCCTCGCGGTAAAACTCCGCACGTGGATTTTTGAGGGTGTGACAGTACCCCCGTGAATGAGTCAGATTTCGATCGTCTAAATCTCTAACCGAGACTTGAACGGGTTTGTCACACCAATGGATCCACTACCATATTACCGCTGGCTTAAAAGAAGTTAATGGCAGTGTATGATAGAATGGGAGGGCTTTTATGATAAATGAGTAAGCAACTTGTGTTTATGTTTAAAATTTCCAAATAGAGTGAATTTGTAATGATTTGAATTATGAGAAAGATTTTGAGTAGGATATCATACATGTTTCCCCCAAAAAATTATAAAATGGGATATCAATCTCACTTTAGAATGTGAGATGCCCAATTGATTAAGGTTTTAATTAGTTTATGATACTCAAAATGTTTTATATCAATGTTTTGATGTGCAAGACTTAAAAACATAACAAAAAGATTGAAAATAAAAGTTGTATGAAAAACCTTGAAATTTCAAATTCGATTACTATTTTTATAAGATATTTTTCAATATGAACAAAAATTCATTATATTGTAAAATTTTTGAGATCTTTAACTCAATATCTTAATTAAAATCATATCCAAAAAATTATATTTAACTGATACATCTAACCCCATCAACATCGTGACACAAAACAACATGTCTCAAACCCAAACAGTTCTACGCACTTAGTTTGTGTGAGCTGTTTTAGGGCTCAAATGGTTGAATTATTCAATGATATTAGTGGGTTAGAAAGCTAACTTAATGACATTGAATTTCAAACAAAATAAATGTGTCACTTGAGTTTCTCTAGAATATGTTGTGGTCTTTTAAATTTGACATAAGCTTCTATAAAGAATCTAAAATTTGCATAAATGTAAACAAAATAGGGTTTGATCATGATTTAGATAGAAAACGGTTTTCGGAAATTAAATAGGCATATAATTATTATGAATTAATTTATATATCATCATATTATACTATTATATTGATTTAAGAATTAAGAATAAATAGAAGCATGTAAACCTTCAACACGATCAATCCCTTTTGTAAATCATGATCTTGTATAGTGAGATTTGTTTGATCATCATGTTGCTACACTACGGTCTATAGTCATCAAAGAATTATCCTATATTGATGAAAAGTAGAAAGTAAAAGAAGAATAAAAGTGTAAGAATGTATTAGAATTAAAAATCAATACCGAACAATAAAATTATTCAACACGATCATTCGCTTTCGTAAATTACGATCTATTGTGTCAAGGACCAATTGGTCATCTTTGTTACTACACTAAGGTGTATGGGTAACAAAGAAGCATTTTAAATTGAGAGGGAAAAAAATGAAGAAAAGGTAAGATAATGTAAAGACATAGTGTAATAAATAAATAAAAAAAGTTAAAACTCCTCATTGAATCAAGCTCTTGAACACCTTGATGTTCTTGATGATAGAAGAATTAAAGAGGGCGAGTTAGGTTTTTTTTATTTTGGTGAAATGAAATTGATAGAAAGATGCCTTATATTTATAGTTGAGGATTAGGAGTTTAATTATAATACGAATTGGTGATGAAGTTTTATATAATAAATTAAATAAAATATAAAAAACTGTATGAAAACCCTAAAATATAAGGGGTTGATCGAATTACGGTTAAAAAGGGTGGGTTTTTGCTTGTTGACGAGCAGTTTGTTAGTGTGTAATTTACTTGTTAGATATGTGTAATAATTTAATTTCTTGCATTTACAAACGTTTTTAGCCTTAGAACCCTTCAAGAAAGTTATTTCATTTAAGAAAATATAAACATTGGGCATCCCTATTGAATATAAGTCTCACTTTAGAGGTATATGATCACGGACTAACACTTACGGTTCAAGTGACGCATAAGCGGGGAAATGCTAAATTTTACAAACAGAGCATTAAATTAAGCATGTCATATATATATATATATATATATATATATATATATATATATATATATATATATATATATATATATATATATATATATATATATATATATATATATATATATATATATATATATATATATATATATATATATATATATATATATATGTGTGTGTGTGTGTGTGTGTGTGTGTGTGTGTGTGTGTCTTTTCGCTTGAAATATGATAATGAAATCTATATTTATTAAGCTATAACAAAAAATGAAAGTACAAATACAAAAAATACGAAATATTGCATTAACCTCTAAACAAATTGATGCTCAAATTATAGAACCTCTAAAGTATATGTCAGATTCAAAGAATGTGTTGATCAAAACTTATCAAATAGCAAGAGACTGTTTAAAAAAAGCTTCATTTCAACTTAAATTTATGACTCACTGGAAGAAGACAACAAGATGGGTAGACATACAACTTACTAACTACTTTTAAAATGGTTGTTTTAATTGTTGTGACACTAGGGATTCATTTGAAAGATATTGTTTAGAATCAAGCAAAGAAATCTAAAACGAATAATGAGCTACATCTTTCTTATATTGCCCTTCAGTTCCATTGTTGTTTCTTTTATGATGATAATTGTTATAAAGTTGACATCCCTCGTAAAGGTGTTACTACATCTACAACAATGAAATGTACCATGTCAGGACCATGTACGTACGGAATACTAACTGATAATGCGTGAAACCAGATCAAATAGTGCGGAATCCTTTTTGATTGGCGATCCAATCAGTGAGAACGCAATCCCGATCAATCTAACGATTAAAGAAACGTTAAGAACGAGTAGAAAACGATTAGATGCGAACTATGAACTTGGAATAGGCTTTCTGGACGCTCTGGACGGCTAGGTTATGAGTATGTGTCAAAAGTTACGTTTTTTCGCGAATTAAGTGGTATTTATAGGTTTGCAGTCTTCATTCGTGCGACTTGTGCGACTGACCCATGCGACTGATTCATACGCACGACTGGAAGTTCAGTCGTGCGACTGAGTCAATCTCATGTCTTACTCGTACGACTGATCCAGTCGTCTGGTTCAGTCGTGCGACTGGTTCATTAGCATGATGTATTCATGCGTATGGTCCATAATTATGGTTCATTAGCATGAATCATCATATAACAACTTCAAACCTATATAATAAGTTTATATATATGAATCAGATATAATTAACATCAAAGCACAAATCATATATTATTACATTGTTTCATTACACGTATGTAAGCCATGAAAGACTTTTACATTAAGCACATAAACTAGGGACATATGTATCAACAAACTCCCCCTTGGACCTAGTTTACTCTAACGTCTGACATTCTTCATATGCTCTTCAAACCTCTTGTACTTCTCCTCTGTTGTGTTGGAGCATATAGTCATATATAGTGTGTCCGTCGCTTGTCGAATAGTCTAGGCTTAATGTAATACACCTGATATGTCGTAAACACATGAAACTGGGTCATTCGCAGGAGCATATGCGAATGAGACTCAGTCGTACGACTGAGCCATGCTAATGGACTAGTCGTGCGACTGAGAGATGCGATTGGGACATTCTAAGACTTAACCATAAGTATGATTCAGTCGTACGATTGAACCATACGCATGGTCCAGTCGTACGATTGAACCATACGCATGGTCCAATCGCACGAATGGGCCCAGTCGCATCTAATATGGGCCGAGGCCTATATATACCAGTTTCAATGTGTAAAGAGATTAAGGGTTTTGAGAGGACTCTGCCCGGAGCCTAGGTGTTGCCGGATGAGAGGGGAGATCATGCTCGATCTCCCCTTGCCAAGAGTCGTGAATATTATGTTGTAACGATCTTGTAATCATTAGGTTTTGTCAATGAAACCATTTTATTATAGATCGTGTTTATTGTTTGTCTCTTGGTTTTGATTTTGTTTCCTTCCATCAAGAACTTGCTCGGATGTCTACCGATCCAGTGACTTCACATGTTGTGACTTCTATGTGTATTTCATACGCAAAGCAGAGCCGTATCACATTCTGGAATTGGAGAGCTTGTACAATATCCTGTGCGTCATAGAACAATGGCCACTTGTATAAAGTGTAGACATCTTCAGCTGACAAGTTGGTAAGCCACATTAGGTCAAATACCCTGATAGTTTCCATTTTGCCCTCTTTGTTTAGAACTATGACCGCTTCACCCGTCCTCCAGTCATAATACCACCATTTGATATGTGGAGTGAAGTCCTGAGGCATTTCCCGTAAGGGAATCTTCGACATCGTGCGCGGGGGACTCCACTTCAACACTACTTTAGGCTTTCCAAATATGGGATCCACCTCAGACTTGCGAATAAACCTCTTCGGTTTTTGAGGTCTGAAGTTTACCCACCTGGTGTGGTATTCCTTCTTTAATGCAACATCAAACCAACATGACATCTTTCTGGGATCAACATACAACATATTTAAGCATGCCAGTCGGTTGAGCTCAAAGCCTGGTAGAGTCTTCAGATCATGAGGATACCTAAAGTACTCTATTATGTTCTCCCTTTTTACAGCATAAACCTTTAAGTCCTCAAAATACGCCCACTCTATGATCTTGCCAGACACCTTCTGATGTTTCTTGACTTTGTAGAGTTTGGTGTAGGCATTTTGCTTTGGAGCTGTGCGATGGGCTCTTATTTCAGCAAAACAAGCTGCCCATTCAGCCTTCTTTATATCAACATCTGCATCCGAGGCTTGGGCTTTGCTTTCATCCTTATCTTTTTCTTTCTCCATCTCATCCAGATTTCAAATGTAGCACTGCCAAGAGTGTCACCTAAGTTGGGGATCACATTTTCCTCTTGGTCAGTGTACTCTGGATAGTGGTCAGACGTGACATCCTCTATCTCTATTTCATCAACATCGTTCAACTCATCATCACTTATAACATCGACATTTGGAGCATCTTTGACGAGCTCATCGCGATTCAGTCTGAACATCTCAGCAAGTTGTTCATCGGTCAGATCGTGAATAATTTCTCCTTCTTCAGGAGTGTAGCTCACTGACCTTCTCACAATCCCTTGCAAATCAATAATCATTGTGAATTAAGACTTGATTTGCTGAAGGGGAGCAATATCATATTCATCTTGCTGTGATGTTTTATCTGCTTGATTTAAACATTTAACAACTCAATCATTAGTATTTAATCAAGACATTTAAGCATAGATAAACATAAATAACCATAAATTACATTAATGTAATATTCGAATCAAGTACAAAATTTTATAAATAAAAAACATCTAATCTTTACTTTTATCTTGATCGGTCAATTCTTCAACTGGAGGAGCTGAGGATGAGTCTCCTTGATCTTGAGCTCTCTTAGAACGCCTCTCTTTAGCCTGAGTAGAAGCTGATGCAGCCGCATCACCTTCTTCGTCATCATCGTCCTCTTTCTCCTTTCCACTCTGTCCTTCATCATCACCCTCATCATCTTCATCCGAATCATCATCATCATCATCATCATCATCATCATCATCATTATCATCATCATCATCATCATCATCATCATCATCATCATCATCTTCCCTAATCTTTAAAGGCTCATCATGGGATCCTTTCAGCCTGAGCATGATCTTCTTGTTCTTTGCCTCCAAATCCTCAATCCTCTTAACCGAATGAGCATTCTGCTCCCTGAGCTGTGTAATCTGCTCAGCCTGAGAAGCATTTAGCTCCATAAGCTGGTTGAGCTGTGCAGCTCTATGCACATCGGTGGCCAGCAGCTTTAGCACCATTCGGTTGAGGTTGGCTAGCTGTTCCTCCACCCCGATGGAGGGCAGAGTGGATCCATGGCTCAGTGGGACTTGAGCAGATGTCCCGGCTCGTTGAGTGGTGGTAGTGGTGGTGGATGTGGTGAATATGAGGGGTGGAATAGGAGTGGATGGTGAAGGGGTGGCTGTAGTGGTGATATGAGGTGTGGTAGTGGTGGTAGGAGGTGTGGTAGTGGTGGTGGTAGCTGTGGTAGAGGTGGTGGATGTGGTGGTAATCAGGGTAATCCTCCTCCTCTTGCTCTTCATTCCATGGGGCTGAGCCATTCTCTTCTTCCTTGAGCCTTTGGAAGAGAATGCTCCCCCTGGGCTGATAGGATGATCAGGGATGTATGATGGATCAGTATCAGTAATAGCAGCATCCCTGGACTCACCCTGGCATCCACAAACCGTCGCAATCCCTCTCTCCGTTGCAACAACCTTACTGCCCACCGTCCTTACCAGCGACTCCTCATCTGACTCTTCCTCCTCATCAGGAAGGAAGTCTTGATGGAACGCAGCCCTCTCAGTTCCAAACTGTGTGGATGGTGGAGATGGAATATCAGTGGCAGTGGCCCAAGATGGAGTGGGGCCAGTATCTCCACCATCTTCACTGTCATCATCATCGTCAGTGGGTAAAACTATACGCTCAGTATCTGAATCACTGTCGTCGTGACGCCACTTCTTGCGAGCAGGCGCCACGTAGTCTTCCCGGGCCAGATGCCCAAACAATCTCCTCACCGGGGGCTTCACCTGCTTGCTACGGTACACTTTCATCCTCCCAAGCGTCGTATTATCCATAACCTCAAGAGTGACCGCATCATCTCTCTCATTCGCCAGGGAAGGAAGCTTCTGATCAATGATCATCTGCAGAAATCTCGGGTACATGCAGAACCCTTCCTTCCCCTTTGCCTCTATGTTCTCGACCAGATAGGAGAATATCATGCGGGAGAAATTGAATGGATGGTTCAGTACCAGAGCAACATAGGCATTCTGGATTTGATCAGACAACTCATCAAAGCCTCCTTTCCTTGAGGCTATGCACTTGAGGATCACATGGGCCAAGTACTTCAACTGGGGGCACATGCTGCTCTTGTTGAGCACACCAACATTAATGTCCCCAGCATACTTGATCCGAGGAAAACATCCCCGAACCGTCATGGGATGCAGCCTGGTTGGGTAGTTACCATCCTCGCCCAACTCCAAAACCCTCCTCAGATCATCCTCGCTGATCTCAATCTCTTGACCAAAAATAGAGCTCCGAATGCGATGAGGCTCAGCGGACCTGTCTACTACAGCGCTTTCCCAAAAAGCCTGCTGAATCGATCTATATGGTGTGCAAGGTGTAGAGATGGCTTTGAAGATCCTTGATCTGCGCAGAAAAGCTATGATCCCTGTGAACTTGGAAGCGTTCCGGGATGTGGCATCAAGATGAGCACAGATTTTGTGCTTAGTGCTCATAGTCCATCTGCCATCCATGTTTCTGTAACACAAGACACATATACGTTAGAATTTGTGTAACTGGATGACATTTGAATTTTAATGAACTTGAATCATTTTGTTCAGTCGTGCGAATGGATAATGCGACTGAGTCTTAGTCGTGCGATTGAGCTCAGTCATACGATGGAGCCTGCGACTGAGCTTAGTCGTATACTGTCCCATGCGGTTGAACCACTCGTGCGACTGAACTCATACGTATGGTTCATTTATGCGATTGAATCATACGCCCAGCTCATACGTGCGATTGAGATTCATCAGCATGTCCATTCGCATGAAGCTCTGTTTGACACTTTAAATTCAAATCTTGGTCTAAACTTGATTTTAAACGTTGTGTTTTGGCTCAATAGACTCGCAAACACTCAAAGTAACACCTAATACTCTTTAAATTAACGATTAAGTCTATTTTAGTGGTTTATATTGAATAGTATGTCTAAGTTCTTGTTTTGAGCGATTTCGGACATTAGGGCTTGATTAAGCCGAACATTGAAGTCGATTTTGGTCTCACATTACCTGTGGATGCAGAGAGTAAACGTTAGAATCACAGACACGATGCTAAATCAATAAAATGAAATTTTGGCAGAGTAACGGTGCTTTCGTGCGACTAAGTGAGCGATTAAAGGGTGATGAGAACATCCGATCGACTCCCCTCAATTTATACTAAATTTACCTTCAGTCGTGCGACTGGACCTATTCACACCCTTCATTCGTGCGACTGGGGCTCAGTCGTGCGACCGCTCAACGTCATTCGTGCGATTGGTTTATTCTGGTGATCCAATCGCATGGATTGACTCATGCTTGTGTTCCAATCGTACGACTGGTCTATATGTATGGTTCAATCATGCAATTGGCTCATACTCATGATCCAATCGTACGACTGGTCCATACTTATGGTCCAGTCGTGCGAATGGCTCAGACTTATGAGTTTGACCTCATACACTTTCAAACACTTTACCTGTTAACTATTGATAAGACGTTATGACCGATGATCATCTCAGACATGATCCTTTTAATTTAAAACTGATTGGTCACTTCAGACGTGACCCCTTTTAGTTTGAAACTGGTTGGTCACCTCAGACGTGACCCTTTTAATTTAAAACCCGATTGGTCACCTCAGGCGTGACCCCTTTTAGTGAGTGATTCACAGATTGAATCCACATGTATAGTCCGACTTCTACCTACCAAATGACTAAAAATAAATATATACAAACAACTTAGAAATTTAAAAGCATAGCAAGACATATTTTTGTATTTTTTTGATTTGAGGTAGATTAAAATCTTAGATTTTTCTTCCTGGACAGCTCAGCTTCAAGTTAATTTGATCATTTCTGGAACGATTCATTATGGAATCATACAGGTATATCAGAATCATTTGGGACATTTTAACAAAACATTTTGATGCTAGATTCTTGTTTTGACCGACAGTCAATAGCAATTTTAGGAAATCATACTAGAGCTATAAGATGCACATAATGATTTTGACTGTCAAGAATTGCAGCCACGATGATTGTCAGTATATTTGTCCTCTTAAATCCATACACAGATTTGTGGCTCACACTGGTGATGAGTTAGGTTATATTATTTCAACAAGCATTTGTGGATCCCACACTTATATGGTAATCAACATTCCTCAGGAGATTTTTGAGCGGTCTACGGGTATTTGACAAGAAGAGACTATTCTAATAGCTTTCAAAGAGATGCCAAGCCTCAGGTCAGTGCCATCGCACAGCAGAGAGGCGCAAACAACAATGAATTCTAGAATATTTAGGTTATGCTTATCCTCAGGTCAGTGCCATGGCACAGCAGAGAGGCACACAACCTATCTTCTTGTGAGAGCATTTTTCTTTTCTTTTTGCACGTAACGCACCAACAACATTTGTTATTAGCTTGATAGCGCTTACACATTTTTTTTCTCGTGCTTCGCACTTTTTATGGTCATCCGCACACATTTGTGGCGTTTATTTTGCTCGTCACCCCTTATTGGAACTACGTTGATTGTGTTAACCAGGGATAAGATGAGAACCTACAGCAAGTTGAACAACTTAGTTTAAATTTAAATCATCAATGAGGTCTACTCATCTATTGTGTTGAATTTACCGGCACATCATATAATGAACTAGCAACCTCTAGGTCTACTTTCTCTATGTTACCTCAGTAGCAGACTAGTCTTACTATCACTTTTCCTTTTATTTTGCTTAGACTTCTCAGATTTATACTTTGAATTTTGCATCTTAATCATTTAGGTGCTTTTGAGGTCCCAAACAATTTGTTCCCTGTGTACTATCATTTTCCATAAGCGTTGAATCAGAATCACAGATTTGATTTCATTTCTTTTTAGCTAAGCTGTCCTCCTCCCTCGTTTTTTTTAAGTAATTAAATACTGCACGAATTTAATACTAAATTAAACTATTCTCCCCCTAAAATTCTAAAACCGAAAATCTTTTTGTGTTTTTGGATTTTAATAAACAGGAAAATAAAATAAAACAAAATAAAATAAAAAACATGTCGGACTATGCACTTTCTTCCTCTAGAATCACATCATTTTTCTTTTTCACGCCATTAACCTCTAAAAGATATAAAAACCTCGGTTTATCAAAAGTTTTTGTGTAGAGGTCGGCGCGTTGAAAATCCGTATTTATTTTAACCATATCGATTAATTGCTTTTCAAAACAGTTACGTATAAAGTGATATTTAATACCGATGTGTTTCGTTTTAGGATGTTGGACTGGATTTTTGGTGACAACAATAGCAGCAGAATTATCAACAAAAATAGGAGTGTTAGAGAATTGCAAACCGTAGTCACGCATTTGCTGTTGAATCCAAATGATCTGCGAACAGCAACTTGCAGCAGCAACGCATTCAGCTTCACAAGTTGACAGAGCAACCGATGTCTGCTTCTTACACTGCTATGTGACTAACCGTCTACCAAAGAATTGACATCCTGCAGAAGTTGACTTGTAATTCATCTTGCAACCACCATAATCCGGGTCACTATACGCTGTAAGCTCAAAATCATCATCATGAGGATACCACAACCCGAGTGTTGGAGTACCCTTCAGATAGCGAAAAATCCTTTTCACACCAATGAGATGATTTACTTTTGGTTTTGCCTGATATCTTGAACAAAGACACGTGGCATACATGATATCAGGACAAGATGCTGTGAGATACATAAGGGATCCGATCATTCCTCTATACATTGTAGCATCAAGCAGATCACCATTTCCGTCGGGTGCCACATCATGATTTGTGGCAAGTGGAGTTCCAGCAGCTGAAGCATTCTCCATGTCAAACCGACTGAGGATGTCCCCTACATATTTAGTCTGATGCAGGAAGATTCCTTTTGGTGTCTGATCCACCTGTAGTCCTAGGAAGAACTTCATTTCCCCCATTGCACTCATCTCAAATTCTGCTTTCATGACAGATTCAAATTCTTTACATAACTCTTCGTTTCTGGAACCGAAGATTATGTCATCAACATAAATCTGTACTAGCAGTAAGTCGCCATCCTTTTCTTTGATGAACAGTGTACAATCAATAACTCCTTTGCGAAAATCGTGTTTCACCAGATGAGTTGAGAGTTTTTCATACCATGCTCTAGGGGCTTGATGGAGCCCGTAGAGAGCCTTATCCAGCTTGTAAACTCTGTTCCGATGATAAGGATCCTCGAATCCTTCGGGTTGACTGACGTAGATGGTCTCACGGATTTCACCATGAAGGAATGCACTTTTGACATCTAGTTGATAAACTTTGATCTTCATGTAGGATGCATAGGCTAGAAAGATACGGATTGCTTCCATTCGAGCCACAGGTGCAAACACTTCATTGTAGTCAATGCCTTCGACTTGTCTGAATCCTTGAACTACAAGCCGAGCCTTATTCCGAATTTTGACCCCTTGATCATCTTTCTTGCACTTCAAGACCCGTTTCGTGCCAATCACCTTAGCACCTTTTGGTCTGTCCACAAGGGTCCATACTCCTAACTTCTTGAACTGTAGGAGTTCTTCTTGCATGGCACTAACCCATGCCTCATCGGTTAAGGCTTCACTTACATATTTTGGCTCAAATTGAGACATAAAACATCGATAAGCGCCGTCGTGAAGATAGCCTTTTTCCATGACTGAGGCATAATCAGCTGAGTAGAGCTGATTTCGTGTCTGTACTCCCGATTCTACATCCCCTATGACGTTGTCCAGAGGATGATATACATTTATTCGAGAGCCGGGAGTGGTGGGAACAACTACTTCCTGATCCAGATTTTGAATTCCCGGTTCAGTATCTGTAGCTGGTGGAGTGTGAGGTTCCGAAGTGTCAGAGGCATCAACATCTGATGCTTGTGTACTTTCTGTAGCAGAAACCTGTTCCTCCTGGTCCACCTGTTCAGTCTCCACTAATTCATCGTCAGAGAAGGAGTCGCTTATATCAAGTGCTCCCCCTAAAGGACTAGAAGATTCACCTTGTTGAACTGATGTTGTCGAGTCTAGTGACGGTGTGTTTAAGACATCGTACATTGTAGATACATGTGTACCTAGTTTCTGAGATTAATGTAATATGTCTTTATTGTCTTACACATATGTAATTGAATGGGTACTTAATGAAATACAATGTGTGGTTGTGCTTATAATGTTTATTATTTCATTGTTTAGTAGTTTAACGCTTATTGAACTGACTATATAGGTTTGTGGTTGTTTGAATGAATCTTGATAATGTAATGATTAATAAATACATTCAAACTCAGTAATATGAAGTTCTCATGCAAATGGCCCATGCTAATGGAAAATACGCATGAATAACTTCATGCGAATGACTCAGTCGCACGACTAAACCAAGAGACTGGATCAGTCACACGAGTGTAACATGAGATTGACTCAATCGCATGACTGAAGACTCAGTCGTGCGAATGGATCAACCGCATGGCTCAATCGCACGACTGAACCATGCTAATGGTTCAGTCGCCCGAATGAGAAACCCTAACCTATAAATACCACTTAATTCGTGGAAAAACGTAAGAATTTAGAACACTTCGACTACAGACGTACCCTAGCCGTCCAGAGACCTCTAAGAACCTGTTCCAAGTTCACAGATCGCACTAGATCGATTCCATATCGTTCTTAACATTTAGATTCAATCCATAATTGATTCTAGGTGCGTTCTCACTGATTGGATCGCCAATCAAATAAGATTCCGCACTATTTGATTCGGTATACACGTTAATCAGTTAGTATTTTGTTCAATACACGATCCTAACAAGTTGTTAGGATCGTGTAGTTGTTAGGATCGTGTATTGAACAAAATACTAACTGATTAAGTGAGCACATATGTTGTGCTTAGGGTTGATGGACCACCTGTCAGCCATCAATCTGTAACACAAAAACACACAGGCATTAGATCACCACACAACACAAATCAGTTTGAATTAACCTAGTAGAATTCATTCTGGTTCAATCATGCGATTGAACCATGCGGTTGACCAGGCATGCGACTGGATTCAATATGGTGACTGAGCATGCGATTGAGTTCAATCAGGCGACTGAGCATGCGATTGAGTTCAATCAGGCGACTGAGCATGCGAGTGGTTCAGTCGGCCGACTGAGCTCATTCGTATCAATCTTCGCCCGATTGAGTCATTCTTTCAACTCAATTGTGCGATTGTAGTTCATCCGTATGTCCAGTCGCATGTCCCACTGTTTGTTCAACTGAAACTCGAATTTGGTCCAAAACTTAGAATTAGACGTCGTGTCTTGGTTCCTTAGACTCGCAATCACTTAACTAATAACCTAATAACTTTAATTTCAACATTTTACTTAGTTTAGTTAGGTTATTTGTCCAGTAACTGTTTGGTTCTTGTGTGGGACGAAATTCAAAACTTAGGGCACCATTCCATTAGATTTCGGTGAGATATCATCACAATGTACCTGTATAACAACTCACAATCGTCAGAATATCAACAGAAGTTGGAAATTTTGGTCTGATGAAATTTGGGCAGGGTAACTCATCATCAGGAAAGGAGGGAGGGATGTTGAAGGAC
Source organism: Flaveria ramosissima (assembly GCA_025215565.1). Classification (NCBI taxonomy): domain Eukaryota; kingdom Viridiplantae; phylum Streptophyta; class Magnoliopsida; order Asterales; family Asteraceae; genus Flaveria; species Flaveria ramosissima. Next base: position 12,459,155 of record CM046045.1, read on the forward strand.
TTAAAGAATCCATCATAGTCGAAGAAGAATGAGGGTCCCTTTCCAACAAGGGGGTGGTGTATCTTTGAACATCAACGTTGCACCACACTTCCACCTGACCCGTTGAGTTGTTATAAACTCTCTTGTCTGGTATATTGTTCCCGAGAAAAATCCCTTCTTCTACCTTTTCACTAAACTTCCCAGTCTGAGTTTTCTTCAGCAGCATGCACGGTGCGCCAAACGGTTCTAGATACTCCAAGTTGGGTTTACGTCGCTGGAGTAGCTCATAACATGTTTTCCCATGTCGTTTGACCACTAAGACTCGATTGAGGGTGTAACATGCATTGGCAACTGCCTCGTTCCAAAATTGGATACGCAGTTTCGAGTCGGCTAGCATCGTTCTTGCTGTCTCTATCAAGCTCCTGTTCTTTCGTTCAGCAACTCTGTTCATTTGTAGAGTGTAGGCAGATGTGAACTGGTTTACAATTCCTTTCTCTTTGCAGAACGCCTCCATCCACTGGTTCTTGAACTCCGTCCCATTGAATGATCGATTCTATCTCACTTTCAGCTTGTAGAGTGATTCCAATGTAGTTACCAGCTGTTTGAAGGATTCAAATGTCTTTGATTTGGATTTCAGAAACATCACCCAAGAGAATCTTGAGTAATCATCCATGACTACATAACGGTACAAATCACCAGCGATGCTTTTTGTGCTGACAGGACCAAACAGATCCATGTGTAGAAGTTCGAGAGGCAGGTCAATGGAATTAACTTTCTTTGCCTTGTGAGACTTCTTGGTCTGTTTACCTTTCTTACACGCTACACAATAATCCGGAATTTGAAAATTCTTGACATTTACTCCATTCACAAAAATCATTCTGGATCAGATGATTCATCTTCCGTGGATTGATGTGTCCCATTCTCCTATGCCAGGAGATTGAATCCTTCTCTTTTGCCTTTGACAAGAAGCATTGAACTTTATGATCAGTTGTGGAGACTTTTGATAGATCCAAGACATATAAGTCATTATATATCTTGAAGCTGGCATTAAGATTTTGTCCTCGGGGATAATTTAATCCTTCTTCAATATGTAGCACTTCTTGTTATCAAAAACAACTTTGAATCCTTTGTCACAGATCTGGGAGACTGAAAGCAAGTTATTTTGTAGTTGTTGAACGTAGTTGACCTTATCAAACTTAACTTTCTAGTGTCCCACTTCGCCTTGAGCGGTGATGTATCCTCCTTTATTTCCAGCAAATGATACATGTCCACCTTTAATTTGTTTGACATTGAAAAAGAGAGACAGGTTCCCGGTCATGTGCCTAGACGCCCCACTATCAACAATCCAGGTATTTGTGATAGCATTGTAACGGACACCCTGCATATTAAAAGGAAATGATCAGTTTAGGTTTTGGACCCAAGCCTTAACTGGCTTGGGTGACCCAAAGGAATCACACATCATAAACTCAACCCAGTGTCCATTTGAGGGTGAGGGCATATCATTCTTCTTATTGTTCTCATTATCAGACAATGGACTTGACTTTTCTTTCCATAAGCCAGTTTTGTGTAAGGCCTGTTTGTGATAAACAGACGACTGACTTACAGTTTGAACTTTAGGTTCATTAATTCTCTTTGGTGGAGTAATAGAACTCCTTTTCGAAGAACTTGGTTTTGTATCATAAAGTTCAATTTTGTGTCTTGGAGTCTAACAATGAGGAAAGTCCGAAGAAATGTGTCCTCTCTTTCTACAATTGTAGCATGATCTCCCTTTCACATGTTGAGGAAACTGTTTATGTGGAGTTGAGTGTGATACAGGTGTGACATGAGTCAGGTTGGATTTGTTCACTACTCGTTTAGATGTTTCTGCTTCTTTAATAAAATTAATTGTATGCACATTCTTAACATCTTTAACCTTTAGTTTATTTGGACTTTGACGTGACGCACGTGTTTGGTTAATTGATTTGGTCATTTTGGGTTCAGAAGTAGACATGTGTGAGCCTGACTTTCCATTAACCTTTTCAAATTGATTATCCAAATTTTCAATGGGCATCTTTCCTTTTGATTTTAAAGTAGACTCCTTCTGTTTAGTAACAGAGTTCACCGGTTTACCAGTGGAATCTGGATCACTAACCAGAGGAGTGGACACCACATGATCCTTAATTGGGTTGTTATTTACAGGTCTACATTTTGTATTTAACAAGATCTCATATGGTGGTGGAACTACTTGGTAACCCAACCCTTCCCCATTGTTTCGTTCTTTCACTAAGTTCTGTACTATGTGAGAAGAACTAGCCCAACTATGCAGTTTTTGTTTTAATGAATTTACCTCGACTTCTAAAACTGCTTTTTCTTTCTTCGTTTCTTCCAAAGAGTTTAAATAAAACTTTATATCATTAGCTTGATTAAAAGCAACAACCTCGGTTTCCCTTAGTTGTTTAACTAAAAGTTCTATTTTTTCATTGTAACTGCACTCATTTTGTTTTAAAATACGATTAGCTTCTGTGCACATTTGTAAATCATTTACTAAGTTATCATTGTGGTCTAATAACCTAGTAAATTTCAAATCAATGCTTTCTCTAAATTTGTTACATTCAATACAAGCATGTTTTTCAAAAAGTTAGTCTTTCGTACTTACCTGTGAAGAATCAGTTGAGTCAGCCATCAATGCAGAGTTAGACGCTTCGGATGCTGGAGATTCTAAACATGTTGTTCTGAGTTCTTCTTCAACCAGGTGATTTACCACATTCACAGCTTCTTCGTTATCTGACGTTACTTGTTCAACTGTGATTTCACCTTCACTCGCAGAGCCATCATCCAATCCCTCGACACAGGCAATGTTTGATTCACCCGGAGACACAAAACGGAAGGTCCAGTCCTGCCCTTCGTCACCTTGAGCAGTCAAGGCCTTTGTCTCTTTGCTTAAAGAGGTAGTTCCACTTCTGTCTTTGTCTTGACGGTTGAAGGTTGAGAACGGATTTCCGTTACCTGTTTTCTTGGGCTTTACACATTCACGTTTGAAATGCCCCTTTTCACCACAATTAAAGCAGGTAACTTTGGTTTTGTCGAAACCAAAGGTTGTGTCTTTTGTAGCTACTAAATTATGTCCCGTCTTCTTGACAAACTTTTTAGCTCGTCTAACTGCACTTGCTAGAGCCCACATGATATCCATTCTTTCCAGCTCGTTCTCGTCAACCTGCTCATAGTCTTCATCTACAAGATGACAATTTCCGATCTTCCCAGCAACTAAACCATCATACGATTGGACCACTGCTGCTAGAAGATCCATATGCTCCTTTGCAACTTCCACTATGACATTACCGAGATTCTTGGTCTTCAACTTAGTAGCATCGGCTTCAGGTACTATATATTGGGTGCAAGATGACCCTGGCATTTCTGGTCCTGAAGCAGTGGTTTGGGAAGGAGCTGCGGAACTGGACACTAACGTTGTTTGAAGTGGTGCTCCTGAACCAGTTGGAGTGGGAACTGAGTTATATAATGAAGGATTCTGAACATAAGATCCTTTCTTTGACTTGTACTTTTTCTCAGTTCCTCCTCCCTTAACTTCAAGATGAAGTCATTTATGTCCAACGTAATAAGTATGTCGTTTTGTCTCAAGTTGGACACAAATGAATCCCATTTCTCAGGCAGCCCATTTGCAAAGCTTGAAACTTTATCTTCCATAGACGTCGTTACCTCATGAGTGTGTAGCTCACTCATAAGATGGTAGAACCTGTCGATGATGTCATCCAAGCTCTCGTTTCCTATAGGAGAGAAGTTATCAAACTCCTACTTGAGAGCCTTAGCCTTCAGTGCCTTTAACGTTGCATTCCCTTCGTACCTCTTCTCTAATGCATCCCACAACTTTTTGGCCTGCTTGTTCTCAAAAAATTGGTGAAAGATGTCTTTCGGGATTGACTGAGTCAGCAGAGCATAAACTTTCTTCTCAGCATTGTAGAGAATCTTCTGAGCCTCGCTCATTCCACCCAAAGTCAACTTTACTCCATTGCAATTACTGGTACCGTGTAACCAGTCTCTATAGAAGTCTAGAGATTTGGAGCCACTCCATTTAGGTAAATCTCGAACCGCTGTTTCCATTGTCGATAGTCATCCAATGTTATAAGCTTCGGCGGTTTATTATGATTTCCAACCTCATTCTCTAGAAGCAGAAGGTTCTGGATGCGTGAGTCCTTCCCGGCAGTAAATGTTGAAAACTGATCTTCCATTTGTATGAACTTTGTACTTTGAGAACAGGACAACTTCAATCGTGAGAATAAACAATGCGTATGGATCACTCGTGCGAATGAAGAGTGCGAATGAATTCAATCGTGCGATTGGATTCAGTCGTGCGTATGGACAAGGCGAATGGACTCAAACGACTGAAGTGGTTCAATCGTGCGAATGAAGGATGCGACTAGGGTTTGGTCGTGCGGATGAAGTGTGCGAATGGGTTCAATCATACGAATGAGCTATTCGTGCGACTGAAGGCTGCTGTTTTTGCAAAATCGAAGGTTTTTGACACTTTGACACAAAAACACGATTTTTCAAGAACCCTAATCTGTCGTATACCGAAAAACGTAAACTTTGAGACCTGGAGACGTCAAAAACACTGTTTTACTAAAAAAATGACTCCTTTGAATGAAAAACGTGATTTTTACACCGAGACTAATCGAATCACACGCAAAATCAAGAGCCAAAGCTCTGATACCACTTGTCAGGACCGTGTACGTACGGAATACTAACTGATAATGCGAGAAACCAGATCAAATAGTGCGGAATCCTATTTGATTGGCGATCCAATCAGTGAGAACGCAATCCCGATGAATCTAACGATTAAAGAAACGTTAAGAACGAGTAGAAAACGATCAAATGCGAACTATGAACTTGGAATAGGCTTTCTGGACGCTTCGGACGGCTAGGTTATGAGTATGTGTCAAAAGTTACGTTTTTCCACGAATTAAGTGGTATTTATAGGTTTGCAGTCTTCATTCGTGCGACTGAACCATTAGCATGGTTCAGTCGTGCGACTGATTCATAAGCACGACTAGAAGTTCAGTCGTGCGACTGAGTCAATCTCATGTCTTACTCGTACGACTGATCCAGTCGTCTGGTTCAGTCGTGCGACTAGTTCATTAGCATGATGTATTCATGTGTATGGTCCATAATTATGGTCCATTAGCATGAATCATCATATAACAACTTCAAACCTATATAATAAGTTTATATATATGAATCAGATATAAGTAAACATCAAAACACAAATCATATATTATTACATTGTTTCATTACATGTATGTAAGCCATGACAGACTTTTACCTTAAGCACATAAACTACGGACATATGTATCAACATACCATGATGGAGTTCTTAGCTTATAAAATTCTAAATAAGATGGGCATCTTTTCACTAATTCTAGATTCTCTCTAGCTTTTTCAACAATTCTTAGTTGATGTTTACATCATAGTCAAAACAAAGAGATTGAACTACATATGTGATCAACAAGAGGTCCTAAGAAGTGAAACATTTGAGAATTTAAGTAATTTACGTAATCATGGTACTACAAACTAACACATAGAAGCTGTCATATTACCTTCATCCTTTACTTGTGGTCTCGTTACATTATGCAAAATTATGTGGACACAATGTCTCTTTATAAGTGGTTCGGATATCTAGATTTTTTATAATAGTCACATGTAATCCCAAATAGCCAAATTCTTAAAGACAAAACCATAAATCTAGAAGACTAGCTTGATAACTTTTGTCGATTGTTTAAAGTCAAACTAGATTATTTAAAGACTTAAAGGACACGCTACTACTTGGCAAATTTTTAACAGGTTAAAGCTTGCCAGTTTGAGGAATTGTAACTAATATAACACACATTAACAACTTTTTAAGCTTTTTTACCAAAATTGCATATCTATGTTATAGCTAAACATTAAAGAACAATAACTTTGGTTGTTTTACACATGATCAACAAACAGACTGGTTATTTGTTTGTTGTTTGTTTTACATGTGGTCAGCAAGAGGAATTAACAGGTAATTTAGGCGTTTACAACACGTTAAAAATTACTGTTACTCTTGATGATAAGCAAAGTTATTTGGTGTGGTGGTAGGAGGTCTCGTTGTTGGTGTTGTCATGCACCCGTGCTCAATCCTCTTCGGCACAATTTTTTTTCGTTTTGCACTATTTTGTTTTGTTTTGTTTTGTTTTGTTTTTGTTTTTTTTCTATATTGATAAGTTTTATTTAATTGTTTTATAGCTTTTATTATATGGTTTTAATAGGGATTACTGTATGTTTTGGTATTCAAATCAAGGCCGTTATGGTTTCTTTACTTTGAAAGTTTTGTGTTGTATTGTTGTGTTATAGAGGTATCTATTCAATTTGATGTTTAAGATATTTGAAGAATTCACGGCACAATGCGCACATTAACAAACTAGTTCTAATATCTATACTATATATAAAGCATATGAGAAGGGTATTTTAAGATACCATAAAACTAAGAATACTTACTATATTCAATGCATAAGATACAATCATTTTTTAGAGTAAAATAGTATTTATAATATTATTTACAAATTATCCCTTATAATTAGTTACATAATAACCTTACCCTTACTAACACTTGCATAAAATTTTATATTATCTAGTCATAAACCAATAAAGACATAATATGTTTTAAGATTTCAGTTATATCTTTTAATCTATCACATTTAAAAACGTTTTGAGATTACAACTTAACCTGTGTTTTTTTAAACGTTTTGGTATTAACTTTTTGTTGAACAGATCTGTATTTTGTGAGATACAATAAGTTAATGCATATATGTACAAGTAGTAATGCATAATCTATTTATTTGGTGTTTTAAATTTTAGTTTAGAAAAAACATAATAGACTTTTGTAAAACTACTACAAGAATAATAAAATATTAAATGAACGTGCCGAAAGTAAACTGACACCTCGCCGCATTGCGTGGGCACCTTCTAGTTATTCTAAACCAACATATTTCAACTTCTTGACACGTTTATTGATTGATATTTGAGATTTGTAGATACTTGGTACATATATCATCGTTCATTCACAACTGGCAATTAACAGTTGTCCTCTGTTCTTACCGTGTGGTTCATGAACTTGGTTTAAAACTAAGTACATAAATCTTGTTCTAAATTTTAGGAATCATTCATTCTCCTGCAACGATTATGCCAATAATATTCGTAAATCAATAATATTTTTTATTCATACCACACAAAATATAAAACATAATGTAATAACAAATGTCAAACGATGTAATCATCTAGGTACTTGAGGATTCTTCGTATAATTTTATTAATTCCATATATAGGAATATGTCTTTTGACTTTTGATGTTACGTTTCACTAATAAGTTATTTAATAAATCTTTAATTTATAACAAATCTTTTTTTATTCATAACTAACAAACTTTGATCTTTCAACTTTAATAAACAACAACATATATTTTTCTTTTAGAGGTCATACACCCAGTTACAATAAAATTCACGTAGTTAAGTTGCTACTTCACTCAGAGGATTACTACAACAATAATCCATGATTAAAATGTGGCTAAAGTACATTTAGGGTTTCTCCATGTATCTATATCTCATGGTCTTTTATAATAAAAAAAAATGTATGTCTTTAATCAACTATTGTTATTTAACTTTTTAAATAAACTTCCAACTTAATCTAAAATTAGGATTTTATGTTAAAGAGAATTATGACAAAAATAAGGCAAGATGATTAAAAAAACATTAACTATTTGTAAACAATATGATCCAATTTTAAAAGCCATTACGTGCATAACGAGATGTAAAACAACCTAATAGCAATATCTAATACATATATTATAATAAACACAGAATATTCTTATCACTGATACTAATAAATAACAAGATCATATCTACATATATAGTAATTAACATCAGAATTATCGAATAATAACACTAAATATACACACAGCATAAGTGAAACAAAAAGAAAATTGCATCTTCTTAAAGTAGCCTAATATGATTTATTTATATTTTAACAAACAAACATAAGTTAATCAAAGCAAGCTTACTTAAAAGATCTTGCAGCAATTCTTCGCTTCCGTAGGCGCTCAGCAATGATAAAGGCTAACTCGAGGGACTGAGAGGCATTAAGCCGCGGGTCACAATGGGTGTGGTAGCGTGACCCAAGATCATCAAAGGTCACGGTTCTCGATCCACCAATGCACTCGGTCACGTTTTGGCCAGTCATTTCGAGATGAACCCCTCCCGGGTGGCTTCCTTCTTGCTCATGCACATCAAAGAAAGCTCTCACCTCTGCCTGTTATATAATTACAACAATAGTTGTTATACTCCATGAAAATAACTCACTCTGAACTAAAATGTTTAAATTATATAATAGAATTTATGACTTGTTTTATATAAATAAGTTTATAGATCAAGTTATTACATTTATTATGTAATAAACTATAAAGAAAGATAAAAACATGGATTAAATTTATAAAAAATAAAAATAAAAGTATGAACCGAAAAACAATTGGCGGGTCAACCCTAAGTTACCTGACCCGCATATAAAATAACTATTCTATCTCACCTGAGGTGTTTTTTTTACATGTTACTCAACTTGTCGTTTTGCAACCCTACGACGTGTAGCCAACTGCCTAACTACCATTCAAATTTAATACCGACGCTTTCCAAGATATTTTGTCCAAACAATACGGAAACGTGCTCTTTTAACAAGACAATAATGAAGGGCAGTCCCAACATATCGGTCCCCCCATGCTTTCAGAAATCAAACTGTTCTAACTAAAACAGGAAAAACTCAATTATAGGTATGCTCCACAATAAATTGATCGGTGGACCATCGACCATGGACCCACTCCTATGATACACGGTCGAGCATGATCATATAGCTTGTGGTTGTACTAAGGGGAAGCTCTATTAATGTCACATATAATGCTAACTGAAGAATAGTGATCCGACATATCAACAACCATATTGGTGTTAATTTTGACCCCTTTTCTAATAAATGAGTAAGAATTGTCATGTTTTATCTCATACGGATCAAAAAAATAAAATGTAGCTATTGTAATAATATTGAATTAAACACAACTAACGCACTTATTACTAACTAAAAAAAATTTTAAAAATTAAAAAAAATAAGTGTGAACCAACCCAATGCCGAAGGCTAACGAAAGGCTACCCTGATGCCACAGGCTAACGAAAGCCAACTAAGGTCCAAAGCATGTGTAAAAAACACAAAAAGGACAGGTCTTTTTCATATCACATCGATACTTTAGTCATTTCTACAATCATTCAACTACTATCAATAATTCATGCAATTTAGGACAAAAGCAATGTAAAAATCTAAACTTTGTGGGTGATAAAGATGAGTGAATTACCATGATAGCATCGAAGGGCCGAGTTTTTAGACCACTTGGAGCCTTAATCGTGTTCCCATGCATAGGATCCGTCACCCAAGTAACGATTTGACCTGCTCTTCGAACCGCTCTTATTAGATGAGGAAGCTTCACTCTCATGTTCTCGGCTCCCATTCTTGTTATGATAGTAATCCTTCCGGGTTTGTTCTCAGGGTTCAAGATGTCAATGATCTTGTTTAACTCATTTGGATCCATTTTGTCACTCACCTTTACAATAAACTCGTCAACAACCTTCTAACACGTAGCATAAAACACAAAAATACATGAGGTTAAGATAAGATATACCTTAATTCCAAGAGGGTTTGCAATTCCTCTTAAAAATTCCACATGGGCACCATCCAATTGACGGGTTCTCTCACCAACCCAAAGGAAATGCGCCGAGCAATCATAGTATAACCCTGAAGTTGAATCTAATCGCGTTAAAGATTGTTCATAAGGCAAGTGCAAACACTCATGTGATGTCCAGAAATCAGTTGTGGTCATGATAGGATGATCGAGTGTAAGACCAGCAGCCGCCATGAACCCAAGTGCTTCATCAACTTGGCTAGCTAGCTCGCGGTACCTAACAAAATAATAATAATAATAAAATTCAAGGTTCCATATGTTAACCCTAGTGCCATCAGCCATGAACCCTTATGTGAATTGACATACCTGTCACCTTGTTCACTATTATCGGTAAAATCAAGATTCCATTTGTTAACCCTTTGCAAGGCAGCATAACCACCCGTTGCAAAAGCCCTCAAAAGATTAAGAGTGGCTGCAGATTGAGAATACGCTCTAAGCAATCTTTGTGGGTCAGGTGTTCTTGACTTCAGATCAAATGCATCACCATTTACATTATCCCCTCTGTAACTTGGTAGCTTCACACCATCCTTTTCTTCAAACGAGTCAGATCGAGGCTTTGCGAATTGACCAGCCATTCTTCCTACCTGTTTAAATCAAATACCCACAGCCCAAGATGAATCAAGATCCAAACCAGAAAACAAAACAAGTAAAATCTTATCCAAATGCTCTGTTTTTAGTATAACAGATAAAAATCGCGATAGCTTCTCACATTAAAGAATTAATCACATAACCTTGTTCTTAACCTTTTATTACAATATTAAAATTGAAGAGAATCATTAGAAATGATTATCTTATTGTAAACTAAGAGTTGCAATAATCAGTTTCTAACATTGGATAACCTCTGTACTTCTGATTTGCTCACAAAAACTACAATCATACACGTCTAAGTAACTCATAAATTGAATCAATTTACAGTAAAAATTGAACCTATTCCCTCAGTCTCTTTCATAATCATTTAAACATCCAAGAATTCACATTTCAAATTCACTGTATAACCGAAGAACATGAAATCATAATGACGTAGGAAACAGATAATCTTTGAGAATCTACAAAAAAAAAAACAGAAAAAGAAGAAAGAACAATCGACCTTGATAACAGGCATTTGACCACCGAACATCAACACCGCACCCATTTGAAGAATCACCCTAAAAGTATCCCGAATATAATTGGCATTAAACTCCTTAAAGCTTTCAGCACAATCACCCCCCTGCAACAGAAACGCATTCCCCATTGCAGCCAACCCGAGTCGCTCCTCAAGGCTTCGAGCTTCACCGGCGAACACGATCGGAGGGAACGCTTCGAGGGTCTGGAGGACCGATTGGAGGTCGTTTTGATCTGGGTATTCGGGCAATTGAAGAGCTTTTTTGGATTTCCAGCTGTCGATGGTCCATTTGGGGGTTGATGATGTGAGTTTGGGGGTGGTGGTGGAGACGGTGGCGGAGGTGGTGGGTGAAGGTGGTTTTGAAGGTGATGGGTTGGGGGAATGCACGGCGGAGATGGGGCGGCGGAATGCGGTGGCGGTGGTGGTGGTGGTGGGAGATTTGGGTGGTGGTGAAAGAGATTGAATGTGGAGAATTGAGTTGGTGGTGTGAAGAGACATTTTTGGGTGGTATGGAATGGAAGTGTGCAAGGGGAGTCAGGGCTGTTATAAGGAAAGTTGGTTTGGTATTTGAGGGTAGGTTGAAACTATAAGGCTATTTTGGTAAATGATTAATTGAATATAATTAAATTTGGTAATACAAAAGATATTTTAAGTATTTTTATTAACCGCAAACTTATTATACTTTACTATTAAATTACTTCATATTATATTATGTTTGGGTTTGAACCCACCAACTATCTTCTAAAATTCAAAGAGCTCTAGATAGTAAGATCACAACAAACATCAGTTAAAGATAAATTATGTTGAGTGCATGTTTGTTTATAGCAAGCATGATCACTGACACCTAGTAATCTTAGGGTTTAAGGAGTAACTCTTGTGGTCGAGTTTTGTGTTCACTACTAAGTTGTTATTGATTATTGAAGATAACTAAAATCAATAACAACTTAGTCTATTTGTATCGTTGGTCTCAAAGAAAATAAAAGGAAAAAGACAATTTGGCAATAAATGATTTTAACAATAAAATTAGAATCATGCCTAATAAGCAATCAACGTTTTTAGAGTATATATAATCGTTTATGTAATATCACTTGTAAAACGATTTCTACAAAAGTAAAAAAATCAAGGTTTTTGTTTATGTAATCACTTGTAAAACGGTTGTTACAAAAGTAAAAACATTAAGGTTTTTGGCTAAGACTAGATAAAAAGACAAAGATTTCTATCTGAAAAATAAGGCATTATTTTTAGAAACCTCATATTTAGATTTCAACACTAAAAAACTTAATTTTTAATCTCTAAACAGTCATTCATTCATTACAACACAATTTAAACTTCATTACATTATTAATTATCTTAAAACATTACAAATAAACTTCAACAAAAACATGACTTTAACTAGAATGTAAGTCTTTAACAAAGTCAGATCAACATGTGTTGAATGATTATCGATCAACATATGCTGAGCAACTGTTGATCTATAAAGATGATAAAGCTACAAAAAACTCAAGAATAAAACACTGGCTATCAACTAACGATTTCTGCGAAATCTGAATCAACTACCAATTAACATGTGTTGAATGAATGTCGATTAGCATATGTTGAACAACTATCGATCAGCACAGCAGCACTTATCTGATGAGCTACTGATCGACTGCTGTTGATCAGCGCTGAACTCCATGAGCTGATGATCAACTATTACACAAGATAAAACTGTCTCTACCGACGACTGTTGTGTTCTACCTTTTGGAGACAACATAGTACTGAAGATGTGTAACTCTGATGTGTCGATTGTTTGTTTTTATTGTACATTCTGAACATAGAATAGAGTATTCTTATTGTTTAGATCTCATAGTATAAAGTCCTCATACTTGTATAGTAGAGGCAAGCTTCGTCAAGCCACTTGTGTATTACTCTTTGTACTCAATTTTGATTAATCAAGTGATTACTTTGGAAAAACAACTTGTGTACTTATCATTACTCAAAGTATTTATGTTTGTTAGTAAGTTGTTAACTTAGATTCTACATTTGTTAACTTTCAATCAAATAAAAAAATCTTGTTAATCTAAACCCTGATCCAACATGTGGTATTATAGCTCTGGCTCTTGATTTGCTTGATGTCAACTTTCAACAAATCACTTATTTTCTTTTGATCACCCTATAAAAACCATACTTCGTCATATCCATTTGTCCTTTTAAAATGACTGTTGTAGCCATCTCAAGTAAGCATGACTTGGAGAATGAAACTCACACCAAACCCCCATGTTCACACCACATGACTATGATTCTTGAAAAATTCGAATGGAAGATTTTCTAAGGAATCAAGATCTGAGACTGTGGCTCTTTATTCTAAATGTACCATATGTCTTCATGGTTCAAGCTGCTGGTGAAGGTGGAGTTATAATTTACAAAGATCCCATAAAGTACTCAGATAAAGATCTAAAGAAGATGGATGTGAATTCTAAGGCTCTATGGCTAATCAGAATGAGCATACCAAACAACATAATCCACGGCTTCAAGAAATTCACAACTGCATAGAAGTTGTGGGAAGCATGGAAGATCAGATTTGAAGGAAATAAAGATATGAAGATAAACAAAAGAGATGTCTTGAAGCAGAAGTTTGAAAACTTTAGTTTCATTACGGGAGAAACCATGACTGCTACATATCTTAGATAGGCCAAACTGCTAAACTCTCTAAATGAAGCTGAAGTGAAGATGGAGAATAGTGATGTTCTTAGAAAGTTCTTAAGGTTCCTACCCAGACATGGACAGTTTACACCTCGTCCATCATAATAACTAAGAATTTGAAGACGATGACTCTTGAGGAGTTATATGGTATCCTGAGTGCTTATCAGATAGGAATGGATGCATATGAAGAATCACTTGGCAGATCTTCAAACTCCTAAAAGTCATTAGCTCTTATGGTACCTATTCATGAAACTTTTCACTCCCACTCCCACTCCCACTCCCACTCCCAAGCCAACTAGATTCCTATGGTGACTCATCAAGTACCAATGATCACCTACCCTGAATCTCCAACTGCTGAATCTCAGCCACCACTATCTTTCAGCAGAAGGAATAAGCAGACCTCACCGTCTTTTTCTACAACCTACTCTTCAAACTCAGCCTTTGTTAGTGAATAAGCCAACTTCTTCCAGCTCTCTGAAGAAGATCTGGAATGCATCCATCCAGATGATTTTGAGTATATGGACATTAATTATAAGATAGTCATGATCTCCTTTAGAGCTAAGCAGTTTCAGTAAAGAACTAGAAGAAAGTTCCTAAGGCAGAGAAGATCAACTATTAGATTTGACAAGAGCAAAATTAAGTGTTTCAACTGTAGCTGTAAGGCCCCGTTCCCGGGACGCTTACAGTTGGTCATTCATCGCACTCAAACATATAATTACATTTTTCCTTTCATAAATAGTTGCAGCGGAAACATCAAAAACACCATTTCATTTCATTAAAAATACTTTTACACCGAAGTACAATCGTTCCTTTAACATTATCATGTTACATTTATTACAAAAGCATTAAACATAAAGATGCCATCCAAAATACGCTGAGTAGCCGCCCCGTGCCATCCTCAGCAACATACCTGCCAACTGGAAACACATCAAAATCAGCGTTGCTGAGTGAGTTCTAGTTTTATAATAAAACTTACTTTTCATTCATAAAACCGTTCTTTGCTTTCTTCATAAAAACATTCGTTACATACATGCGTTCACACATCATACGTACATACAGATAATATCATTATTATCTTCATCATTACGTTCGTTACCTTCATCATTCATCATTATCTTTCACTTCTTTCTAGATCCTGTCAGACTTTACCCTCTTCATGGCACACAGCCACGATTACTGAGGTCGAATGACAAGGATCCCGTTACATACATTATTAGGATCATTCGTTAACGTTCATTTCATACTTTCATTCTTTCATTCATTACTTTACTCATTACCCTTCATTACTCGAATCTTGTCTCGTGCAATATCCCCGACTCATGCTCGAAAGCTGATGTTGTGCCGGGACCCGCTCACAAGCCCCCGACTCATGTCCGAAGACTGACACAACACCGGGATACGCGACAAAGATCCCATATGAGTCAATCACAGGGATTGAACTCCATCCGAGTCTGTTGCAACACAAAGTCGCTCACCTCATCATCTCGTCTCATGCACTATCCCCGACTCATGTCCGAAGACTGATACTGTGCCGGGGCCTGATAAACAAACCCCCGACTCATGTCCGAAGACTGACACAGTACCGGGATACGCGACACGGATCTCATCATCCATCACTTTCATCATATGCAATACTCCCGACTCATGTCCGAAGACTGATACTGTACCGGGGCCTGCTCACAAACCCCCGACTCATGTCCGAAGACTGGCACAGTACCGGAGTATGCAACAAGAACCTCTTTCGAGTCTTTTGTGACACAGAGTCGCTCACCTCATACATATGCTTGCAAGCCTTTCATTCGTTCATTCATTAAGTCATTCATTCATTCATTAATACATGCATTCATTCATTCGTTACGTTCCTCTTTTCCTTATCTTTCACTTTACGTTACATAATACTTTCATTACATTCATTAACGTTCAACGCAAAGCCATAGAAAGATAAACATACCAAACAAGGACATAAACATAAACATACAGCATCATCATATATACGCATCAATCATACATACTAAGCATCACACGCACCGCCATGCCTAACATAACACATAACATCATGCATATTACCATCATCTCCATCAACATTATCACCATAATCTCATCCTCCTGCGTTACCTTATACCGTCCATGCCCTTCACATCGTCGAGGAATTCCATCCCGGCTATCATCTCTGAACACTTAGGCGAATGGGCATCTATGCGAATGGACCCTATGCGAATGGACTATGGGCGAATGGACCTCTATGCGAATGGACTCCCAGTCGCATAACTCTCATGCGTATGGCCTTCAGTCGCATGACTTCAGGCGTATGGGCTTCAGTCGCATACTCTCCATGCGAATGAACCTCAGTCGCATGGCCTCCAGGCGCATGGACTTCAGTCGCATAACCTCCGTGCGAATGAACCTCAGTCGCACCATCTCTCAATCGCATGACTCCCAAGCACATGAACTCCAATCGCATGACCATCATACGTATGGACCTCAGTCGCATAGCGAACGTGCGTATGGACCTCAGTCGCACTTCAATCGGCCGAATGGCCTCCAATCGCCCTCCAGTCGGTCGCCTAGCCCTAGCTGGTGCAGAGTGCAGTTAGGTCGACTGCAGCCGCGGGTTTTCGACCTCCAACCCCTTCCAAACCTCTTTTAAGCTCAAATCAACCCTTCTAAAGGTTAGGGAAACATACCATGACCTCATACAAGCATAACCAAGCAAGAAATCGAGCCTCTAACGCATCATACACATACATACATACATACATCAAAACGGGTTTTCACCCAAAAACTCGAAAATAGGTTTTTGGACGTGTTCCAGCCCCAAAATCAGTTGAAAACGTGTAAAAGAGGGGTCCTAGAACTCACCTTAACGATCCCGTCGAATAGAGCTTCGATTTGACTCGCTCCACGTCGATTTTGGCTACTCGAACCAACCCGGGCCAACACTTCTTCTCTTTTCTCTTCTTTCTCTCTTCTCCTCTCTAGGCTGAAAATGGGGAGAATGGGAGTGCCTCCTCCCTTTTATACTCCCTTGCATCGAAGTTTCTCTCGTTGGCGGGTTTGGTCCCTCGACTTTGGACTTTATTTCTTTTTCTTCTCTCGTCGTCTACAAAGGAAATTTCCGGGTGTTACAAGTCCACCCCCCTTAAATGGGTTTCGTCCCCGAAACCTGTTGTTCCTTGAACCATTGCTTGGAAATTCTGTCTCATCTCTTTTCCAGTCTCTCACCTGGAGTTCAATCGCTCTACGTCGTTTATCACATACGACTTCTGGTTTATCTCTGACTACTTCCCTCAAAACTGTGATCCTTCCGGGCTTCTCAGTCGTAGCCTCAGTCGCCTCAATATTTCCCAAACGTCGTTTGGTGCTCGGCCTTCACTTGTAGACAAGTAAGGCATCTACTCACTTACTCCATCATGTCACGCTTTGTTCCTGGCCACCAATAATCCTTACTCGCGATTCGATATATCTGTCGGCTGAGATATTGGTATATCCACACACCTTACATCGGCCAAATAGACGATACGTCTACACCTCATGGATTGCTAACTCCTTCACCTCATGATGTACGCCTATCCACTCAAGTCTGCCCTGAACGGTCTAGCAAGAACAAACGTTTCCTCAATTCTATCCCACAATCCTCTAGGGCATCTAGGTAACCTAGCGGATTCATTAACAACAATCTCTACATCGAAGGACTCATCGATGTTCCTTCTCCTAACATGCCACATTCTACATAAAGCAGTAGGAACGAGACTACTACTATCATCGCATTCAAATCATAGATGCACAAATTTTAAATTACCAGAAACGTACCTGACGTCGAGTCGAAGTCCGCTCTAGCCTCCTCTCGGTCATGGCAAAAGCTCTAACCTTCACCCTCTGTTCCCTTTCCTCGCACCGGAGCCTCCTGCCCTCGGCTTCTTACAATCCCTGCTCATGTGTCCAGTCTCGCCGCAGTCGTAGCACTTAGCCGTGCGGCAATCCCTCGCCCTGTGGCCTTCCTTCCCACACTGGAAACAGACGTTCAATCCCCACTTGCATTCCCCTTCATGGTCTCTACCACACTTTCTGCATACTTCTCCTTTTCTTTCTATTCGCTTCCGATCATCGTCCCTCGGCGTCGTGCCTTCATACAAAAATCCATCATCACTGTCTCGCCTTCCCTTCCCCTTCTTAACATAGGCTCTCTCCTCCCCTTCGTCTGTCATCGTCATCACCCGCTCGTCGTACAACCTCCCCGCCAGGTCAACTGCTGACCTAAACGTGCTCGGTCGAGCAACGATCATGTGCCTGCGGATGTCCGTCGGCAAGCCCTGAATATACCTCTTGATCTTTCGCGAAAGAGGTGTCACCTGATCCGGCACCAGACGTGCCATCTCGTTGAACTTCGTGGTGTATTGTTGATGCGTCATTGTTCCCGCTTCTAGCATCAGGAACTCTCTTTCAACTTTATCCATCTCTCGGTGAGGACAGAACTCCTCAATCACCAGCCTCTTCAACTCTGACCATTTCATCCTTCCGATAGCCCTGCTTCCCTCAACTTGACTATGTTGTCCCACCAGCACAAAGCTGAGTCCACGAAAGAGTGGGTAGCAAACTTTACTTTCTGATCCTCTCGGCACTCGCTGATATTTAAAACAGCTTCCATCTCCCTCACCCACCGGTGAGCAGCAGCAGCAGTGCCATTACCATCAAAAGTAGGGGGCTTGCATCGCTGAAACGCCCCATAGTTACAGCCTCGTGCCGCCTCCGGCGCAGGCTCTTCCTCTTCGTCATCGGAGAGAACCCTTTCAGTCTCGGGTCGTCTCCTTTCACCCGAAGGTCTACCCCTTTCCTTTCTCTCCTCTTCTCTAACCGTCTTTATCACTTCGGTCACTACAGACGGTAGGATTGTCTGCAAGACCTGATGCACTTCTTCCACGACCGCCTCTCTCATCGAGGCCCTCTGATTAGCATTCTCGTCACCGCCCTCAGGATGAGGGGTCACAGGTTCTTCATGAACCACCCTTTCGGCCCTTGCCCTTCCTCTTGTGACCCGTGGTTCAGCACCACGTCCACCGTCACCTCCACCACGAGAAGCTTTTGAAGATCTTCCACCAGCCATTCTCTAAACACACTGAAAGATTCAAACACTAACACGGTCATTCAAGGAACAGCTCAGTTTATGTTAAGTATAGTAAGTCCCTAATTACAGTGGCCAGTTGTGATTAGCCACTTACTTTACTCTTCATACTCCGAGCATTACCTATCCTGACTACATCAGTATCTAAATCTACCAGCCACACATAAACCATATAACATGCGCACGTAAAACTGGTTAACTTTACAAAAACATACCTGATGGCACGCAGCTACTCAGATTGGCATCCCATTCCCTTTTCGTCCCATTCTCAGTTTAAGATTAGGTTTTTGAAAATATTTACCCAATTCACTTAAACTTTGGCTCTGATACCAACTTGTAAGGCCCCGTTCCCGGGACGCTTACAGTTGGTCATTCATCGCACTCAAACATATAATTACATTTTTCCTTTCATAAATAGTTGCAGCGGAAACATCAAAAACACCATTTCATTTCATTAAAAATACTTTTACACCAAAGTACAATCGTTCCTTTAACATTATCATGTTACATTTATTACAAAAGCATTAAACATAAAGATGCCATCCAAAATACGCTGAGTAGCCGCCCCGTGCCATCCTCAGCAACATACCTGCCAACTGGAAACACATCAAAATCAGCGTTGCTGAGTGAGTTCTAGTTTTATAATAAAACTTACTTTTCATTCATAAAACCGTTCTTTGCTTTCTTCATAAAAACATTCGTTACATACATGCGTTCACACATCATACGTACATACAGATAATATCATTATTATCTTCATCATTACGTTCGTTACCTTCATCATTCATCATTATCTTTCACTTCTTTCTAGATCCTGTCAGACTTTACCCTCTTCATGGCACACAGCCACGATTACTGAGGTCGAATGACAAGGATCCCGTTACATACATTATTAGGATCATTCGTTAACGTTCATTTCATACTTTCATTCTTTCATTCATTACTTTACTCATTACCCTTCATTACTCGGATCTTGTCTCGTGCAATATCCCCGACTCATGCTCGAAAGCTGATGTTGTGCCGGGACCCGCTCACAAGCCCCCGACTCATGTCCGAAGACTGACACAACACCGGGATACGCGACAAAGATCCCATATGAGTCAATCACAGGGATTGAACTCCATCCGAGTCTGTTGCAACACAAAGTCGCTCACCTCATCATCTCGTCTCATGCACTATCCCCGACTCATGTCCGAAGACTGATACTGTGCCGGGGCCTGATAAACAAACCCCCGACTCATGTCCAAAGACTGACACAGTACCGGGATACGCGACACGGATCTCATCATCCATCACTTTCATCATATGCAATACTCCCGACTCATGTCCGAAGACTGATACTGTACCAGGGCCTGCTCACAAACCCCCGACTCATGTCCGAAGACTGGCACAGTACCGGAGTACGCAACAAGAACCTCTTCCGAGTCTTTTGCGACACAGAGTCGCTCACCTCATACATATGCTTGCAAGCCTTTCATTCGTTCATTCATTAAGTCATTCATTCATTCATTAATGCATTCATTCATTCATTCGTTACGTTCCTCTTTTCCTTATCTTTCACTTTACGTTACATAATACTTTCATTACATTCATTAACGTTCAACGCAAAGCCATAGAAAGATAAACATACCAAACAAGGAACATAAACATAAACATACAGCATCATCATATATACGCATCAATCATACATACTAAGCATCACACGCACCACCATGCCTAAAATAACACATAACATCATGCATATTACCATCATCTCCATCAACATTATCACCATAATCTCATCCTCCTGCGTTACCTTATACCGTCCATGCCCTTCACATCGTCGAGGAATTCCATCCCGGCTATCATCTCTGAACACTTAGGCGAATGGGCATCTATGCGAATGGACCCTATGCGAATGGACTATGGGCGAATGGACCTCTATGCGAATGGACTCCCAGTCGCATAACTCTCATGCGTATGGCCTTCAGTCGCATGGCTTCAGGCGTATGGGCTTCAGTCGCATACTCTCCATGCGAATGAACCTCAGTCGCATGGCCTCCAGGCGCATGGACTTCAGTCGCATAACCTCCGTGCGAATGAACCTCAGTCGCACCATCTCTCAATCGCATGACTCCCAAGCACATGAACTCCAATCGCATGACCATCATACGTATGGACCTCAGTCGCATAGCAAACGTGCGTATGGACCTCAGTCGCACTTCAATCGGCCGAATGGCCTCCAATCGCCCTCCAGTCGGTCGCCTAGCCCTAGCTGGTGCAGAGTGCAGTTAGGTCGACTGCAGCCGCGGGTTTTCGACCTCCAACCCCTTCCAAACCTCTTTTAAGCTCAAATCAACCCTTCTAAAGGTTAGGGAAACATACCATGACCTCATACAAGCATAACCAAGCAAGAAATCGAGCCTCTAACGCATCATACACATACATACATACATCAAAACGGGTTTTCACCCAAAAACTCGAAAATAGGTTTTGGGACGTGTTCCAGCCCCAAAATCAGTTGAAAACGTGTAAAAGAGGGGTCCTAGAACTCACCTTAACGATCTCGTCGAATAGAGCTTCGATTTGACTCGCTCCACGTCGATTTTGGCTACTCGAACCAACCCGGGCCAACACTTCTTCTCTTTTCTCTTCTTTCTCTCTTCTCCTCTCTAGGCTGAAAATGGGGAGAATGGGAGTGCCTCCTCCCTTTTATACTCCCTTGCATCGAAGTTTCTCTCGTTGGCGGGTTTGGTCCCTCGACTTTGGACTTTATTTCTTTTTCTTCTCTCGTCGTCTACAAAGGAAATTTCCGGGTGTTACAGTAGCCAACTATGACACTTTGTCAAAGAATGCAAAGCACCCAAGTTAAATTCATCCCCCCTAAGTTCATCAAACTTCAAACAAACTACAAACTGCAGGACCGGTGAAGGGTATGCACTTACAACACAACATCACAATGAGGAGAGTTGCTTAGAACACTTAACAGATCAAATAGGGAACTGGTTAACTTGTTAATGAAAGATGCTAAGAACACAAGTAAATATGAGACAGAACAAGATGGCAAACAACACAAGTAATTAGTTTTCAAGAATGCTGTATATTGCTTCTCAAGTTCTATTACAAGTGTTACAAAGCATATGATGGAAAGTTACAAGTACTTGAGATACTTTATACTACATCCTACAGCCGGTCATACTTTGAAGGCCAGCTGGATACAATTGACTAGACAACTACAAAATCAAATGTAGAGTCAAAAGGCAGATTTGCCTTTTGACTAGTGACTATGACGTGCCATAGTTCACATCCTAATATATTACAAAAAGGATAAAAGTACATAAAGTAGAAAGCACAGACTCAAGACCTTAATGTACAGTTACCAAAAACATGGACCTTTTCACCAACTCATGTAAGTTGGTGACTTTACAGAGTTGCAGCAGAAAGGTGGTCCAGCTTTATGGTAAAGTAAATCAGATAAAGGCATATCTCCAAAAGTCTTCAGAAGAAATCTGTTTTCACTCTTTGGCTTCGGAAGACTTTGTCTTTGAAGCTTCATAAGACTTCACTTTTAGCTTCGGAAGATGTTGGTCTTGGCTTCGAAAGATTTTACACTTAGAATATTTCTAGTGCATGGTGTAAAACTTCCGAAGCATTTCTACTTCTGTTCTTTAGTGCATGCATGCAGAGAGACTTTGGATGTTTTGGCTGCATCAGACTTATAGGAATCCTTACAAACTCCCCCTAGGCTGATGCTACCAAAACATTTAAAAGATCTTCAGATGTTGGTAGTCTTCAGGATGATGATGTCCATACCCTTCTTTATCAGATGGTCAGGATCACTCATACTCTCATAATATCTTCTCATCTTAAAGAGATCATGCAGAGGTAAGTTGATTATGTCTTGCCATGTATAGACATTCTCAACACCTTGATCTCTGATCACATGCCATCTCTCTGGATTAGTAGTGAATGTCCAGGATAAGATGGGTCTCTTAGCTGCAAGAGGAGCCACTTGAATTGGAGTTGATTGGGCTGCCTCTTCATGCACTTCCTCAGGTTGATCTGACTCAGCCTGAGATGTAGAGGTGGATGATTCAGGTTTCTTCTTCTATGACTTTGGTTTGGAAGCCATCCTCTTCTTCCTCTTAGAAAACTTCAACTGAGAAGACTGGTCTGCAGCACCTTGTTGATCATCCTTGTCTTTCTCAGTTGGGTGTTCTTCCCTCACATATTCAGAAGGAGAGGGAGTTTGACCCTGCTGTGGATCAGAAGATGAAGCTTGCTGAGGCTCAGCAAGAGGTCCGGGTTGTGTTGTCTCAGGTTGTTCAACCTTAACCTCCACTTCAGGTGGGATTTGACTTGGAGACAAGGAAGAGCGGGATACTTAGCTGAAAGGGTGAACAAGGCCGAGCGCTTCAAAACTTGCTCCAGACTACCTTCGTCGGGCAGCAGTCGAAGAAGGGATAGTGCGCAACTCCTTTTTATGACTATCCAACTGATGGATGATAAGGAGTGTAAGTCAATCAGCTCTCCACTCTTAATCTTCTGCTTTATTGCCCTGATATGCTCATCCATTGTGGATAGAGACATAGGGCCAAGTCTCCTTTCGGAGAATCCATACAGCTTCAAGAAGCTCATCATCCTTTGGCTGTCAGCAGACTTCTTCATACTCTTTTGGATGATGGCTCTTGATTTTGCAGCATCTTCCCTCATCTTTTTTTTTGTTGCCTTTTGTTCTTTGAGCACTTGAAGTTCAAGCTGTTTGAGATACTCAAACTAAATGTACTCAAAGGACAAGGGAAGAAGTGCATATGCCTGGTAGAGACCTGTGGCACTCAGGTAGTTGATCATGTTTTGCCTATCTGTTTCCTTGTCTACCTGAGGTTCTTATGTAGCTGCCACATCCTCTAGCACAGGGCTTTCTTGAACTGGGGAGAGAGTTGGAGCATGCTTGTAGAGTCTTTTCTGTCTCTTCACCTCTTTGAATTGGAGAAGTAACCTTGCATCCTCTGCTTCCTTCATCTCTCTTGACACTTCTATGTCAGCTAGTTCATTCTAATTGCTCTAAGGGGAGAGATATAATCTCATCTATGTCATAGTTTCTAGTCTACAGGTAAGTAATCCTGACTGTCCACAACTCATCTTCTTAAGTGTTTGGTCTGGGGGCAGCCCTGATTGCAGCTTGCATAAAGCCTGAAGACCCAGAGGAACTTTCTCCCCTTAGCTTCCTCTTCCTCTTTCTCTCCTCCTCCTCAATATCCTCAGAAGTTAGAATCCTTTTCCCTTTGTCACCCACAGACCTTTATGACACATGGTGGAGAGAGCTTTGGTCTTCATTGCTTGGTGTAGCATCCAAGCTCTGGCCAGAGAGAGGTTGCGAGACACCTTCACCAGTAGGTGTTTCACTGAGGGAATGAATTTCTGAAGCAGTTGTTGGTGTGACAGGGCTCTCAGGCTCTATCACTAGGCCTTCAGCTAAGGTTTTCCCTTTGAAGCTAATCTCAGGGTCTGCCTCAGCATCCGGTTGACCAATGACATTACCTGATTGCCTTTGTCTCCTTCTAAGGCTGAACTCTTCAGTAATTCTGTCTTGAATCCTGAGTGCTAACCTGTCAGCTTGTCTTGATTGACTTGGGTTGATAAGTGGCATGTTGATCAGGTCAAGACCATCATAGTAGTTCAAGGTCTGAAAGTTGAATACTTCTTGCTGCCCTTGAACTCTGTGAAGAATGAGGGCTCTTCTATCAGCATCATACCTCCACCCAATAATGTAGTTTGAAGTTCCTTGAGGTGGAGATGACACAGCCCTTGGAATGCCTTCCTCAAAGAGACTCTTAATGACAGAGTCTATAATGTCCACATTAATGTGAACTTGAGGAAGTTGTTGAGTATGCACAGTTGCAAGTGAGGATGGTGAATCCTCAATGTCCATACTTCTTGAAGAACTCACAGGTTCTGTGACTGTAATGACTTTCTCCCCTTTTTTGGTAGCATCACCCTCTTGCATAGGTGAGTTAGAGGTTAGGTCAATCACATTCACAGGTTCTTGTGTTCCTGGTTGAGCTCCTCTTAAAGGTCTCCCGGCTAGTTTTTCCCTGAGATAAGATATCTCAAGTTGCTGATCATTGACCCTATTAAGCAGGGTAGTCACCTGAGATTCAAGGTGACTAGCCTTAGAGACTAAATAGGAGCATGTTTTTGACAGTTTTGGCACCTTTAGTCTCAGATTCCCCTCATCTTCATCAGAAGAATCATTGGGGGATAAGATGATTGGACCAAAATCCTCTCTCTTACTACCAGCCTCAGGTTCTTGGCTACTGGATTTCCTCTGCACATTTACATCCTCAGTTGAGGTGTCAATGGGCTGAGTTGCCATGGTTGAGGTCTTAATGATGTAATCACTTGCAGAAGTGAGAGCCTCTTCCATATGGATATCCTGAACAGGTTCAGAAGTATCCACCTCAGTGATAGGTGACTAATATGGGCTAGACAAAGGAGACTCGAGAGTACTCATCCCTCTTTGAGTAGGGGAAGAGTAGAGAGACTCATGGTACCCACTGAAACCTAAGTCTTCATCAGTATAGAATAAGAGGTTGGGAATGGGTTGATTTAAGTCTAAAGGCTGGGAATGGTAACTGTCCCCTAAAGGTCTACCATGAGTGCTTGGTTTGGAGATGCATCTTCCACCTGAAAGCTCCAGTCAAAGCCTCCTTCTTCAACAGCAACTGCAGCTTACTGCTTTGGCTTCTCATTCTGGGGGGCTTTCTCAGTGTAGTTTGGTCTGGTTTATGCTTGGCCACCATTTGTCCTTGGTGCCTTACACTCTCTTGCAAAGTGTCCCATCTGGTTACAGTTGTAACACTTTACTTTGCTTTTATCCAGTCCAAACTTTCCACTGGCTGCATTGCTTGGAAACTTTCTCCCTGTCCTCTTGTAGAACTTCTTGGCTCTGTGAGTGAGAAGAGCCATTTGCTGGACTATCTCCATATACTCTAGATCATCTGGATGGATACAGTCCAAATCTTCGAGGGTGAAGAGAAAGTTGCCTGAGGTTTCATCAGCAGAGACAAAGGCATGAGAAGAACTTGTCTCTTGGAAAGGACTTCCTTGAGTGTAGCTTTCCCTTGAAGTCTCTGGGAAGGTGATGAAAGGACCCTTTTGTGAGTTGTCAGGGAAGCATATAAGATGATGTTGTGGTTCAATGCTTTCCCTTTCAACCACATGGAGGGTTGAACTCAATTGATTGCTGGAGTTACCAGATAAGTTTTGCATGTTCATCTCCATCTAGTAGCCACTAAGAATACCATACAACTCTGTGAGAGTAAGAGTCTAGGAAGAGAGGACATAAACTTCCTTACAATTTCCCTGTTCTCAAGAGTTACTCCAACATCCATTAGAGTATCCACAATCTCAACATACCTGAAGTATTGTTGAGTCATGATTTCACCTACCTTGAAGGTGAAGTTTTCAAACTGCTGCTTCAGGAGATCCTTCTTGTTTTCCTTTGCTTCAGTAGACCCCTCATACATTAGCTTCAGTGCTTCCCATAGTTGCTTGGCAGTTTTGCACTTCTTGAAGCCTTTGTAAATGGAGTTTGGAAGAGCAGTTTGAATGGCTGTCATGACTTTCTGATCAATCTCTATGCTCTTCCTATCTGCTTCAGAGTAATCAGTCACAGCGTTAGGAATCATACCACCACCAGTAGCAGAAGTGGTGATTGGTATGTAAGGTCCTTCAACAACAGAGTCCCACATCCTGGAGTCTTGAGACTTGATGAAGTCTTCCATTCTTTGACACCAAGTATGAAAGTCTTCAGGAGTGATCAGTGGAGACTTTGTCATAGTTCCAGTTTCCATATCAGCTTTGGTAATAGCTGCCATTTGAGTTGTTAAGTATTTTGTGTGTGTGAGGGATCTTAAGATGGTGAGATCTTATATCAAGAGCCTGAAATGCTCTGATACCAAATGAAGGACCGGTGAAGGGTATGCACTTACAACACAACAACACAATGAGGAGAGTTGCTTAGAACACTTAACAGATCAAATAGGGAACTGGTTAACTTGTTAATGAAAGATGCTAAGAACACAAGTAAATATGAGACAGAACAAGATGGCAAACAACACAAGTAATTGGCTTTCAAGAATGTTGTATATTGCTTCTCAAGTTCTATTACAAGTGTTACAAAGCATACGATGGAAAGTTACAAGTACTTGAGATACTTTATACTACATCCTACAGCTGGCCATACTTTGAAGGCCAGCTGGATACAATTGACTAGACAACTACAAAATCAAATGTAGAGTCAAAAGGTAGATTTGCCTTTTGACTAGTGACTATGACATGCCATAGCTCACATCCTAATATATTACAATAAAGATAAAAGTACATAAAGTAGAAAGCACAGACTCAAGACCTCAATGTACAGTTACTAAAAGCATGGACCTTTTCACCAACTAATGTAAGTTGGTGACTTTATAGAGTTGCAGCGGAAAGGTGGTCCAGCTTTATGATAAAGTACATCAGATAAAGGCATATCTCTAAAAGTCTTCGAAAGAAATCTGTCTTCACTCTTTGGCTTCAGAAGACTTTGTCTTTGAAGCTTCGGAAGACTTCACTTTTGGCTTCGGAAGATGTTGGTCTTGGCTTCGGAAGATTTTACACTTAGAATATTTCTAGTGCATGGTGTAAAACTTCCGAAGCATTTCTACTTCTGTTCTTTTGTGCATGCATGCAGAGAGACTTTGGATGTTTTGGCTGCATCAGACTTATAGGAATCCTTACACAAACTATCAAAGTACCTCTACTTATACCAGCCAAAGACATGCAGCTGTAGCCTCAGGATAAGAGGTGATTGGCTGGAGCTTACAAGTAGTAGATGTCACTTCTATCAACAATGCATTGATGGCTGGAAGCTCAACCTCCTCATCTTAGGTAAATTATGAACCCTATTGTATACCTGAATACATTCCTAAGGTAAACTTGTACAAAAATCACAAATTTAGATCCATGAAGGATGTTGAATCAATCAATCTTCTTAAAGCAGATTTTAAGAAAAATGATCAAACTCAAAAGGAAAAGATTATAGAGCTAGAAAATATCTTTTCACAACTAAAACATGAACAAACCACCTTGGAAACCCAAATTGATTATCTCTTGAGCAAATTGAAATTAGCATAATGTGATTTAGCTATAGATAAAACATATGTTGATAAATATAATGCTCAAGCTGAAAAGTTTGAAAAAATGCTTGTTTTTACTAAAAAAAGCCCAAAATTATATCAAAATAAACCAGGTTTAGGGTATAATACTATAGAAACACCAATGATATACACTCCCACATATATCCTTAAATTCAATCTGGAGGTAAAGAAACAAGTATATGCCGAAGCAACCTGTACAATGCTGTCTACTGAAAGGGCTGAGACATCAGAGAAGGAAGAGAAAGAGGGGGTAGTTAAAGAAGTAGATGAAAAAGAAGAGAAAAGAGAGGAAGAGAAAGAAAGGGAGAAGAAGAGGGAAGAATCAAAGGCTAAGGCAAAGAAGGATGTTATTCAAAACACGGAGTTTGTCAAGGAAAAGTCATCTTTCAAAGTCAGTCAGCTGGCTGCTGAGTCAAACCCCTCCATCAAGACAAAGCTTCAATCAAAGCACAACTGCCACAATAAGACTCACAACAGAAATTGTTATGTAGAAACCTCAAACTCTTCAAAAGTAAAACCCCAACTATATATTCAAAGGTTTATTTTTGAAGCAATAGAAATTCACAACAAGATGTTCCCAAAGAAGAAGATAATTTAACCACCCATGCTGATCACAAGATAAAATAAAAAGATGGATGGAACTGAGGGAAGTCACCTGATGAGATCTTTAGGAAAGAAGGCAAAATCTGAAAACTTCATTAATCATGTGCTGATAAGAAGATGTAAGAAAAAGGAGATAAAGAAGGAGTTACAAGATATCAGCCAGAAGATCAAGTCAGTTAAGAAGCAGATGAAGATCACACGCCTAATGTGTGGGAAAGACAATCACTTTACAAAATACTATTAATAGAATCCCCTAGCACACTCTTTAACACCTGGTCCCTCACACCAACAATATTGTCCGTTTTGCCCACGAGAAGCTCACGGATTTGCTTTTGGTTGCCTGGGTGAAAACTTCCTAGGGAGGTCACCCATCCCTAGATTGGTCCCACATGAGCACACTTAACTGTAGAGTTCTCCTCTCATCCACAGCCAATACGCCCAAAACGCATTGTTGATATTAGAGACCAGGCATTCCTTATGAACCAGGAATCTCTCAAGTCCACGATCGATGTGGGATTTATGTAGGGTGTCACAATCACCCCCCCCCCTTTGGACTCATCGACTCATCGTCCTCGTTGAGTCCGAGAAGTCACCATCCTCGGTGAGGTATGTCCCACATCCCGAACAACACATGAGTGGCTCTGATACCATTATGTAACACTTGGCCCCTCACAACAACAATATTGTCCGCTTTGCCCACGAGGAGCTCAAGGATTTGCTTTTGGTTGCCCGGGTGAAAACTTCCCATGGAGGTCACCCATCCTAGGATTGCTTCCACTTGAGCACGTTTAACTATGGAGTTCTCCTCCCATCTACAGCCAATACGCCCAAAACGTGTTGTTGATATTAGATACCAGACATTTCTTATGAATCAGGAATTTCTTATGTCCACGGCCGATGTGGGATTTATGTAAGGTGTCACAGTTAACTTAATTTTTTTTATTAACAATACCAAATTTTGGTTTTAAATTATACAGCCATGACTCCTTTTTATAAGCAATTTGTAACAAACATGAAGAAAATAAATGTTGGATCTAGAGAGGCTGTTGCAACCAAAACTATGTCACTTAGAAGATTTTGAGTATAACATACAAAGGACTTCCAAAGCCAAGTGTGGAACTTCCGAAGGAAGAAGGAGCTCTTCCGAAGTCTAAGTGTAAAACACACTTCCAAAGGAAAACTCCAACTTCCGAAGATAAAGAAGCTACTTCCGAAGATCAAGACTTAAAGATAAAGTTCTGAAGTCAACTTCCGAAGTATAAAGAAGTCCTCAAAGCCTCGGAAGCATAGAAGCATCTTCCGAAGTATAAGTGGCTTCGGAAGAACTTGTTCTTCCGAAGCCAGTTAACCTTCGGAAGACACTTCTATTATCCAGTAGACATAAGTATGGTCTGTCTGACACTCCGCTGCAAATCTCTGAGATACTGCATGGCGTTTTCTCTAAAGCCATGTAGTTGACCATACTTTAATCTATTTACCTTTTTATGTTAAGTACAGTTGCCATCTTTAGTTGGTGACAAAAGGTAAGTCATGGACATGTCATGACTACCATATCTTAGATAATACTTTATCTAAGATACCTTAACTATAGCATTGTAGTATATGCTTTAGTCGTAGGTTTCCAGCTGGTATCAAGTATAACCAGCTGTAGGATCTAGTATATATAGTTTCTCATTGTAACTCTTGTTTTATGCTTGTAAGTGTCTTGTGATCTTGAGTTGAGAAGTAATATATACAAGTACCTTGAAAATACTTCTGTTTGTTCCTTTGATTACTTATTATATTATTATCAACTCTTGTTAAAGACATTGCTTCATCTCGTTTGAGTGTTACTATAAGTGAGCTTGAGAGAATCACAAGTGTTAAGTGACAAAACCCGATCCTGCAATTGGTATCAGAGCTTTTTAGGCTCTTGATTGTGAGATCTTACCATCCTAATCAACCAGTTTTTCACTCCTCCTTATACCTCACTCAAAAATGGCCCTCACCAAATCTGAAGTTGAAATGGGAACGATGACCAAAGCTCCCATCATCGACCCTGAAAACTTCAGGTCCTGGAGCAGAAGAATGGAAGGCTTCATCAGATACCAGGATAGCAAGATGTGGCAATCCATCGTTAATGGCCCGTATAAGCCAAAAGTTGCTGGTGGAAACGGTGCCATGATCGAGAAGGCCGTTGAAGACTATTCCGATGAAGACAGGAAGAAGCTTGACATAGACAGCAATGCTATGACTGTTCTTATGACCGCAATCCCAAACTCCATCATGGTGGGGTTTGAGCATTGTAAGTCTGCCAAAGAACTCTTTGATGCTCTTGCTCAAATGTACTCAAGCTCGAATAATTCAAAGAAGGACTCACTGAAGCAGCAGTTTGAGAACTTCACCTATGTTACTGGAGAAACTTTTAGCCAGCAATATTTCAGGTATATGGATCTTATCTCTTCCCTTCAATCTGTGGGAATCACTCAAGAACTTAGAGACCTTACAAGAAAGTTTATGAGTGCTCTACCCAATGAGTGGACATTCTACTGTGTCTCCATCAAGAGAACAGAGAATTTAAACACACTCACCATGACCGAACTATATGGGATCCTTGATGGATACCGTTTGGAAATGGAAAGCAAGAAGGGTCACCAAGCAAGCAGACCCTTGAGCCTTCCTGCTAGCAACGCTTTAATGGTTGCTGAAGGCTCAGGTATCTCCCAGTCTCAGCAGTACCTGTCATACACCCAGCAGCCATCTTGTTCATCAGGGCCTTACATCACATTCCCTGAGACTCCAAGGTCTCATCAAGCTCAGCAAAGCTCCTTTCAGGAGGGCTGTGCATTTGTCTCAGGGAGTGGACACTCCAATGATCATCAATTCTGCTTTGATGATCTTGAGTGCTTCAGTCCAGATGACATAGAGTATGTGGACATTGTCCAACAAATGGCTCTTCTAACCTACAGAGCGAAGAAGTTCTTTAAGAGAACTGGAAGGCAATTCCCTCAAAACCCAATCACCAGCAAGTTTGGGTTTAACAAAAGCAAGGATAAATGTTACAACTGTAACCAGCTTGGCCATTTTGCAAGGGAATGCAAGGCTCCCAAGTCCAACCCGGGAACCTCACAGGCCTCCACACATCCTTCCACACCAAAGCCCAACGGAAAGTCAACTGAAACAGCTGCAATGGCTCAAGAAGTTGACTGGAGCTTTATGGTTCAAGATGTGACTCCTGCTCAAGCACTCATGGCAGGAACAGATGAAAATAAGGTATATGAACATCTCTGTACCCCTGCTTGTATTGCTAAGGTTAAATTGTACCAGGACTACAATATGGAAACTAAATCTGATATTGAGTCTTTAAATGTTCTAAAATCTGACTTTAAAAGGGCTGAATCTGACTACCAAAAGAAAATTGAGGAGTTAGAGAAAACTGTGTCCCTCTTAAAACATGAACACACCAACTACAAGACTCAAATCAAGGATTTAATATCCAAATTGACTGAGGCTCAAGCCCAGCTTGTCACTGCTGAGGCTCAAGCCAGGAAGTATGCTATTTCCGAGCAAACTTCCAAGCCATACTTGCATCATCCTCTCACTCCAAACTTTGTTATCAAAACAAAAGTGGGTTGGGAACCAATGAAATTGCTCCACCACACTCTTATGAGTCTGTAAGACAACAAGGTGTGGTACTGAAGAGCAAGAGGTTCCATCTGTTGACCCACCTTCTCAAGAGTCAAAGAGTGATGCAACTATGGAGACCATGACCATCACAGGGAAGGAACAGGTAATTATGCCCTCCCCAGCCAATGATGATCAAACCCTGACCACCAAAGCCAGAAGAAGCAGGGCTAAAGCAGCCAGAAAAACTGCCAAGAAGGTGGCTGAATCCAAACTGAAGATAGACCCAAAGCAAAAGGGTGTATTCATATCAGCAGGATTTCAGGTGGTTGGACCTTCTGATTCAGGAAAAGAGTACAGTACCAGTACTCCTATCCTACCAAAGGATCAGAAGTTAAAGGGAAAGGTTGCTGATGAGGAGAAAAAGAACAAGAAACAGCAACCCTCTCATTCCCAGAAAATTAACATTGCATGCATAATGTGTGGTCTGCAAAACCACATGGCTAAAGATTGTTACTACAATCCTGCTAGCACACATTATGCAAATAATGTTAAAAGAGAAGGAGTCAGGGAAGGTTTCACATTTGGACCATATCAAATGGTTCAAGTGATGAAAAAGGGAAAGCTTGTTTCCGAAGCAAGGCTTCTCTCGGAAGAAAACTCTTCTTCCGAAAGGAAAAAGGCTTCGGAAGTTAAAGCTGCAAGACTCACAAAAGAGTCCCCTTTGAAACCATCCCAGAAGAAGACTGCTTCGGAAGAAAAGGTGGTGAAGGTCTCTTCCGAAAAGAAAGAAGCTTCGGAAGAATGCCAAGCTACAAAAGTCTCAACAAGCTCATCTTCTATGATCAACCAAGGGATGGAATGGAAGATCAAGGAAGATGTTGTAGCCCAAACCTCTTCTTCAAAGACACCAATTGAACCCCCATGCATAAACTTTGGTTCAATTATGTCACTCTCATTGGAAGAACCCAAGACCAACAAGGCTTGGGTTTCCAATCAAAACTAATTATCTCACCTTATGTGCAGGGACATCCATATGACAAGAATAACAACATTTGGATTGTAGATAGTGGATGCTCCAGGCACATGACAGGGAACAGATCTCTCCTTCAACAATTTCAACATTATGATGGAGGTCCTGTCCAGTTTGGAGGTGAGGCCGGAGGATATATTTCTGGCAGAGGAAGTATATCCAATGGAAATTTAAAGGTTGACAAAGTTAACTTTGTCAAACAGCTTGAACACAACCTGTTAAGTGTTTCTCAATTCTGTGATCAAAAGCATCAAATGCTTTTCACAGAACATGAGTGCATCATCCTCAAACCTGGGATGACAATTCCTCAGGAATTGGTGCTTCTTAGATCTCCCAGGAGAGGGGATATGTACAAGCTTGATATGAACAATGCTTCCCCAATGGGAGAAGTATCATGCTTTCTTTCCAAAGCTGATAGTGATGAGTCAACACTATGGCATAAACGAATGTGTCATGTCAATTTTAAGACAATGAATAAATTGGCTAAAAATAACTTGGTACATGGTTTGCCTAAAAAGGAATTTTTCTGCAAAGATAACTGTGTTGCTTGCCTGAAAGGGAAACAACACAGGTCTTCTCATAAATCCAAGGTTGTTAACTCTATCACTACTCCATTACACTTATTGCACATGGATCTATTTGGTCCCACAAGTATAATGAGCATTGGAAGGAAATCATATTGCCTTGTGGTAGTTGATGATTTTACTAGATTTACATGGGTATTCTTTTTAAGAACTAAAGATGAAACTGCTGAAACTTTAAAATCTTTTATTCTTAAAATAGAAAATCAAGTTGATCACAAGGTCAAAATAATTAGAAGTGATCAAGGGACTGAGTTTAAGAACTTTGTTCTTGACTCATTTTGTAACTCAAAAGGGATTGCCAGACAATACAGTGCTCCTAGAACTCCTCAACAAAATGGTGTTGCTGAGAGGAGAAATAGGACACTTATTGAGGCTGCTCGGACTATGTTAGCTGATTCAAAGCTGCCTCTAACATTCTGGGCAGAGGCAGTCAGCACTGCATGCTATGTGCAGAACAGAGTTCTTGTAGTAAAGCCACATGGAAAGACCCCTTATGAGTTATGGAACAAGAGGCCACCGTTCATTGGCTTTCTAAGGTCCTTTGGCAGCAGGTGTACCATACTTAACACAAAAGACAATTTGGCAAAATTTGCTGAAAAGTCAGATGATGCTATCTTTGTTGGATATTCCTCCTATTCTAAAGCATACAGGGTTTATAATATTAAAAACCAAAATTTGAGGAATCTCCAACATTGTAGTTAATGAGCACACTCCTTGTGTTAGGGGGAATGGCCCTGATCATATCTTTGATTTAGAATTGTTTCCAAACTATTCTAAACCATCTTGTGAGAATGTTTCAGCTGGAACAGGTGCTCAAAGCAATTCTGATGAAGATCAACTGTTTGAGCTTCCCAGACCTACTCCAAGTTCTCCAAGAGCTACAACAAATCAAGTTCCCACTATTGAAAGATCAGACAGCATAACCATTTCAAGAGATAGTGGAACTTCAACAAGGGATTCACCTGATGATTTTCAAATCTCCTCAGGTGATCCTGCACAACACCAAGCTGATGGAAGCAGCATTTTGAAGGAACAGGCAACTGTTAATGATGCTTCACAGCAAAGAAATGATGATGTTTCTCTTTCATTCAATCAGTCCTCATTGAATGAGATTGAAACAACAGCTGGACCAAGTATTCAAGCCCTGAGCAAAATATGTCCAACTTGGACTTATCTTTGCAACTGGAGGTGATTCCAAGACTTAGAATTCACAATACTCATCCAGCTGAAAACATCATAGGGGAAGTCTCTGAGGGTGTGAGAACAAGGGGACAAACTCATAATGGGAATGTCTGCTTGTACTCATGCTTCTTATCCCAAATGGAACCCAAGAAGGTGGAAGATGCCTTGAAAGATAGTAGCTGGGTTGAATCAATGCAAGAGGAGCTGCTTCAATTCAAAAGACAAAAGGTTTGGAACCTATGTCCGCTACCATCTGGTCAAGTACCTATAGGCACCAAATGGGTATTCAGAAACAAAAGAGATGACAGAGGCTTGATTATCAAGAACAAGGCAAGACTGGTGGTTCAAGGATACACTCAAGAGGAAGGAATCGATTATACTGATGTCTTTGCACCTGTTGCAAGACTTGAGGCAGTTAGGATCTTCCTTGCTTATGCTGCATCCAAGAATTTCACTGTCTACCAGCTTGATGTCAAGTGTGCCTTTCTATATGGGGATATAGATAGGGAAGTCTACGTATGCCAGCCTCCAGGATTTGAAGACCCACAGCACCCAAACTATGTGTGCAAGTTGGATAAAGCTCTATATGGGCTGCACCAAGCACCTAGGCTGTGGTATGAGACATTGTCTCAATTTCTCCTGAAGAATGGTTATACTAGAGGTACCATTGATAAGACTCTCTTCATTAGAAAGTCTGGGAAAGACATTTTGCTAGTTCAAGTCTATGTTGATGACATCATATTTGGTTCCTCAAATGACCAAATGTGCAAAGACTTTGAGAGCATTATGAAGAAGAAGTTCGAGATGAGTTCTATGGGAAAAATGGACTTTTTCCTTGGAATTCAGGTAAAGCAACTGAAGGAAGGGTTCTTCATCAATCAATCTAAGTATGTCAATGATATCTTAGAGAGATTTGATATGAAGGATTGTAAAGCAGCAAAGACACCCATACCCAGAAACCATGATTTATGCCCTGATTCTGAGGGGGAGGATACTGATCAACATCAGTATAGAGCAATCATTGGTTCTCTGATGTATCTCACAGCAAGTAGACCTGATATCATGTTTGCAACTTGCATCTGTGCAAGATATCAGGCTGCTCCAAAGGTGTCTCACCTAATTGCTGTCAAGAGAATCCTCAGATACCTCAAAGGAGCACCTAAGTTAGGTCTCTGGTATCCAAGAAATAGTGATTTTAATCTCTATGGTTACTCTGATAGTGATTATGGTGGCTGCAACATCAACAAGAAATCAACATCAGGTGGATGTCAATTTCTTGGTGGAAGGATCATCTCATGGCAATGCAAAAAGCAATCCTGTGTCTCTACATCAACTGCTGAAGCTGAATACATTGCTGCTGCAAGTTGCTGTGCTCAGCTGCTGTGGATTCAAAACCAGATGATTGACTATGGATTCAACTTCATGAGCACTCCTATCCACATTGACAACAACAGTGCTATATCCATCACTGAAAATCCAGTGAAGCACTCTAAGACAAAGCACATTGATATCAGGTATCATTTCATTAGAGATATTCATGAGAAAAATCTTATAAAACTAATCAAAGTTGATTCAAATGAACAATATGCTGATTTGTTCACCAAAGCATTTGATGAACAGAGATTTAAATATCTCATTACAGCTATTGGGATGATAAACATTGATTAGTTAATCTCAATTGAAAACCTTTTTAATGTGTAAAGTCTTATGTCAAAACAATCTAAGCCCTGTTACAAAAGATCTTTTCTTAAATTTATCTAAGTATAAGTTCTTCCGAAGAGAAATTAGCCCTCGGAAGATATCTAGCATAACTTCCGAAGCAAATTTCTCATAGGATAATTTTCTTCTCGGAAGAGTGTTAAGTCTCGGAAGAAGCGATTGAGTTCACCTCAGATCTACTTCCGAAGCACTTAATACACTCCATCTGAAAGCAACATGTACTCTCGGAAGTAAGCAATTTACCTTCGGAAGTACATTTGCCTTCGGAAGAACATTACCTTCGGAAATATATTATACTCGGAAGAAAGATTTTACTGTGTAACGGAAATCTTTTGGGCCCCACACTGTAAAAAGTAAAGATTTTGTTAATGATGTCGGATTATTTAAATGGTCTAACCTTACCGCCCTTGTCACATCATCCACTGAACCCTCACATCATCTTATCCAAACCACCCTTTAAACCGCCATTTCACCCATTTAAATACTTCCGGTTAATCACTTACACTCTTTTTACCCAATTCACTGCCCTAAAAGCTTTCTTCTTCTCCAATTTACCTTACTCAGAACTATTCTACTGTTATCTTTCTCAAATGGCCTTAAACCCTCAGCACAACCAGGTCGCACTCCTTGACTCTTCAAGGGATGATGACTTCTCTGATATCATTTCTTTCTTAGCCCAATCTTCATACTACACTGCCTTGACCGTAAACCCTACCATCTACTCCAACCAAATGTCCGAATTTTGGGCAAATGGTCGGATTGAAACCCTAAATGGGGTTCGTGCTATTAGGTCAAGCGTTTGTGGCCAAGAGTTGGTCATCACTGAACAGATCATCAGGGAGCATCTTGAGCTCCATGATGAAGGCGCACCGACGGAATTCCCCAAATCTGAGTTAGATAGTTCTTATCTCCAAATGGGATACGGTGGAGATGTAAGCAGGTCAACGGTCTACAAATTCAACTTCTCCTACAAGTGGAAGTTCCTGCTGCATGTGGTTCTTCACTGTCTATCTAACAAATCCGGGGGATGGGATCAAATCCCTTATGAACTCGGGTGCTTAGTTCACGGGTTGGTACAAAGCCTCCGCTTCAACTATTCAAGGTTTGTGCTGACTAACCTTATGGGAAATCTGCAAAGGGACACATTCTTTATGTATCCCAGATTTCTCCAGCACATAATCAACTGCGAGCTAGATCAGGGTAAGCTTGTCTGTGCAGCTGCTCTGTCTGCTCCCCAAATGAGGCCGACCATCTTCAAGGTCTTGAAGAGAGTGTCTACCAACTACACTGGAAGGGATACCGCACTACTTCCAGGTATGATTGAGCCAACGGCTCCTGGTGACATCCCTGTTCACCCCACAGGTGATGAACCCACACCAGCAACTACCCTCACCATTCCAAATCTACCTTCTCCTCCCATCACTGTCACCTACCAGAGACGTACCAAACGAACCCTTGTTCAATCTACTCTGATTGAACAAGCCCCTCCTCTTCAAACCAAAAAGGCTAGAGTGGAACAAGGGGCTCCCACTCAGCCAGAGGTCCACCCATCCTTCACTATTGACCTCAATATGGGTCTTGAGTCTCCTCAGTCTCAGACCCATGAGCCCAAAACCCCAGCTGATAGCCCTCAGGGTGAGTCTCTATACTCCCCTGAGCAGCCACAAAGGGACAGCTCAATGCCTTTTGACATTGATCAAAGTCCCGGGTCCTTAGGTCTTCATTCCTTTTCTTTCACTGACCTATTGACCGGAGCTGGTGAAGAGATTATGTCTCTCAAAGGCGATGAAGTTGATCCACTACACCCTCTTAAGGATCAACAGAGCCTAGAGAAACCTCTTGTCTCTAGCCCACACCAGCAAAGCCCTACTGAGGTGAGTCCCACTGATGTGGAGGGGACTCATGTAGATTCAGCTGCCACTACTGAAGGAGCCTCAATGGATCCTCAGGACAGTGGTAACGACAGTCAGACTGAATCTACGGCAACCATGCCCTTTGATGCCTCTGAAAGAGACATCATTGTGCAAGGGAAACCAGGGTGCCAAGAAACCACATCTGGTGGTGAGGATGAACATACCAGGTATGTTACCTCATCTCCCCGTGATTCTTCAAAAGAAGATGAGGGAAGTATGCAACTCACCATTAGAGACCTACTTTCTAAAGTCTCAAACCTTGAATCAAAGGTTAAGACTTTAGAGGATAGGTCTGCCACTCAGCAACTTGAGATTGAAAGTCTCAAGGCCAAACTAGCTGAGACACAGATTGAGAGATCTGTTAGGCATGTACCAGTTCAGGTCTCCTTGACCTCTTCCTCTAGCTCATCTACCTCTCAAGATGATGCTACCAAAAAGGGGGAGAATGTTGAGAGACAAAGCCAAAGACAGGATACCCAAGGTCAAGCTCTTACTTCTTTGAGCTCAAGCAACAAGCTGCCATCTTCCCTGAGCCTCCTCCAGTTGTCTTTCAAGTGGATCAAAGGATGCTTCAGGATCTAAATAGGTTCTTCAACAAGTTCCTTTTAGAGTCCCTGATAGAACAGCCTAGTCCAGATATGTCTGTGATTTACTTTGGAGCTCAAGAGCTTCAGAGGTTGAATGCACCTCCTACCACTGTTGAGGAAGTTGGTCAACCTAAGGCCCAAGTGGAACCTGAGATTGATTTCGAAGGGGAAACTAGGACTGATGGCCCAGCAACTGAAACAGTTGGGACAGAAGGTGTGTTTTCACAGACTTCCGAAGCACAATTCAAAGCCTCGGAAGAACAAGCTCAAACTTCCGAAGCTGAGATTGCTGCTGCGGAAGGACTATTTTCTCTTTCCGATGATCTAATAGTCACAGATGCAATTCTGGAACTTGCATCTGAGGTTAATAGGGAGGACTTTCTCAGCCAACCATTAGCTATAACATCTGCATTGACCCCAGCTCCTACCTCTACCACCCAACCTGGATCTTCTATCCAAGAACCCCCAAAGTCTAGCACTTCCGAAGACATAAAAGGCAAGAGGAAGATGACTTCGGAAGAGCTTCAGGAAGAAGAAAGGTTGGAGAAGCTTAGAAGGAAAGGTAGACTACCAACTGGGAAACTGTTAGCTGCAAGTACCAAAGCAGCTGCAGCCAACCAGGAGGCAGTCAACAATCGAAGAAGGGTAGAGGTAATAGATAGACTTGTCAGTCTAGGGCTGCTTCGGAAGATGTACTCCTGCTACCATTAGAGGAGCTGATAGAGCTTGAAAAGGCAACCTTGCTGCAAAGACAGCAAAAAGAAGAGGCTGCAAGGTTGGCCTTGGAAGAAGAAAGGCTGAGAAAAGAAAGGGAAGCTGATCTGCAGCTCAGGAGAGAAAGGATCACTTTCCTACTCTCCAGAGGATTCTCTCAAGAGGAGTTGTCTCCACACAATAGTGATACGATCTTATGGCTCTTCAACAAAGAGCAAGATCAAATGGAGAAGGAGAGAAAGAGAGCTGCAAGGGAGAAGCTGGTGGAGAAGAAGAGGAAAGAAGAAGAAGCTGGACTGTCTGCCGCCAAGAAGATAGGTGAGAAAGCTTGGATGAAGAATTATCTTAAAGCTCATGGCTTCTCTGGCAGGCAGGTGGGTCCAATGTCTGAGAAGACTCTCCAACGACATGTCAGTGACATCAAGGCTGACATTCGTGCGGGGAGAAGAAAAGAGATGTATAGAAGGGGACAGGGGATGACCTTCAAAGCAACCTCTCAACCCAAAATCCAAACCCAACCTCAACCTGAACCTATACCCTTTCCCTTCCCAATAAAACTGAACCTGAACCTTTCACCCCTGAACCTACACCATCACACCTACCAACCTCTTCACCTCAACCACCTAAACTACCCATCATCCAACCCAAAACCTTAGCCAGAACCCAAACTCCTAAACCTACCCAACAACCAATCAAACCATCCCCTCAGCCTTCCAAACATCTCTCTATGGAGGAATTCAAGGCGATCAAAACTAAGCTCATCAACTGCACAACTCTGAGCGACATCTCCTGTGAGGAGGATTCAGTCAACCTGACTTATGTTGATGGATCCTCAAGTTCCCTCACAAGAGATGAGTTTCTTGATCTGCCCAGAGGAACTTTGGACCAAGCTGCAAAACTCCTTGGCCTCAATTCTGATACATTAAATGAAGAAGAAAAGAAGCTGAGGAGAAAGCTGGTGACTCTGCTGGATACAAAGAAAGGAGATAGGGTACCAAGACAACCTCTTGTACCCAGAAAGAAGATAGTCCAGTGGAGGTTCGAAGACTCTTCTCACAACTTTGTTGTTGAGAGAGAGAATGGTGAGATTAACAGGCTGAATGCCTCATCTCTGCTACACTTAAGCAGATTTGATATTGCTGAGTTAGCAGAGAAACCATTCTCCAACCCTTCAAACTCCGATGTAGCTGCCCACATCAGAAATCATCTAGGGAGCCTTCATATGGCCGAGCTTACTGCCAGAAGCAAGGTCGAAGAGGAGTTAAAACTGAGAGAGGAGGAGGAAAGGAAAGGATCAGCAACCAAAGGCAAAGCCTTTCTTCAAATGGTTGAAGGTCCTGAACTTGAGTCCATAGTTAGATGGGAGTATGACTACAACTCCCGTCAACTAACTCTCTTCAGGGGGTCACAACAAAGGGTACATGTCATTCAAAGTGATAGACTGGATCTCCTATCCACGAATGACTTGTACAAGCTTCTCAGCACTACTTCCGGGAAGAACAGAGAGACAAGCAAATATCTTTTGTCCCTGGTGCTGAAAGTTTTGAGAAGCAGAAATAAGTGAAGTTTTGGTAGCATCAGCCTAGGGGGAGTTTGTTGGATCTAGAGAGGCTGTTGCAACCAAAACTATGTCACTTAGAAGATTTTGAGTATAACATACAAAGGACTTCCGAAGGAAGAAGGAGCTCTTCCGAAGTCTAAGTGTAAAACACACTTCCGAAGGAAAACTCCAACTTCCGAAGATAAAGAAGCTACTTCCGAAGATCAAGACTTAAAGACAAAGTTCTGAAGTCAACTTCCGAAGTATAAAGAAGTCCTCAAAGCCTCGGAAGCATAGAAGCATCTTCCGAAGTATAAGTGGCTTCGGAAGAACTTGTTCTTCCGAAGCCAGTTAACCTTCGGAAGACACTTCTATTATCCAGTAGACATAAGTATGGTCTGTCTGACACTCCGCTGCAAATCTCTGAGATACTGCATGGTGTTTTCTCTAAAGCCATGTAGTTGACCATACTTTAATCTACTGTTTACCTTTTTATGTTAAGTACAGTTGCCATCTTTAGTTGGTGACAAAAGGTAAGTCATGGACATGTCATGACTACCATATCTTAGATAATACTTTATCTAAGATACCTTAACTATAGCATTGTAGTATATGCTTTAGTCGTAGGTTTCCACCTGGTATCAAGTATAACCGGCTGTAGGATCTAGTATATATAGTTTCTCATTGTAACTCTTGTTTTATGCTTGTAAGTGTCTTGTGATCTTGAAGTAATATATACAAGTACCTTGAAAATACTTCTGTTTGTTCCTTTGATTACTTATTATATTATTATCAACTCTTGTTAAAGACATTGCTTCATCTCGTTTGAGTGTTACTATAAGTGAGTTTGAGAGAATCACAAGTGTTAAGTGACAAAACCCGATCCTGCAATAAATATGTTTATAATAAATTGGTAAATCAGGGAGTTATTTTTAAAACAAAAAACT
Source organism: Flaveria ramosissima (assembly GCA_025215565.1). NCBI lineage: Eukaryota > Viridiplantae > Streptophyta > Magnoliopsida > Asterales > Asteraceae > Flaveria > Flaveria ramosissima. Next base: position 12,501,422 of record CM046045.1, read on the forward strand.
TAAATTAATTATTTTTATTCAAATAGTTGTTACTATTAAACGCATAACATAAGTTTAACCTATTTATATACGTAAGAAACTGGAATATAATATTGTTTTTTGATCGTAGAATGTAAGGAACCAAAATATGTTTAAGGTTCTTATTAATGTTAATAAAGATAAAATATTATTAAAATAAACATAATTTTAATTATAAAATGGTACTCATGCAAGATACTTGGCACCTTATAAATACTTATTTATAATATAAAAAATATTCCTATAATATAATCTCGTTATATCAAATGCAACCTATGTAGTTTGAAAATTTATGTACAAAAATCGAGTTAATAAATTAAACATTTCAATAAATTCAATATATCTGTTTTATATATTGATTATGTACAGAAGTTTATAATTTCAGAGAAAATAAATCAAATTCATCATATCATTAACTTTTTTTCCTATTTTTATTCTAAATATCAATGTAATATTTTGGGTTTCTATATTTTATTTTATACTTATATATAAATTTTTACAAAATACTCACCAACGTCCATAATATAATAATGTTAAGCAATTATTTTTGTTATGATTATGTTTTAAGTTTTTAAACTCTCATATAACATCAAACATAAAAGATCCATTTTAATTTTTAATATATGTACTTAAGTTAACATGATTAAACAATCAGTAATGTGTAATTATATATACCAATATTCAAACTGCAAACCAAATCTACATGAGATATGCATAAAAACAAACCACTTGTTTTATTATACCACAAATCAAAATGCAAAACAAATCTACAAGAGATATGCATAAAAAACAAACCACATGTTTTATTATACTACAAATTGAAAATACAAATAATTCATAAAGAAATCAAAAGCCTTATTGTAAAAAAAATCAAACAACATGAGGTCTATTTCGCTTCTGCACCGACACACGGGGAAATTTAATTCTTATTTCTGGCTTCTTGCCTGAACATGCAGTGTCTTCTAGTTTATTTTCTTTGTCAATGTTATCCGGACCATCTAACTCAATGACATCACTCCATTTCCATTCATCTAGCCTCTTGATTCTATTTTTTTTGTTTTCAAATATCCTAGACTGGACTTCAAACACGCAATCCTTAAAAAAGGAAATAGTTAATATACATCTGATCATAAACAAATAGAAACGTATAAATAATACCTCCTGGCTAAATTCTCGTTGAAGATCAGATTTGTAGGGAATAAGCATTATGCCACAACATATAATCTCAACACTGCTATCAAGGTCATCCTGAAATCCAATATGTTAAAGCCATATAACAATTAATTTAAGATAGATAATTATTCCTGGAATCAGAAAATTAACAATTAAACACAAACTTTTGAACTTTATTTTTGTTAAAATCTCTCTTTACTTGTACTAAAGGATCCAATATAGCTTCTATCGGCTGCTATATATGAAACAACTTTGAACTTAATATAATAACATTAGAAAAAACTTAAAAGTAAAATTTAGTTATAATTTATCTATAAGTTATATAACAACCTTATGATAGCAATCAACTTGCACAGATACACATATAAAATAGTTAAGTTATAAACAGATTTGTGATAAAAGAAAATCCAAGTGTATATAGATCCTTAAAGTTTTGTACCTTTGTTTCCTTCGAATCAGAATTAGGAACTATTAAGGATTCAACATTCGGTGATTGTTCTTCCAATATGTTCACACCTGTTGGAGCTCTTGAAGATTAGCATTAGTCTTTATAGTATTAAGACTTATTTTGTAAATATATGTTCTTAGTTTTCATTGTTTAGTATAAATAGGATATTATGTATTTTGTGCAGGTAGACTTTGGCAGAATATTGTTAGAACTCACTTTATGTACATTGTATCCGTTTGCATTACTATAAATGAAATTTCTATGAATTTTTTGAAGTATTTGCATTTGTTGATTACTTTGTTCATATAATTGATAATTGCATTACAAAATCAACACAGATCGATCCATTTGAACCTATCAAATGGTATCAGAGCCTTCAGTTTAGTGATTTGAAGCTTCAACTCGACTTTTGAGCTCTGTGAATCACTTGAATCTGTGTTTGATAGCAATTGATCAATTAATTGTTGATTTTAGTTGTGTTTCATCATTAGAAACATGAATTGAATCACAATTGAGTGATTTCACACATTCAAATCTAAATTTTTATCATATTTGTGTGCGAAAGTGTTCTTCGTATTCGGACTCAAATTCAAACATAAAATTAGATTTATTGTTGTTAATTGAAAGTATTGATGATTGAGGATTGATTATCGGTGTATATACTACTTGATTGAAAGTTTTCAGATCAATTAATCAAGTTTTGAAGTATTTGATAAGATTAGGTTGTTATGAACATGGTGAATTAGGCGCTTGAGGTGTTAAAATCATCTGAAATTTACCTAAGTGTTTGCGCATAACAACTGTTTAGGCGCATGACAAAGGACCGTCGATTCACGACTTGAGTCGTACTGGTTTCGTTGATTTCCGGGAAGTTTGTTGACACGGACAAAGTCAGGGAAAACCTCTGAAATTTTTTCAATATTGAACCTTGGACATATAATAGTTCTGAATCGAATCTCTTTAGAAAGAAGATCTTTTGTCTTTCTTTCACTATTCAAGTCAAGGTCTGATTCCTTTGGAGCTCAGGGGCATGTGATCTGTACGAGTCAGCCTCGTGTATACAGTTGTCCAACTACCTTCTTCCTCCGACTTCTTTAGCCACTTCCACGACAACAGAAACGACGCGAAAAATCCAGACCCGGAAAGGGGAAGGGCTAGTGGTGGGCATTTGGTAAAGTCGATTTCTTACTAAATCTAGCGGCTTGACTATTCTGGGTTACAGAATACCTTCTTTTGTATCGTATCTAACTCTCGGATAAGGTTATGCTGTCGGGAATGTTTCAAATCTCGGTGATGGTGAACAGGTTGGGAATTTATTGTGTGTTTATGTTTGTATGTGTGGTGGTGCAATAATGTGGGGGTGTGTATGGACGAGAGGCACCAGACAACAACCCTCGGCTATTGTGTGTGTAGATGTATGAAATGTCTGTGTGTGTAAGTGTATCTCATGTGTGTATGAGTATGTCATGTGTGTGTATGCAATTTATGTGGTGTGTATGTAAGTATATATAATGGATGTGTGTGAGTATCTCGGTTGTGAGAGTGTGTAATGTACCATATATATGGGTGTGGTATCTCGGATGTGAGTGCATATAAGTCCTCTTGTATTTTATGTGGGTGTATATGGTATGTTGTGGGTGTAGCATGTAAGTATGTATATGTAGTATATGTGTGTGTTTCAGTATTTAGGTGTGTGCAACCGGGGTGTGTACAGTGTGTACGATAGGATTGTGTATGTGTTCCTTGTGTGTATGTATACATAATATGGTTAGGCATGTCAATATATAAGTCCATGTAATATATATAGGTGAATAAGTTATATGTAGTGTGTTTGGGTATTTTTCAATGGTATATATACACATATATAAGGTATATACACTATGAAAATATATAATCATGTGTCTTACAGTTTCTATGAAGACATCTATGTATACAAGTGTGTGTTAGTTCACGTGTGAGTTGCGCAACACCCGAACCAATCCTAAATCAAATGAATATATTATAACAATATATAAACCATGTTTATAAGTTCCAAAATTTATTATTAGGTGTTCAAGACTTGCTTTTGGGACTGCATGTGTTACTGAAGGATTACTATTTGTATACCTTTCATATTCATCTAAGGTGAGTTTCATAACCTTGTTTTCCTTTTATGATTTTCAATTTAAGGGGGAAATTTTCTCAAAACCTTTTTATGTTGTGATTATTTTAGACATTTTTGGACTTTTGTGTGGTTTCTTTGTAAGATGTAATTTTGTATGCGCATGGGCTTTCTGTGTGGTTCTCTATTTCACAACTATTTAACTCTAGTTTGGAGCCGCCAAAAAGGTATTAGTAAACTGTTAGGTTGACACCCGCGCCATGATTTGTTGTTACGCTAGCTAGAACTAACAGTAGTCATCATTGCTACAAAACATAGTTTACATGATCAAATTTTTGGTAGCAAAACGGAGGCAATTGTCCGATTGCGACCATTTTCCCACCAAAATTGTGGTGGAAGAAATAATGGTGTTAGTTGCCCTTTTGGCACCAATTTGAGACCACTAACCAATTTGTGACCTGGTGGTAGCGATCATAAAAAATATGTTTCATTCTCATAAAAAATACGTTTCATTCTGTACATTGTTTGCTACGATTTTACGACCGGCATTTTGTCATCATTTTGGGACCGCTGGACAATAATTATTGCTATCATATTGTTAATTGTAGATACCATTTTATGATGGACTTTTTGCTACCAACTTGAGACCGTGGGACTACCATTTTGCTAGCGGTTTTGCCAGCAATTTGAGACAATTAAAAATATCATTTCTGGTGTCATGTTTTGTAATTTCTATCAATCTTTTAAAAACCTTTTAAAAATTAACCATTCATAGAAATTTCAAAACCATGTAAAATCTTTCAATAACATTACAAACCAAAACCCTCAAATAACCAAAATTATCCTAACATAATAGACATCCACAAAGCCACAGTAAGGTGTTTATAGCCTATCTTTAAACTATGTTCTTTAACATAGCTTCAATTGTTGATACATGTATGTCCCTAGATCATGATTTGTAATGTAATGAACTTGTCTGTCTAATTTTGATGTAATTGTAATTGATTAATGAAATGATCTGATTTGGTTGTTACTTGAAATGTTTAATATTTCATTAATGAGTTGTGATTGAATTGATTGGGTTTATGAATGTTTGAATGAGTGCACATTAAGTTATATTAAATAGAACATTCAAACTTAACTTAATGAAGTTCTCATGCGGATGGCCCATGCGAATGGACCATACGCATGAATAACTTCATACGATTGACTCAATCGCACGACTGAACCAGGAGACTGGATCAGTCGTATGATTGACACATAAGATTGACTCAATCGCACGACTGAACACTCAGTCGTGCGAATGGATCAACCGCATGGCTCAATCGCACGACTGAACCATACTTATGGCCCAGTCGCACGATTGAACAATACTAACCTATAAATAGACCCAATTCGTGGGAAAACGTAAGCATTCATCCCATTACGACTCCAGACGTACCCTAGCCGTCCAGAAGCCTCCCAAATCGTTCTCCAAGTTCATAGAACACATCAGATCGGTTCCCAATCGATTTCTGACGTTGAAATCAATTCTTGATTGATTCATCGTGTGTTCTCACTGATTGGATCGCCAATCAAATAGGATTCCGCACTATTTGAGTTGGTTTAACACGCAATCACTAGGTATTTCGTTCAAATACTAGGTCCTAACAAGTGGTATCAGAGCTTTGGCTCTTGATTTCGTGTTGATTCAATCAAGATTGCATAAAAGTTTGTGTTTTTGCACGAAAAACGCAATCTTTTGCATCAAAAAGTGATCTTGGACGTTCCCTGCTCATCAAAGTTCAGTTTCTACGAACTTGGACGATTTGGACTTGCAAAATTTCGAATTTTTACGGCTGAAACCCGTCAAACCTAGAAATTTTCGCAAAACAGCAGCTTCAGTCGCACGAGTGGCTCATTCGCACGACTAGACTCATTCGCAGTGTTCATTCGCACGACTGGACCTAGTCGCACCCTCATTCGCACGACTGAACCCTTTCATTCGCATAGCTCACACGAACCAGATTCATTCGCACGACTGAACCAATCGCCCTGTTCAGTCGCACGGTTGGACCAATCGCAGAGTTCATACGCACGAGAGGACCATTCGCATTCTTCAGTCGCACCAGTTAAAGTTGATTTGATTAGACTCTAAGTTTAGTAACCATGGAAGATCAGATGTCAGCCTTTACTGCGGGGAAGGACTCAAGAATACAGAACCTGCTGCTGCTTGAGAGTGAGGTGGGCATTCACAATAAACCACCAAAGCTCTTGACTATAGATGAGTTTCCTCGTTGGAAGCAACGTTTTGAGATCTACCTCAATGGAGTAGATCCCAATCTGTGGGAAGCTATCGAAGTAGGGTATAGTACACCGGTGGGAGCAGATGGAGTGAAACTAACGTTGAGTGGGATGACTGATGCTCAGAAAGTAAAGTATAATGCTGAGAAAAGAGTTTATGCTATGATAACTCAGTCGATCCCCAAAGATATATTCCACCAGTACTCAGAGAACAAGCAGTCAAAGAAACTGTGGGATGAGTTAGAGAAAAGGTATGATGGGAATGCATCGTTAAAGGCAATCAAAGCAAAGGAGTTAAAGAAGGAATTCGATAACTTCTCATCAATTGGTAACGAGGGGTTAGATGAAGTCATAGACAGATTCTACCACTTGATGAGCGAGTTGCATACACATGGAGTGGAGACAACTATGGAAGAAAAAGTAAGCAACTTCGCTGATGGATTGCCTGACAAGTGGGCCTCATTCGTGTCTAATCTTAGACAGAATGGGATACTTATAAAGCTGGATATAAATGACTTTATTCTTAGACTGCGTGAAGAAGCACTAAGGATGAAGTATAGAGCACAGAAGTCATCTTATACACAAAACCCAGCTTTATACAATGCCACGCCTCAAGCTAAGACTTCTGGAGCACCTCTCCAGACAGCATTTGTGTCTAGCTCGTCAGGTCCTTCACATGCTTCTACTTCTGGATCAGACACGTCAGGGTCGTCATGTACCCATTATATTGGATCAGAAGCAAGTGCTACAAAATTGAAGACCGAGAATCTCGGTAATGTGACCGTAGAAGTAGCACGAGAGCATATGGATCTTCTCGCTGCTGTGGTTCATTCATATGATGGACTTGTGGCTGGGAAGATTGGAAACTGTCACTTGGCTGATGAAGACTACGAGCAGGTCGATGAAATGGAGCTGGAAAGGATGGATATAATGTGGGCCTTAGCTAGCGCTGTCCGAAGGGCGAAGAAGTTTGTTAAGAAGACTGGACAGAATTTGATAGCTACTAAGGATACTACTTTTGGTTTTGACAAGAGCAAGGTGACTTGCTTCAACTGTGGAGAGAAAGGGCACTTCAAAAGGGAATGTGTCAAACCAAAGAAGACGGGTAATGGGAACCCGTTCTCATTTTACTCACCAAGACAAGCAATCCTCTAGTTCTACTTCATCAAACAAGGACCCAAAAGCCTTGACTGCTCATGATGATGAAGGACAGGACTGGAGTTTTAGATTTGTAAACCCAGAATCCAACATTGCAAGTGTTGAAGATCTTGATGATGATTCTGCGAGTGAGGGTGATATAGCAGTTGATATAGCAATGTCACACAGTGAAGAAACAACTGCAGCTGGAGTCAGTTACACACCAAAGGAGGAAACTTCCAAGTCAGATTCAGAAAAATCAGAATCACCAGAACCAGAAACGTCTGATGCTGCGATGATGGCTAACTCCTCTGAAACAACACAGGTAAGTACAACTGACCAATTGTTTAATAATCATGCTTGTTCTAACTATGATAAATTTAGGAATAGCATTGATGAAAAATTTGCTAGGTTATTAGATCACAATGATAACTTAGTAAAGGACTTACAACTATGCACTGAGGCCAATAGAGTTCTAAAACAAAATGAGCATAGTTATAAAGAAAAGATAGACCTATTGACTAAGCAACTTAGGGAAACCGAAGTAGTTGCCTTTAATCAATCAAATGACATTAGGTACTATCTAAACTCCCTAGAGGACACTAAGAAACAAAAGGCAGTTCTAGAAGTAGAAGTTAATTCATTAAAACAGAAACTGCATAGTTGGACTAGTTCTTCACACATAGTTCAACACTTAGTGAGAGAACGAAATAATGGGGAGGGATTAGGATACAAAGTGGTTCCACCACCACCTGAGACCTTGATGAACACCAAGTCTAGACCAGTAAACAACAACCCAATCAAGGATCATGTGGTGACCACTCCTCTTGTTACTGATCCAGACACATCATGTTCATCTACTGCAACTGGACAGAAACAAAAGGAGGCCACTTCAAAGGCAAAGGGTAAATTGCCTTGTGTTAATCTGGAAAATGAATTTGAAAAGGTTAACTTAAAGTCAGGGTCAAACAGAGTCAAATCAGAAACCAAAAAGACTTTAAATGTTAATTTTTCACATGCTACAAGTCCAAAACCAGTTAACCAAAAAGTTGAACAAGTTAAACAAGTTAAATCAGTTAAATTTGTTAAACCAGAGAAAACATCAAAAATGCTAGAGTCAAAACCTAAAGTGAATGATGTTACTAAAGTGTCACGCATTTCTCCACAAAGAAAGTCAAACTATAAGGTTGATAGCAGATCGTGCTACAACTGTGGAGAATGTGGACATATTGCTTCCTATTGTCCTTTCTATCAGACACCCAGGAAGAAGATTGATCTTCAGGACTCTAGACCTAGGTCTTCTAAGAGGAGTTCTCTAACTCCACCTAGAAGATCTAGTGAACCTAAAGTCCAACCTGTAAGCCAGACGACTGTTTATCATAAACAGGCATTGCACAAATCTGGCTTATGGAAAGAGAAGACTACCTGTGTGACTGATACTGATGACAAGAAGGAATCTGAGTTACCCTCACCTTCTAAAGGTCAATGGGTAGAGTTTATGATGTGTGATGCCTCTGGGAAACCCAAGACAGTAAAGGCTTGGGTTCCTAACCTAAACTAATGCATTTACTTGATATGTGCAGGGTGTTCGGTATAGCGCTGAGACTAACACGTGGATTATAGACAGCGGAGCATCCAGGCACATGACAGGAAATAGAGCCCTTTTATCAAATGTCAAACAAATAAAAGGAGGGCATGTTTCCTTTGCAGGAAACAAGGGAGGATACATCACAGCACAGGGAGAAGTGGGAAATCAGAAAGTCAAGTTTGATAAGGTGAACTATGTTCAACAACTTCAAAATAACTTGCTTTCTGTTTCCCAAATCTGCGACAAAGGATTTAAAGTCATCTTCGACAACAACAAGTGTTACGTGCTGAAGAAAGAATATATGATTCCAGAGGATCAAGTTTGATGACTGCTTCAAGATATAAGGATCTATATGTCTTGGATCTGTCAACAGCTGCTCCAACGGATCAAGAGGTGCAGTGCTTTCTATCAAAAGCTACTGAGAAGGACTCAATCTCCTGGCATAGGAGAATGGGACACATTAGTCAAAGGAAGATGAATCACTTGATTCAGAAGGACTTAGTGAGAGGAGTAAATGTCAAGAACTTCCAACTTCCTGACTTTTGTGTAGCTTGCAAGAAAGGCAAACAGACAAAGAAGTCTCATAAGGAAAAGAAAGTTCATTCAATAGAACTTCCTCTTGAACTTCTTCACATGGATCTGTTTGGTCCAGTCAGTACAAGGAGCATTGCAGGCGATCTGTACTGTTTTGTGGTCACTGATGACTACTCAAGGTTCACTTGGGTAATGTTTCTGAAATCCAAATCAGAAACATTTGAGTCATTCAAGGAATTAGTCACCACTCTGGAATCTCTCTACAAGCTAAAGGTTAGACAAGTACGCTCAGACAACGGGACCGAATTCAAGAATCAATGGATGGAGGCATACTGCAAGGAAAAGGGGATTGTTCATCAATTCACTTCAGCATACACGCCTCAGATGAATGGAGTTGCTGAGAGGAAAAATAGAAGCTTGATAGAGACTGCACGGACTATGCTAGCGGACTCGAAACTGCCTATCCAATTCTGGAATGAGGCAGTAGCAAACGCATGTTATACACTGAATCGAGTCCTAATAGTCAAGCGCCACGGAAAGACATGTTATGAGCTACTCCAAAGACGCAAACCGAATTTGGAGTATCTTGAACCTTTTGGCGCACCATGTACACTTCTGAAGAAGACGCAGGAAGGAAAATTCAGCGAGAAGGCAGATGAAGGAATCTTTCTAGGATACAACATACCGAATAAGCGAGTTTACAATAACTCAACGGGTCTTGTAGAAGTGTGGTGTAATGTCGACGTTCAGAGATATACCACACCACCTACAGGAAAAGGACCCGCTTACTTCTTCGATTATGATGGATTCTTCAAATCCTTCAACATACCTCTCTCTCCCTCAGATGATGAGCTAGCAACTCGGATGATGTATGATATTCTGAATACACCATCTAGCACACAGGGAGAATCATCTACTCAGTCAGGGGAAGTAGTCAACGACAGTGACTCCTCCTCTGAAGATGAAGCTGAAGAAGATGATCAGAACAGTCAGGAGGAACAGGTTCCCGCTCCAGCAAGTCCACAAGCATCTACGAGTGATGCACCTTCGACTTCAGAACCTCAAACTCCAACTACCTCAGATGCAGAACCAAATGTTCATAATCTTGGCTCTGAGGTAGCTGTTCCTACTACTCCAGGATCACGACTAAATGTTTATCATCCCCTTGACAATGTCATTGGAGATGTCAGATCAGGAGTACAAACCCGAAATCAGTTGTACTCAGCTGATTACGCCTCGGTTATGGAGAAAGGTTACATTCATGATGGTGCCTATCGATGTTTTGTCTCGCAGGTTGAGCCAAAATATGTCAGTGAAGCACTCAATGATGAGGCGTGGGTGAGTGCCATGCAAGAAGAACTTCTGCAGTTTAAGAAGTTAGGTGTATGGACACTAGTTGATAAACCTAAGGTGCTAAAGTCATTGGCACTAAATGGGTACTAAAATGCAAGAAGGATGACCAAGGGGTCATTATCAGGAACAAAGCTCGACTGGTGGTTCAAGGTTTTCGCCAAGTCGAGGGAATTGACTACAATGAGGTGTTTGCACCCGTGGCAAGGATGGAAGCTATTCGTATCTTCCTTGCCTATGCATCGTACATGAAGATCAAAGTCTACCAATTAGATGTAAAGAGTGCATTCCTTCATGGAGAAATCAGAGAAACAGTCTACGTGAGTCAACCAGAGGGTTTTGAAGATCCCTATCATCGGGATAGAGTCTACAAGCTTGACAAAGCTTTGTATGGACTTCATCAAGCTCCTCGAGCTTGGTATGAGAAACTCTCAACTCATCTTGTGAAACACGGCTTTCGCAGGGGAGTAATTGACTGTACACTGTTTATTAAGGAAAAGGATGGCGACCTACTGCTTGTACAGATATACGTTGATGACATAATCTTCGGGTCAAAGAACGAAGAGTTATGTAAAGAGTTTGAAGCAGTAATGAAGAAAGAATTTGAGATGAGTGCCATGGGGGAGATGAAGTTCTTTCTCGGGTTACAGGTGGATCAAACACCTAATGGGATCTTTCTACATCAGACCAAGTATGTAGGAGACATTCTCAGTCGCTTTGACATGGAGAATGCTTCTGCTGCTGGGACTCCACTTGCTACTAATCATGATATAGCACCGGATGATAATGGAGATCTAGTAGATGCCACTATGTACCGAGGAATGATCGGATCCCTCATGTATCTCACTGCCTCAAGACCTGATATTATGTATGCTACATGTCTATGCTCAAGATATCAGGCTAAACCAAAGGTCAACCATCTGATTGGGGTCAAGAGGATCTTTCGTTATCTGAAGGGTACACCACACTTGGACTGTGGTACCCTCATGATGATGACTTTGAGCTTACCGCGTATAGTGACTCGGATTACGGGGCTGCAAGATGAACTACAAGTCTACATCAGCAGGGTGTCAATTCTTTGGGAGAAGATTAGTTACCTGGCAGTGTAAGAAGCAGACATCGGTTGCCTTGTCAACCTGTGAAGCCGAATATGTTGCTGCTGCAAGTTGCTGTTCTCAAATCATCTGGATTCAACAGCAAATGCGGGATTACGGTTTAAAATTCTCATCTACTCCTATTTTTGTTGATAACTCTGCTGCAATTGCAGTAACTAAAAATCCGGTCCAACATCCTAAGACCAAACACATCGGTATTAAATACCATTTCATAAGGATTGTTTTGAAAAGAACTTAATTGATGTGGTTAAAATTAATACTGATTTTCAACGCGCTGACCTCTATACTAAAGCTTTTGATAAACCACGTTTTCAATATTTATTAGAGGTCAACGGTGTTAAAAGAAAAGTGAGGTAATTCCTGATGATGAAAATGTGTAGTCCGATGTCGTGTACTTAAATTTTATTTTTTTTATTTTGATTTGTTTATTTGATTTTATTTTATTTAAACTCATGTTCTCTTGCTGTTTATTAAAATCCTAAAATAATTAAACCAGAAATGATTTTAGTATTTTAGGGGAGAATATGTCAGCAAGTCAGCAAGATAACATTAAAAAAAAAAAAAAAAAAAAAAAAAATGGGAGAAGGAGTAGCGAGCTGAAATAAGGTAGATTGTATCTGTGATACCGATTCAATACCTTTGGAAAATGATAGTACACAGGAACAAATCAAGAGGGACTTTAAAATTTAAGTTTTAGTAATATGCAAAAGTTCAAAGTAATAAATCTGTGTAGTCTAAGCAATACCAAAAGGAAAGATGATAGAAAACTGGCAACTCCTAAGGTGACACAAAGAAAGTAGACTTAGAGGCTGCTAGACCATATATGATATGTTGGTAGATTCAACACAATAGACAACTAGACCTGATTGGTGATTTCAAGATAAAACTAAAGTGTTCAACTGACTGTGGGCGTCCATCTTATCACTGGTTAACACAATCAACAATATTCCAATAAGGGGTAATGAGCAAGTAAACGCCACAAATGTGTGCGGATGACCATAACTAGAGCAAAGCAAAGAAAAATGAAAGACAAATGCAATAAAGCTAATGACTTATGTTGTTGGTGCATTTTGTGCAAAATAAAATAAGCTGCTCTAACAAGGAGATAGGTTATGTGCCTCTCTGCTGTGCGATGGCACTGACCTGAGGATAAGCATAACCTAGATATTCTAGAATTCATTGTTGTTTGCCGCCTCTCTGCTGTGCGATGGCACTGACCTGAGGACAGGCTTCTCTTTGAAAGCTCTAAGAATAGTCTCTTCTTGTAATAATACCCGTAGACCGCTCAAAAGCTCCTGAGGGATGTTGATTACCATATAAGTGTGGGATCCACAAATGTTAGTTGAAATAATTACACCTAAATAAGTCACCAGTCTGTGTCAAAAGTCTGTGTATGGATTTAAGTGGACAAACATACTGACAATCATTGTGGCTACATTCTCAAAGGTCCAAATCAATGTGAAAACCTAAGAGTTTCAGTATGATTTCCTTATGTTGCTAACGACTCTGGATGAACACCGAGAACTTGAGCATCAAAAGGTTTTATAACAAGTCCAAATGATTTGAATTGCCTGTATGATTCCAAAATTGAATTGGTCCAGATGTGATCAACCTAAGTTGAAGCTATCTACTCCCGATCCAAATCCCGTAGATATCAATCTCTGGATTTATCTCTCACAAAAGCCAAAAATATGTCTGATTATGTAATTAGTTTAAATTCTTAAATTAGTTAGTTTGTTTTAGTTTTAACTTGAGTCAGTGTCGGACTACATCAGGAAAATCAGAAGGAATAAACTCACTAAAAGGGTCATGTCTGAGATGACCATATGTTCTTTGAAAAGTTATATCAGTCACGTCTGAGGTGACAAAGTATTTTAAAAGGGTCACGTCTGAGGTGACCAAAGTGGTAAAAGGATCACGTCTGAGGTGATCAAGTGTTTTCTAGATAAAAGGATCATGTCTGAGATGATCAAAGTTCATAACGTTAATTAAATAATATAAAAGAGTTTAAGGTAAATTGGTAAAATAGCAAAAATTAACTAAGTATGACCCATTCGCACGAATGGACCATACGTATGGTCTAACCATACGAATGAAGTCCATTCGCACGAATGGAACATACGATTAGTCCAATCGGATGCTTAAATGCGAACGAGTGAGTCAGTCGCACGACTGAACTTCAGTCGGACGACTGGAGAAGGGCGACTGACCCAATCGCACGACTGAGTCCCACTCGCACGACTGAAAGGTGCGAATGAACTCAGTCGCACGATTGGAACTAGGGTGGATATAAATAGAGGGAGTCGGTCGCAGAGACTCATCATTCTCAAAATCGCCTAAATCGCATATAGTACCGTTACTCTGCCAAAATTTTCTCCTTGACTTTTTCTTGCTGATTCTGAGATTACTAACGTTCGCTCATCCTATTACAGGTATATTGAAGTCTTGTCCATCAAAATCAGAAAGAATTGAACCCTAATCGGGAATACGACTGAAAATG